>CM074960.1:8510238-8538146 GCA_037577455.1 Pangasius macronema
CTGGTGACTGGGACCTACTCGAATCTCCCCTTGGGTGCTGTTTAATCGCCTGCAAACCAAAAACAAAAAAGTTCAGGCAATACTAAAAAAAACCAAAAAAAAAACAGGACATTTTATACATGTGCATAATACGCTTACATTACAAATGCATGAATCTATATCTTAACCATATTAACGGTGCATATTTGATAGACCAGACAGACAAAACATGAATAAGGAGCAGAAACAAATAAAGCCCCTTCAACCCAAGACTCTTCAGTGGCACATGAAGACTTTCATTTTCCACCTCTCCCCCTCCCCCCTTTTTTTGTAATTACATACCTTTCCTATTAGTTATACTGTATGAATAATATGCTGACAGTAGTAAGCTGAGACTTCAAGAACTTCTTAATAATACTATGCAATGTTAGCCAAATTATATGATTTTATATGACCGTATTATATGAGCTCATCTCACCAGCACTGTGTGTATTTAACTGGGAAAGCCAAACGATTAAAACATCATTAACCTTGCACCCTTAAATAAATGCAAAAAGTTCATTGTACTAAATGGAGCTAAAGCCATTTCAACCGATTTTCCACTTTCCTGTCATCCATAGCATGAGCGGTGCAAGTGATGTAACGAAAAGCACAAAGGAGTACAACTCATGAATATAAAAACACACTGAAAATTAGCATCAGATGACTGCGTTGATATATACAGCTGTTCCAGATTAATGTAATATTGTACGACAGGCACCATGAGGGGACGATACGGACTGGAAACCATGACGCTAAACAAAAGGACAAAGGAAGTGAGAAGCAGGGGATGATGGGCCTCATTGTTCATGCAGAGGTACAGTACAAACAGCCCCCGAAAGGCCAGACCGTATGATGGGAGAGGGACCCTGAAATGACTGCTGTTACAAAGCCCCCTCCGGTAACTATGGCAACCACAATTTAATAATAGTGTTCCGATCTCCAGCTGCAGTGGATTAAAGAAAATGACAAGATGTTCCTCTCGAAAAGCATTCCCCCCTTCCGTTGCCAGGGCAACGGTGCCGATTTTCATATCGCCGTCCGCAGCGTGCGCCCAGAAACTGTCAGTGTGATTTGCGTCCGGAGCGGAGCACCCTCCATCATCACTGCGAAACTGGTTGGAACGCCAAGATGTGGTGTGTGTGTGTGTGTGTGTGTGTGTGTGTGTGTGTGTGTGTGTGCGCGCGCGCGCAAGCGTGTGTTGAGGCCTCTGGTAGCGGCTCAAGGCCTCAAATCACAGCCTTCCTTTCACGCCTGTTTCATAAACACTCGTTCCTCCTCCAGCCCCAGCCACTAAATTCTGACAAAAAACATAAGCACTGTCAACTGAAGGAACGCATCACGAAAACATATATTGCAGACAGATGCAAAGGGTGCAGAGAAACCTACATGCTTACAAATACACGACTGTGGGATTACTCCAAGGATTAAGCGTTCCCCGTTTTAAGATGCTTTTAAATTAGAATTGAGCCATGAGAAAATGAAATGCAAGGCGAGTACAGAAAGCAGATCAGGACAGTAAGTTTAGGTTGAGAGTATTTACTTAAGCAGTGCAGCAGAGAAATCACTCGGAGAAATCTCCAGAACATTGTGCTGCAGCCTTGGCACTGATGGCAGGCCTGAGCAGCGCAGCACTGATCACTCGAGCAGCGGAAAGTGACCCCCAGGCAGCCATGTGCCGCTGTACGAGACACACTCACGCCATTCGGTTCCAATAACAATCTACAGTTCAAGTTCAAACTCAAGCTGAAGCGTATAAGCTGTAGGAGCTCTTTTAACAGAGCAGACGGCACAAAAATAATCACGGCAGTAAATCATTCCACTCCTGTGAGCAGCTGCTTGTTGCTGTGTTAACACGCAAACATTAACTCAACGCCGAATTATTAAACACTGTCTACTTTACACAGTAATCAGAGCAGCGCACTGAAAATAAACATATGCCTAGTCACTTTATAAATGATTTCAAAAACGTATATATAACACACTATTACAACACACTCCAACAGGTGCACATGAGCATAAACACTCAGTGAGAAAACTATTTTTCATGATTGCATTTTCAGCAGTGTAACATAAACCAGGTTATACTGCACTGCCATTACCTGCTTCTAGAATGTACTAACTACCCCCCCCACCCCCCCCCCCCAAAAAAATAAATAAATAAAAAAAGTAATAAATAATTCTCAGGCTACAAATAGTACACTGCCAGATTGCCAGACATCTGGAGCTGTACATGCATAAACACACAGCATTATTTACTTTCTTCTCTGTGTCCTCAAATGACAAGACATTTATTAATACAACCCATATTTGAGCGGGTCAGCAGCCTGTGTGTGTGTGTGTGTGTGAGTGTGTGTGTGTGAGAGTGAGAGAGAGAGAGACCTGGCTGGCTATTATTAATCATCAGAGCCATGCATGCCATTCCCTTGTAAATCTAGATGCACGCACCACAGCCAGTTAGTACGGTAACAGACACTGCGTGTTAACTTTGACATTTTGCACAAAGCACACAGAGGATAAACACTGCTCTCTCACACTGGCGTACGAGTGCAATTAGTAAGTCATTAATTATAACTTATTCTATTTATGAGCTGTCTACATGCAAACGTGGAGCACGAGATCTCTCAGAAAAAGAAGGTAGTGTACACTAAGCTAATACAATGTAAATTACAGAACAGTCTTAAAACACGGCATCATCACTTCTATGATGTTCTGCTTAACTTAGCAACCGAAGCTGGCAAAGGATGTCGATATCGTCCCGTACCTCTAGCGCTGATATTGGCGTCATATCATTTAAGTGGAAATAGTTGTTTTAAATATTAATCATGGAAATAAATATGAATACCGTTATTGTCTTTGTAACAGTTATAACAGCAGTGCGCAGTTATAACAGTTCTCAGTTAGGCTATGTTAGTATATTAAATAAGAAAAAAAAAAGATTCCAGCTTTATTACATAAAAATAAAGGAAAGTAATATAACAACAGTGTGGGAATATAATTTGTGCAAATGGCTTTTGAGAGAGCATTAGGATAAAGTAGTGCAATATTATCAGCCTGGTAAGGTGCAAGATCAGTATAGTGGACCGAGAAGCACTGTCATGGCTGTGTGTGTGTTGTGAGGGTGTAAACTATGGTAAAGGTTTAGTTTTAATAGTATAGCATGTTTTTTTATATATATAAATAATCTGGCATGCATGAACTAGCAGTATTGTGATGCACTAACTCATATGGCACATAATGAGCCACAAGAGAAGTGTGCATCCTGCATAATTTAGCTCGAGCACGAGGACAGCAATCAAGCCTGGCTCCGCCTCCTCCATCAAGCTCATCCAATCCCTGCGCGCCTGCAGCACAGCCATAACATAACATAGCGCGAGCGTCTCAACTTTATTTACTCCAGTCCTGAGAGACAGTAGCACTACTTACTGCTGGGAAAGAGTACACTTTGTTCCTGAATGTTCCTGCGCCATGTCACTGTCTGTAAACACACACTGAGCCCTGCAAAATGGACTCCAGCTCCGGGTCTGACCTCCCTCAACTAAACGACATGTTAACTTACAATACTTTCAACATGTGCTGCCAGAGAGGCGGCGGCCAAAAGTCAGGAGCTGTCGGTTTACTCTTAAAAAGAAATAAATATATCAAAGAGCTGTCCTGTATTTGGTCCTGTAAGGAAGAGAGTCGTCTGAAGCTCAGATATGAAGGAGGTATTAGCCTGGCGCTACATAGCAGACAGCGTTTATTAGCGCTTTTGACAGCAAGACGACAACAAACCGCACAGCAACGGCGACAGACACAAAGCTCGCGTTATTAAAGCACACTGCGGTACACAAACCCAAGGCGCAAAAAAAAAGGCAAACCGCGCTGGACTAACAAAGATTTACGGCTTAACAGGTGAAGTCCGACGCGCACACCTACCTCCGCGGGCTGAACAAGTCATCCATGTCGGACATGACACGCTGTCCGCGTCGGACGCCGCGATACACAACTCTCCTTCTCCGCCTAGGCGCTTCGGATGCGCTCAAAATGGAGGCTCATGCGCTCGCGCTTCCACCGAGCTCGTGCCTTGTGTGGTTGTATGTGTGTATATGTGTGTGTGCGTGCGTGTGTGTGTGTGTGTGCGCGCGTCTATGTGTATGACCTCAGCTTCACACACGGCGCGCGCAGTTCCCGTTCCGACAGGCGGCACTGAGCATGTGCCGCGACCTTCCACACCGACACGCGCTCAGAGCGCTCTCCATCCCCGCTGCTGCTACATGAGCGCGAGCGGGGAGCGCCGCATACCAAACCAGCGCGAGAGCAAGAGAGGGAGGGTGCGAGCAGAGGGAGCGAGCAGAGGGAGCCACGGACTCGGATTGGCTGCGTCCGAAACAGCGCACTGCCAACTATGGTAACCATGGCAACCTACGGCGGCGTACTCCTGTATCTGGCGCTTATATAGCATGCGGTTTGGGACGGAGCCGTGGAGAAGGGCTCCAGATGCACAAGGTTCAGCATTTTCATAACCATGAAGTAAGATTCCCCTTCCTCCCCCTCCTTATGGGTGCATAAAGGCCCTCGTGCACCCCGTTATTACACTGTAATATGATGTTATTAGAATGCTATATATTAAAACAGCACACAGCAGCTTCACAGTCAGACTGCATTTCCTCCATATAAGAAACAGTTTCAGATGTCTGCTGTTTGATAAGCACTGCCCCAATATTATGCCAAACCATCAATCAGTATATGTGAAATACTAAGTACTGAAAGTTCAGTACTTTTATTTCCCACAAGACTACAATCTGGCAAACGATTCAAAACTTCTACTACTTCCAAGCACGGCTGGTATAAACAAGCCAAGCAGAGTTAAGCCCTCTGGTCTTTATTAAAAAAATAATAAATCACTACGCGGTATCAGTTTTGAAATCCGTACTAGATTAGTTGTTCTTAAACATTTTAAAGTGGATTTTTTTTTACTATTGTGGAACCGAGCACAAAGCCATCAACAATGGTCTTAAAAATGCACAGAACGGTATGAAGAAGGGGCTGATTTCTTTGGAGCCCAGACTGTAGATTAATGCAGTGTACCAGTGCGACTCAGTTAGGTCAGGTGATTACACAGAGTGACACGCCCCCTGGATCGGATCAACATTTGGGTGGATATTTTCCAGCCTGCCTCGCTGACACATCCTTAACATGTCATCAACAGAGATCTAGACGGCGCACGTGAAACAGTGCAGCAGGTGTAATGAACGTGAACAAGTTGCATTATTTATTCCATCATGATTTTATCATGATGTTTTCCCCCCAAAATGCCTTTGGAGGAGAAACTAAAAGTTGACAGACTAAGCACACTAGGTCCAGCTTTATAACACGACCTAAAATCAGGAACTGATGGAAAGATTTCCACTGTCAGAAAAGTCTTTTGTTTAAAAAGGTTTAAAGATACACAAACACACAAAAAAGGCAAATAAGACCAAGTCTAAAAATCATAAAATTAATTATAAATCATTTACTGAGCTTTGAAATAATAATCAAATTTTCCTAATCACATGAACTAGAAACTTCCTTGTTTTGGTAAATATTAAATACACAGAATATAATAAATTGAATGCAAATTGTTTACAGAAGTAAAATATTTGCCTGCGAGTTGGATTTACAGTGATGACCAATAAGCTGCAATAAAATGCAATAAAAATAAATAAATAAACAAAATGAAAGTTTATTCCATATTCACAAAAGAAAGCCTTCAGATCTATGCTAATCCTTCCTTTAGACTACAGCTTATTTCTTTACTAGCATGCTTAATAAAGTATTAAATATATTAAAACATTTGCTTTAGATACAGGCCACAATAAAATAGCACTATCCCAATTTTTGGGGTAAAGAGCTATGTGAACAGACAAATCTCATCTTCACCCAGCCACTTTCATGTGCTACATGGCTTTTAGACAATAATAATAATAAAAAGACACAAGAATTCGTGTGTTTTTCACACTTCCTCATAATTCTCGGCACATGTGCATATCACTGCTGGCTGCTCGCCCGGACCCGCACATTTCTCAGCACAGAAGTGTCAGTAATAGCTGCAAAAATGGATCAAACTGCATCTGGTCTTCTCGTCTTTCTCTCTTGAACCGCTAGAGCAAATACTATAAAGGCTTGAGCTGCTCGTTTAATACATCACTGTAATATACGCTCATGGAGCACTTTATTAGGAACACCTTTACACTTACTCATTCACGCAATTATCTAATCAGCCAGTCGTGTAGCAGCAGTGGAATGTATAAAAGCATGCAGATAAGGGGCCGGCAGCGTCGAGCAATGTTCACACCAACCATCAGAATGGAGGAAAAAATGAGATCTCAGTGATTTTGACCGTGGCGTGATCGTTGATGCCAGACGGGCTGGTTTGAGTATTTCTATAACTGCTGATGTCCTGGGATTTTCATGCACAACAGTCTCTACAGTTTACTCATAAAGGTGCAATACTGAAAAATCATCCACTGAACAGCAGTTTTGCGGATGGAAACGCCTTATTGTTGAGAGAGGTCAACAGAGAATGGTCAGACTGGTTGGAGCTGACAGAAAGGCAACAGTAACTCACATAACCACTCTGTACAAGTGTGGTGAGCAGAAAAGCATCTCAGAATGCAAAACACATTGAACCTTGAGATGGATGGGCTACAACAGCAGAAGACCAAGCCTGATCTGATGAATCTCGATTTCTGCTGAGGCACACAGATGATCGGCTCAGACTGTGGCACCGACAGCAGGAATCCATGGACCCAACCTGCCACGCGTCAAGTCCAGGCTGGTGTGGGGAATGTTTTCTTGGCACATTCTGGGTCTAATACCAATCGATCATCGCTTGAATGCCACACCCTATTTGAGTATTGTTGCTGAGCATGTGCATCCCTTCATGTCCACAATTTACCCTTCTTCTAATGGCTACTTCTAGTATGATAACGCTCCATGTCACAAAGCAAGAGGCTCTGTCACAGATTCAGACATCTGAAACCACACCTTTGGGATGTGGTAGAACGGGAGATTGCAGTATGAAAGTGCACCTGAAAATCTGCAGGAATTGCATGATGCAATCATGGCAACATGGCCCAGAATCTCAAAGGAATGTTTCCAACATCTTGAGGAATCCATGCCACAAAGAATTGGGGCTGTTTTGAGAACAAAGGAAGGCCCTACCCAGTATTAGTTTAGTGTTCCTAATAACGTACTCGACGAGTGTATAGTGCAGTCATGGATTATCTTGCAAATATGACCGTTTGTCTTGTTGCTCCTGACAAAGGTATATTATTTATTTAGGAAATATGCACACTGCAGTTTGTTCAGACAGATGGACAGATACGGGACAGATGGACAAGCACAAGCGACAACCGTTGTGGCAGAAAGATCAGATCTCAAACATAAGAATTGCATGACAAAGCTTATATATACACACACACACACACACACACACACACACACACACACTTTTCTCTTTAAACAGTCGATGTCAAAATGTCCATGATCCTCCTGCGCCATTATATCATCATCAAAACAGAGAAGAGCGCTTACACACTCTACAGTTAATAGTTTTTAAATATTGTAACTGCCTCATGAAACACAGTCAGATGGGAAATTTAGTCGACAAAAAGAGAAGTCATGAATTAATGAGCGATTATTTCCCCACTGATACAAGAGCGAGCAGAGGTCAGGCGAGTAAAGAGATGACAATGAGGCTCATGTATGGATGTATATGCGAGTCACTTTTCCCCTCGGGTGGTGAGATAGAGGCTGACGTGCATGCTGATCAGAATTCCTTATTTCCTAACACAAATTGTGTCATTAGTTGTGCTTCCGTAAGTAGATGTAAGCGGGGCATTTGCTTGCCGTTAAGATAATATTAAATGATCAAATCAGGTGACAAATATAGAGATGACAGAGTTATTAATGAAGTTATTCAGATAGTTTAATGTAAATAGATTGATTTCTAATTACTGATAAATACTGTTTGGCCTTTTTGTATAAACTAAATTATATTGTTATAATTACAATAATAATAATAATTATTATTAATAAACATAGAATGGCTGCTAGACAGTAAAGACTTGTGAATAGTCTGTAGGCTACATGCAGAAAACCAGCAGAAGACAGACAGCAGCAGCAGAAGACCACACTGAGTAGACAAACATGTTAATGCTTACTCAAACATTTCTGGACAAACTGAATTGAAATAGCTGATGAACGCAGCTTCCTACATAATATTCAAATGCCAGGTCATGCAGACTGATGCACGTCGCCATCTGTCCCCTTCAGTATAACAGATAGAGATCACATTTTGAATAGGCGAGAGTTCCTTAAGCAGGGATGTAAATCACTATTCAAATTCTCACAAATAGCATGCTCTGTAATTCCTCCCAAAATTCAAATCTTCTAAATTTGTACAAGCTTATATAAGAGCACCAAATGTCCTGGAGCTGAATGCTTAGTCCAAGCTACAGGGAGTTTATGTTAATAAATCATATAAAGCGTTCAGCTCTGTATTTAAATGAATACACCCCTGTACACAGAGTAAGAAGACTGTTAAAAGCAGATTGTTCTGCCCTAGAAAATGGTATTTGATAAAGACAAAAAAACACATAAAGGGCTAACTCCAAACGTGTGTAAGGAGAGCCGTTAGGCGTCACTGCTCTGATATAAGCCGTGCTGATAAGCGACTTTACTTTTATCACTAGCTTCCATCGTCAGTGAGACCCCTATGTTCCGCCTCTCCTGGAAGAACGCATGGACATGGACATGGAAGCAAAGAAGTTACTTTTCAAGTTTCCAATACAGTTTGTAATGTATCTCAGCTGCCAGCACCAACACAACACAACACTGCTACTTAGTTTAGCCAAAGAATTCCCTCCTGAAATATATTATTTTACTGCACTGATATCCTCAAGCTCTAATGTGCAACATGGGAGAAGGCTTTATGTTCCTTCCTGATAACAGTCTCGTCCACTGACCAGTTTTTAATTATTTACACTCCTAATTTTACACACCTGATTCGGTTAATTAAGTTTTTATTAGCACCAGGTGTATATGACTATCCCATACAACTCCACTTTAAATGCAAAAACACAAAAAGTAATTAAGAGTCAGTCAGTTGTTCAGCCACCATTTAGTTAAACCTGACTGTTCTATGTTCATCAACATATTATTTTCCGTCATCTCTATCGCCTTTCCATGTTTATTTGACGCAATTAGTGTCGCCTTCAAACTTCTGGCAGGCAGGTTAAATGCTCCTAAATAAAGCGTTTCATCCAGTAAACTAAATATGATTTTCTATACTACCTCATATACTAAACATTACCAAAAGTTTGAAGTTGCTTCAGTGATTAACTCCACTCAGATGATGAACTATATAGTAAGACTGACAGCTGCTATCCATGCTGTCTACCACTTTCAAGAATCAGTACATCGGTAATAGCTTCTAACACATAACAATTACATCTACCAAAGAAATAGCACTAGTTAGTACTCTACAGTCAAGCACAAAGAAGAAGAAAACTCTAAAATCCCCCGAAGGCTTTTGCAAGAAGATCTACACGACTATATTAGAAAGCGCTTATGTAAGGATGGATAGGTGGATATATGAAAAGGAAAAGAAAGGGGAAAGGAAAGAAAGAAATCCTCTATTGTTACATGTACAGTACAGCGAAATCTTTTTCTCTGCATGTTCTAGCTTGTTAGGAAGCTGGGGTAAGTGCAGAGAGCGCGATGCCCCTGGAGCAGACGAGGGTTAAAGGGCTTGCTCGAGGCCCTGACAGTGGTGCTCAGCAGCGCCAGAGTGGCGATGCAGGGATTCAAACCTTCTGATAAGCAGCCCAGAAATTTCATCAATAGACTAGCGAGCAAGAGAGGATTAATAAACCCGTAGCGCCTCCTTTATAGCTAAACAATCTACCATTACAAAACATCCATTACATTTATTACACGTTTTATGATGTGATCTAATAGAACTAGGCAATGTTTTGTAAATGTTATTTATAACTCGTGTGAACCAAAATATTGAATCTGTTGGGGTTTTATTAGCATTACTATATATTATGTATGTGAAAATGTCTTCAAATATTGTAATAACATTTTTGCCATATAGAACAAACCAAACTCAGTGTGTCTTACCTAGTCTCTGGGTTATATCCTAAAATGTAGAAGAAGGAGTCGATTCGTGGTTTGAACTCCCTGGCAGCGAAAATGTCAGAGAAGTGAGCGATGTTACATTTCCCTCTGTAAAACATAAAACAGACAAACACAAATGAGCCTCGAGTAAATGTGCACATACATCTCCTGCCTCTACAGTAATCATGCTTCACAGTAAACACATCTGGGCGAGCGTGCTATCAGCTATGGGAGATCAATCACTGCTGAATTAATATTGTTTCTTGTGTGTATGAGACAGAGATGAACAAATTCTGTGGAAAAAAAAAATATTCAGAGGTATTGTTACAGACGGCATGGATTATCTCTTCAGCCTCAGACTTAAACGAGGGATGACGGACAGCACACGGGATCCGCCCACGCACGCGCACCCCATACACAAACACACACACGCAAACAGCAGAGCTATCAAGAGCTACCGACTGCATCTCGATATTGGTTCAGCCTCACTTCCACGCCTGTGCTTTCAAAATAACAAGCATCGGTGTGGTTTGGCTGCTCAGCACACAGACACAATACCTTTCTCTGAAGATGAAAGGGACAAGGGGCTCGAAGCGAGCATTACACCATGCTCACAGAATTCACAGAGTTTACCAAAAGCCCTGTAATAAGTCAAATCAAAGGAGCCTTTGTGCAGCAGAAGTTGCAGCTAATTTGCCCTGAAATCACTGGTCCAGAGCTGCGGCTTTGTGTGCCTCTCCAGCTGGTTTTAGTTAAAGAGCTGGAAAGGAAAAGAGGGAAAAATGGAACACATGGCTGGGGAGAAAAAAGAAGACAGGGAAGATCTGGTTTCAAACGCTGAGAATCAGCATGCCTGTCCTCTTTTTTTTTTTCTCTGGCCATGGAAAAGAACAACGTGATTGCTTTGAGCTGTAGTGCACATGCAGAATATTATAATGGAAAAGCTGTCAAGTCCTGAGGTTTTTACTGAGAGGCTCGATTGTTGCTTAGCATGACAACACGGAGAAAGACTGCGCAGGAAGAAATGACAGATATGCCTCAGACAGCAGGTGGGTTACCTAAGGGCCGCCGTATGGTACGTGTCCACGTAGTCCGAGATGAAGAGCTCTCTGCTTTTTACTACGGGGTCAGTGATGACCAGTTCCCGACCTGAGTCTACAGAGAGAGAGAGAGAGAGAGAGAGAGAGAGAGTCAGATATGGACCATTAGCACACACGTATTCAAGAAACAGATAACACACACAAATTATATATATATATATATATATGATATGCATTTCGTGATGCATATCATGTATTGTAGAAACGTCTTCAACTATCCTGATACTGATTTTTTTTTTTATATCGCACCAGCCCTAATATACTGTATATATGCACACAGATATATAAACCAGTGTGGAATATCATGAGCACTCACGTAAAACGCATTAAATAAAATCCTCATGTGGAGCGTCAGTACTAACACACACAGTATTTTATGCATCCGAGTATGTACTTCACCAGTCTACCATTACTACTTATTACGCTATTATACATAAGATCCCTGTGAATGTGTGTAGACACGGGAATGTAAAAAGCACCATACAGGCTAAAAGCTGCAGCACTGAGACATGTATTCCAATGATCAGATCAATGTATGAGCCTAATGCAAGCTTTTTATACCTCTCCCTGCAAAGAGTGAGCCTTGTCCCCAGAAAATCGAAAAAAAAAACGAACGTTATTACAGAAATCCATTATGACAACGCAGGATGAGTGTGTGTCGTCCTGACCCAGGCTAGGAAGTGACGTCAGGGAGGGAGCGAGGGAGGCAGGGAGGGATGGTGCTGTCTGCCAGGCTGACAGGACTGCAGAGGCACTCTTGGCTGTTTTATTAGAGTGCATTAAAATCAATGCGGTCTCGACTCAAAGCCGGGTGGAAGCCCTAACCTGTTATTACTTCTTGATGTATGCATTAGCCCAAGGATGGCCATGGGACCGAGAGATATTACGCTCAGGGTTATTTGCACTTCACCTCATGCTGCCTTTGTTTGAAGGAGCGTTACCATGGAAACGAGGACAGTGGGGTGTTTTCACAGACATGTCCTCTTGTATTTGAGATGTCATTTACCGTGATGTCTAACACATTCTAAAGATGGCCAAATAAAAGTATGTGGCAACCGGCTAATATTTTATTTATTATAAATTTATAAATTATGATTGTGTTATTTGCTAGTGTTAAAACACACACATACCGTTCTCATTGTTGCGGTCCTGTACTAGGTGCTGGTAGACAGAGTCGGGTACCTCGGACTGGCGGTAGTACCATTTCACACTCATTAACAGATGGTCCCGTTTACTCTGGAAGAAGAAAATGAGGCAAACATAAACATTCAATAAAAAAAACCAGACATTTGTTTGTTAACAGCGTCACAAATTGGCCTCTTGGCAAACACAAGCCTGTGCTGCATGTGCCTTCATGATTCCCTCATTCTGTGCCAAAAGCCCTCAGTGAAAACCAAGTCAATTAAAAAGGGATTGAAAACATTTAGTTTTAATACGGTAAACAGAAAAACATTTGCATTTTTGGACTGCTAGGGAGCCAGGCAGGAAGGAAAGCTGCGTGTTCAAAAGGGAGGTGCTTTGAGCTTCAAGGCAGAAACGTAGCCACCCTTCCAAATGTATGATAGATTAACTCCTGAATACAACTCCAGACACACATCTGTAAAGCATAAAACCATAAATCCAGCCAAGCAAATCAGACACCGCTTCCTTTTCTAGTGTTACACTTCAAACTCTGCCACCCGCTGTCGGTTCAGGGGACTGCATGCAGTGCCAGCACTTGCATGTCCCCAAAGTCACCAGCAGGTGGCAGCACTGGGTCACCCAGACCTCCCACAGTCAGTGTGCTTCCCAAGCAAGGGCCAGGATGAGGGAAGAAAAGAGCAGAAACACTGTTTTCATTCCCTGACATGAAATATTTATTGTGCCTTCACACAAACCCAACTGACCATTGAAACAGTTTAAGAGAACGTTAAAGAAGCCACAGCTGAGCACAGAGCGAGCGATGGGCCTCTGGAGCGGCTGCCAGAAATCAGAGCCATCTTTAACGTGCCTACAGAATACCACATTCCCCACAAAAAGGCTGAGCGTGCCACCACGTCAGCCCGCTGGGGGGAAGAAGAGGGGGAAAAAAAAAAGACATCCTGGGTGGAACAGAAAGCTGAGTACTTGTTTCGCCCCTCGGCCTGCCTCACGTTCCCTGCAGTCACACAACTGAGCAGCAGAGTGAGCTCATTGTTGAGAAATAATGAGGACTCTGCTACATTTCATGTGGACAGTGGAATGAGTGTTAAGCTGTGTTCATGTGTAACAGTATATTTCCACCACCTGGGCCTGGCATGGGACGCGAGAAGCTGTAAAGTTCTGTTGAAGACTCCATACACATGACTCCAGGGCTATTTTTCAGCAGAGAGAGGAAAAATCCTGTTAAGTCAGAATTACGGTGAAATCTTTTTTTTAGTTCCTAACTATGAAGCAGAAATGTAGCTCAATTCAGGTGGATTAAAGGCAGTCACTATTAGTGCATAGTCTAACTGGGCCACTTCTTTGTATCATCAAAAGCACTGTCAGAGTGAATTATACTACCGATAGAGACGAGCCCACAGCTTTCCCAGTTCAGAGAAACCTCAGCACTGATAAAGTGCAAGGACATGCTCACCCATTCAGTGCATCACCACAAGATGAGGAAATAAACCCTGACATCAATGCCCCTGAACACCACACACACACACACACACACACACACACACACACACACACACACACACACACACACAAAAATTCCTTTTGCATGAGCACACACACAGCCACCCACACATCTTGCACCAACAACAAAATCATGAAACTAAACGAAGCTGAAACCTGTGACCTTTCTTTGAATCTGTCTCGCACTGGAAATGACTGTTTCCTTATTAAACCCTAATTATGTTTTTATGTCGCAGAGAGCAGATCAGTGCACAGAATCAAATTATCAAGATAAGCACTCGCAGCCAGACAGGAAGGAGAATGGGAGGCAGCAGCAAGCCGCCCATTACAATTACAAAGATGAATTGATTAGTGACATTCCAAAGTGCTCTCACTGCCACTGTGCCTTTCTCCCGGCTCTGTGGGCTGTGTGTTGGTTTTTGCCCAGCACTCCTCATGCTCTCGTGAACACGCTGTACCCCACAAAACGAAAACTTGAAGCCAAGCAGAGAGGCCACTTATTTGATCCTACACCCAATCTCTCTGAGTAGCCCCATTCACTCCAATAAATCTGAGGTTCGTATTACGAGAAGCACACAATGGCAAGCGCTGGTGATGCCTGAGACGTGGGGGTGGAGTTAAAGAGTGGAAACATTCCTAAGAGTATGTAGGCCTCACTACTCTCAGGAATTGTTGTGCTGCTCCTTTTGTCTGTGCTCCAAACTCGACCCCCCTTGGGCAGAATCATGCACTCACACTGTCCCCTTGTCTTTCAAACAGGCGCGAGCAGTAATTACAGCGCAGCCATGTTGAGTCCAAGTGCAGCGAGGGGTTAAGGCTCTTGGGAGAGCCGGGCTTTTACAGACCAGCCTGGGAGGTTGTGACGTGTGTGGAGTGTGTGGAGTGTGCAGTGCAACAGCCGTCTCACACAGCTACTATAGCAATACAGCAGGAGCTAGAACGCCAGCAGAGAGCTCATGCTCTTATGATAACAACCTCAGCAGTGGCGCACACAGCATTTTTGAGCTGAGAGGTGTGAGGGCAATTAATCAGGAAATCACATTAAAATGGATAACCTAAAAGCACAGGTATTGCAATAGAAAGATGGGAGATTTTTTTCTGTTTTTTTGGGTAAGAACACGGTCACGGTGTCCTGTTCTCACCGTCATTTGATTGACAGCACCATGCCACTCCCCTGCCAGGCTACAGCGACGCTAGATGACATTACACACTGCCTTCTGCTTAGTGGAATCATTAAACATGGCCACCGCAGCACCTCTCGTGGCAGCTCTCATCTGTTAGCAAGGGGATGACTCGGGGCACGCTCACATGACTCCCGTATTAACAAGAGCCCGGTGAAGCCGCAGCACTGAACCCCTTTCCGTCTGCTCATGCCATATACACGCCGTCATAGCCCCCGGCTAAGCAAAACCAGACCCGCCGGCAAGCATTAACAGGAAATATGGGTTTATTTTCCGTGCGTTTACATTCTGTTTCTCTTTCGCACACCAGATCCAAACTCCCGAGTGCTTTAACAGGCTCTGGTTTCAGAACAGGGCAGAATGCGGCCACTGGAGGAAGCTGTGAAAGCTGGGATCTGCCACATCCTGGACAATATGGAGACTGGGAAAGGAGAAGAATGTGCATCTCAGAACTAGAGTCATGGAAAAAAAAAAAAAAAAAAAAAGGAGACAAAACGACTGGGGAGCATCTCACTGAGTGTGTGTGACATGGTGGCATCAGGCGGACAGATCTATGAGCTAATCTCCTTTCCAAACATGATATGATTAGTGAGCAGCACACAGGCAGGCAGCGCTGCTTCAGGATGCTCTCTCATACATGATGGATGTGGCTCACACACTGCTTCCGCCCAGTGCTCTCTCTGACTCACTGATACAGACCAGACACTGCTACACTCCATAAAAACTGTATGACTGACTGACACACACACACACACACACACACACACACACACACACACACACACACACACACACACACACACACAGAGTAAAACTCTTCCATGTGTGCCCCCAGCGTGCAAGGCTTCCCACAGCTGTGTGTGCATGAGCGAGTGAGGAAAAACATTCCCGCACTGTTCTAAACGAACAAAGAAAGGCGAGCAAGGCACAAGCGCACAAGGCACAAACAAATGTGTATTGTGTGGAATAAGCAAGTGTCATGCAGACGCACCGACACGGGGAAAAAAAAAAAGGGTGTTGAGCCAAGCTGAGACGAGCTCCGCTATGCGGAGACGCAAAAGAAGCCCTTTTTGCGTTGCCTCGTAGCTTGAGAGTAATTGAGCTGCCCTGCCTCTCCTCTCGCAGGCTCAAACTAATAATGGTAAACAAGTGTTGATGACATGTTTCCTCCCTGCAAGAGCCTGTGTACAGATTACTCCTCCTCCACCCGTCAACAAGAACAAATGCAAGGGGGAGGGGAGGAGGGGAGACAGAAAAGAAGAGGAGGGGGAGTCACAGCTGTGATGGCGGCACAGTCAGGACCTTTATGCTGCTCCACATAGGGCGCCTCTCTTTTCTCTCTTTCTCTCTCTCAGCGCCCATGCTATTTAGATATTAAATCTCCACTCGCTTTGAACACAGCCTGCCCATCTGTCAGCCCCGCTCTAGATTGGATTTGAAGAGCATTATGAAGTCGGAGATACAGAGTGTAACAAAACCAGGATACACTGTACACAATGCACAATGCCTCACACATTTATTGGTGGTGTGTCGAGATGCAGATCTGCTGTTACTGTACACTCGTCTTTTTGGAATAAAGCAGGGTGACTCATGCAGCGCTGGACGTGCAAATAATGCTAATTAAGACGGGCCTGCTGTGGCTGTAATCGTATGCAACACTACAGAGACACTTCAAACATTTAAGAGCTTGAGCACTTCACATAATCACTCTCAGATCCCTGCAGGACTCGCTCCAGAGTCACACGATACACCGAGGCCCAGTTGATACCCGGAGACCTGGCACGGTGTGCGTTTGGTTTGCTCTGCCCAGCAGGTGTGCCTGGGCACTTACCCATTTCCCCCTCCCTTTCCATCTCTCCCTTCACTGCCGTCTCCTCCTCCTTCCTCTTTTCAGCATGCCCCCCCACTGAGTGCTCGAACACTTAACAGCTAATGACTGAAACATCGAAGGCTAGGGAAGCAAGGGAGAGGGGGGTTCATTTGTCAGCTGAGAAATGATTGACAGAAGTCTCCAGGCGACAACGTGTTTAATATTTAAAAGAGCTGGTTATTGTGTTGCTATGCAGAACTAACAATGTTTCTGTGCAACGATCACACTGGTGTGGATTTAAAAAGTCAAACAAATAATAAAGGATAAGCAAATGAGCAATTATTAGGTCAGCACTGTAAAAATATACGAGGAGGTGATAAACGTAAGCAGGTGATAACTGATAAGAAGTCCAATTTTAGCTGTCCCTTGAAACAATGTGCATGTCTCCTTATCTCTCGACTGACATTTCTCTCTCGGCAGTAGTCGCCTGCACTTCCTCTTCGGTTAGGCGATACAGAGAGAAAGAGGAATAAATCTGCTTGTCAATGAGACTATCGACATCAACAGCACAGACATCACAGAGGCTTACACTGCAGGGGCTCTACATCATCTACACTTACCTACACACACACACACACACACACACACACACACACACACACACACACACACACACACACACACAAAACAGTGAGTGAGCATTCAGCATGCTAATTCAGCTCATCATGGCGGCTCCAGCAATGATTCCATGCCTCACTATTCTAATTTGCATTTGCTTCCACCGGAGCTTTTATCTACACACACACACACACACACACACACACACACACACACACACGCACACACACACACACTATTCCAGATGCTTCACGGTTGCTAATGCCGCAGATTTTGTCCTGGAATTCAGCGGACATTTTTAAGCAGCAGACTCGGATAACAGCAGGGCAGAAACATGAAACTGTTCGGAGATGTGGGTAAAGCAGGCGAGCCGTGTCGCTGGTATGACATGAGATGTCTCCGATATGCTCGTTTATTTTGCCTTCACTTCATGCTTGGCAGCAGACGCTGCCAAGTGGGTGGACTGCTGACTGACTGATGTCTGAGTCAGTCCACGAACGGTTAAGAGCTGGACAATAGTCTCTCTCTAACACACACACACACACACAAATCCGAACTCCTGCGCCATGTCAATTTAACAGCCTATCTGAGGTTACGATGGTTTGAGGAAGGATTTCTTGGTACAGCCTGTCACAGAAACAGTGGAGACCTGGTTAAGCCATGGCTAAATGGATTAGCTGATTTGGTCAAGCATGAGCTAAGCTGTGGCATGGAAATGGCTTGGGGGTATCAGCTACTGCTGCCAAAACAATCGGGCTGATCTCAACCCCCAGCTGCTCCTCCCAGCCCTGCTATCCCACTCCCCAGGGCAGAATGATGAGGTGGGGGGTTTGGGAATGGTGCCAAGCCTGGCATAATAGGCTTTGTTGTTGCTGCTGTTTTCCTGTCTGCACTCTAATCGCTGTGGTGACTTGCTCATATGATGATTATTAGATTGGGCTGATTGCAGAACTCAACGAGTAAAGTAAGAGAGTAACTACGAGATAGTGCAACTACTATCATATGTATATCCTGTTTTGAAAGGATATTATGTCTAGATTCAGAAGCAGTCCTATGTGCCGTGTGCTGGTCAGCTGCAGCTTGACCTTTCTCTCTCTCGTTTATCTCATGCACATCAGCACTTTCCGGATGCTCTGTGCTCATTATAGTGCTGCATCAGGTCAATGTCAGGTTTCCAAGTCAGACTAAGAAATTGTATTGGCAACATTATTTCCGGTGATGTAACCGGACACCCCTCCCAGCCACAACCAATCAGCAGTCGTCTGAAGGCTGGTTGTCATACAGCACTGAAGATACACGTGACACACCGTTGACTATGAAACATCGCACGCCGAAGCGTCACACTTATCCATGAACCCTCTCTCTGCGTCAGGAATGTCATGAATACGGTTCAACTCTCCAGTATAGACCATTTCTCATTCTGTGTATGTGTGTGATCCACCAGCACAGCTTAGCTGAACCACATGAAGAACACAGTGCTCAGAGTATTTTTTTTTTCCACTGCACACAAACATGCATACACACACACACACACACACACACACACACACACACACACACACACCACTGCAGACCACCATTACAGAGATAAGGTCACCATCTATAGACGAGTCATGTCACTGAAACTGACGCAAGCTGAAAAAGAGGGAGGGGAATAAGAGAGAGTGACTGCTCAACAGGCACAAAGAGAAAAATCACCTGTCTTCCTTCCTCTCTCTTTAATTACACACACACACACACACACACACACACACACTGCAGTACAATAAAGGCACAGCTGCCTCGCCCCTCTCTGTTTGTATGCAGAGACACATACAGTCGTGAGCAAACAGAATTAGCTGCAACGCTGAGGCACATCGTTGTTGCACATCCAGCCTACAATGTGTGCATTATAAATATACACTGTGTACACACATCCACATCCACATCCATTAGTGAGGCAGGCTGGGAGGTGAGACAAAGACAGGATTTAGCAGCCTCAAGTGGAGTATTCAGCCAGAACACAGGGATGAGAAGAGGAGCAGACACACTGGTCAGAGGTCCTAGCTGACTCTCAGCCTGTGGTTTATTCCCAGCATGCTGTCTTTCAGTCCTATTACACACTATAGTCAATGTTCAACCTTTCCGAACTGACATGTAACACACACACACACACACACACACCACTTCCCATGTCATTTTTCATCGAGTGCCTTCAGAGGGAGGCCAGATAAAAACAGAGGTCAATCTAAATAGATGTAATGAGGTGATTCAAGTGAGCGCACACAAAACAAGATCTAGACGTTCATGTCAATCTTTCCAATCATGAATTTCCTTGAGTTTAGGTGGTGTAGGAGAGAGAGAGAGAGAGAAAACAGCGAGTATTCACACATTGATCATCCTTTATGACAAGTGTGATTGAAAAAAAGAGTCTCTTGATAAAGAAATAAGAGACTAAGCAGAGCTGACAGCTCAGCGCACCCAGTTAACAGTGTGTGTGGGTGTGTTCATGCACGCAGCTGCTGACTGGGGTGTGGTTATTGATGGGTCCGTAATGCTGAGCATCATTAGCACAGCAGTCTGCACAAGACTCACCACTCATTTTGCCTTAACTCCAGCCATATCCACCGAGCCCACCAAACAGCCTGTCGCTCGCTGATGGACAGCTCAAAGCAGCCAATGTCCAGGAGAAGCTGAGCATTGCCCAGGGGAGGAGGTGAAACACTAAGCGAGCATTCCTGCACCCGACTGATGTGCATTGTTTGTTTGCAATACAGCTTAGATCAAGATCTATTTGCAGCTCCTCCCTGTACTTGTTCTTCATCTTCTGTCTCTGGGTAGCACATACATGGAGGATGTTTTCCAGCCCATTGCTACAATACAGATCACAGCTATACAGCACTGACCAGCCTGACAAAACACACCCCACCCCTTGTGAGAATGATTTCATGCTGTCGGCACTTGTGTGGAAGACAGAATTGAAAGGGGGGGGTGATTTAGCAGCCTGGAAGATTGAAAGCGACCACTGACAAATAAAGTAATCCTACATTTTGTTTATTGCTTCCATTGCACAGTGACTAGTATTGTAACCAAGTACCCACGCTGAACTTGGGAACACCCTTTGTCAGGGTACCATCAGTGCAGGATAGGGTTATATGGATGGAGTGAGAAATAGTGCAGACCACTGTTTGGTGAAACGCACTTGTCCAGCTACTTAGGTTGAATTTGGCTGCCCTTGTTGCCAGGCTGTCAAGAGTACCAAACAGGAACATATGGGTGGAGACAGGAATAGTGTAGACCATTTATCGGTCAAATGCAAATGGTCATAACTAAGTCCTAAGAGCCCTGCTGTACCAAATTACCCATGCTGTCTTGCCAGGGAACATGCGAGAGTATCTAAAAATAACCACTGATTGGTCAAATGTTGTAATATTTGTCAGCTAGCTGCCCTAGCTGCAATTACTTCTGTACTGGAGAGTATGACAAAGCAATGACCTGTCACAGTGCTTGATAAAATTATTATAAGATTATTATTATATAACGTTAAACCAGAAGGTTTAGTATCTATTATCCAAAACCAAATGTCTACCAGTTCATTTTTCTCAGCATGTGCTGGAAATTGAGGTCCATCTACCAGCCAAACAGTGCCACAACCTCAACAGCTCCTGCTTTCACACGTACTGCTACGCAATTGGAAACAGAAACTGGTACTCAACCAAAGTATGGATAATTCTCTATTTGGATCAAAGAATGCTGCCGTCCCAGGCTGTATAGTTTAAAAAACAAACAAACAAACAAACAAAAGCACTTAATGTGTTCCTTTCTTTCTAGAAGTGCACACGCAGGCAGCCATGCAGCTGTCCATCCCGAGGCCATTCTCACAGGGCCCTCTCATTACCCTCATAACGAGAGAGTGGAAACTTCACAGCCCCATTTTAGTGTTCCGCAGGCACATCCGCTACCTCCGCCTGCTCTCACTTTAAACGCCTCTCATTCTCATCCAGCCCACGACGTGCTCAGTGAAGCAGCAGAGAGCCAGAAACCACTCACGACTTGTCAGAACATTAAAGACAAAGGAGATTTTATTAAATAGTTAAAATCAGAAAATCGTCGACGGTGTGAAACCCCCTCCCTTTCCTCAGGCCGCCTCCAGTCTCTGTCACTCTCATCATCTCTCTATTATTCTTGCCTCAGCTAATCCTCCTCACAGCCACTCCACATTGTGACTAATCTAACAGGCATTACACCAGTCGCATGCTTCTGTGTCTGTAAGAAAGCCTGCCGGTCTACTGCCTAATCTGCTGCTGCGGCTGCTAATAATAATAATAATAATAATAATAATAATAATAATGATAATAAAAACTTTATTTCTCACACTAGGCTAAAAGAGTCCATGTTCCCATATGACTTGCTGCTCGTTAATTAAAGCTATGCTTCATCATGAGGGTGGCTGGGGGGTTTCGTGCTGCTCTCTGATGGCCGCCTGTGTGATGGGACTGATTGCTGGAGTGGCTGATTGTTATGGAGCGTTGATGGCTCCTGATCATTAGTGACTACAGACCACCAAGCACTTCCTCTTAACAAAGTAGCTCGACTTCATTTTCAAAGACCCTTCCACCCCTCCGACCAGATGTGACAGCGAGCTGAGCGAGGGACAGTATATCCCTCATCACACGCCTATCCTGGCCACTGTTTGGCATTTAAATGCCAACAAACGGCAACAAACGGTTCGTACCCAATTACAGCAGGCAGGCAGCCGTAGCAGGGCGTGGAGCTGTAGCAGCACTTTCGGCTTCTTGTGCCGCTAAAAAGAAAATGCACCTTTTAAATACTAAATTGGCCAGCTGCTCTGAACATCTTCTGAGAGGCCAGCCAGAGATTTTGAATTAGCCTGTCCTGCTGCTACAGGCTTGCCATAATCAATTGGGCTGTATACAACACTGTGTGCTCTACACACACACACTAATATATATATATAGTGCTCTCTACTGCCTTACCTTATATGATGTGGCTTAGAGTCATCCCAGCTTTATTTGAAAAAGTAAAAACCTATAAAAGGGCTGTGTTAACAAACTGACTGGTATCTACAACTCAGTGTTATAATTCAACACCTGGCTGGACTGTCATAAATACCATGTTCATGGCATACACACACACACGCGCGCGCACACGCACACCATCGAAAGATAGCATAGCACGCCATTCATCTTATCTGCATGACAGCATCTCTTCATAACTGAAGAGAGAGAGACTCTGCCTGTCTCGGTTAAGGCTCAGAGAGAAATCAATCACGTCAGAATTCATTAGAATTCCTTCCAGTGGCTCTCTCAGCTGCTCTCGCTCTGTTTTTTTCTCCTTATCTCTTTTTCTCTGTCTGCTCATCTCTACTACACAGGAGGGATAAATCACCATGACGATGTCACCTGATGAAGGGCACTCAGTCAGGCCCGGCTCGGCGTGCCTCCGTCTCCAGCAGTCAACCCACTCATCCCCATCAATGCACTATTAATGAGAATCTCTTTCACTCGGCATCTCGGAGCACACACACACGACTCTCACCTACTCTCTCAGCTTAGCCACCTTCACTACACACATATTCAAATCTCATCTAGAACCCGTATTGCAGTTGGCGTTTCATGACACGCTGCCTGTGGAAGGCATCACAGTGGTTTGCGAGTTCTCCTTCACCCACTCTCTCCACTCTGTATTCCTCAGGAGTCGCAATCGCAGTGCATATGTGTAGCACAAATATTTCTGAGTGGCACCGGGGAATGCTGAGAGAGCAAGTGTGTCATGCTGACAGAAAGACGGGGATCTCAATCGGTTTGAACCGCGCGCACACACAGGTTGCCAGACTCCATTTCACCTTCTAGGGAGAGCTGCACATTAAATCAGTCCATTTGACCTGCAGTGGAAAGCAGAAGTGGCACGTCTCCTTTCAGTCAGCCAGGCTCAGCCTGGACGCGTGCCCCCGCCGCATAGAGGAGATTACAAATGGAGCGCATCACCTGCACTCCGAGCGTGCCTACAGCTAGTGATTTATCAACGGCGCTGCTTGGATTGAGAGCTTTCGCAAAGAGAGACCAGGAAAACAGAACAAAAAAAAAAAAAAAGGACAAGCATGGAGGTGGAGTACTCAATATGATGATCTGTTCTTACCCTCACTCATTACTTTATCTTACAGCTATAAAGAGTTATTCCCCCTCAAATGACCAGGGCATTACTCCAATCTATAAATGGGACGTTATGTTCAATAGCCCAAGGTTAGCGTCTCAGCACTCGAGTACTCCATCGCCCAGCGCCTTGTTCTTTACGGGCGGCTGACGAATCCACTCGCAGCTCACGCCTGCTCTGCCCGAGTGTTTATGAATTCCGAGTCGAGTGGAGAAAGAGCACAAGTGCGAGGAGAAAATAAATAAAACATTCTGTCCTTGATAAGAATCCCTCTAGAGCACCTCCACTCTGTTTTACTGGAGCTGGCCTGTAATGGATTTGTGAATTAATTTCCTCAAACGACTGGATTTGCATGGAATCACAGCTAACGGTGTTCTTAAAAAAAAAAAAAAAAAAAAAAAAAAAGGCAGTATAAAAAAATCAATTAAGATTAGCAGGCTTGCTAATACTGCTGTGTCCTCGTCTTGGCTTCACAAAGAGCATCTCGGGGCGAACGGGCTCTGAAAAACAAACAAACAAAAAAAAATCTAATAATTCTACACTGCGTAATACGTGAGCTGTTTTCAAGCTAGGTGGGAAAAAATAAACCCTGCAAGCAAGGATGGCCACATCTGCTGTGTAATGTGACAGCTTAGACGCATCAAGATTTGATAAACGAATCGATTCGGCATCAGGCAAGAAGTATTAGTGCTGCATCTGTGATCTTCGGTACAAAACAGGTAGGACGAGAGCTTCTGCCTCACAAAGCGTGTCTGAGCGCAGAATGGGAAGACACGCACCCGTCTGGGCACGATTACTGTTTGAGCTCAGTTCGGTAGAGCCCCGGCTACGCGTTATGCGCTTTTTAAATCCACGGTGATTCCTGACTGACACAAAGTGGAGCGTTCGAACCTAAATAACAGCCATTCAACAACCCCAAAAAAAAAAAAAAAAAGTAATGGCACCCCGGCGCAATCAATTGGCAGCATTAAACAGGATGCTCGGGGAACACGCTAGCGACTACAGGCCTATGGATAAAACTACATTAAAAAGAGATGCTTAAATCATCCATGAAACCAAATGTCAGGCACAAAGTGAGCCCGGCTATTCATCTTATTGCAACAGGGTTAATAAATCATAAGCAGCCGAGAGAGATATCTAAAGTAAATACAGACAAGAGCAAAGGATGTGAACGAAGGACACCACACATACAGGCATATGCAACTCTCTTACATTAAATAAATAAATAAATAAATAAAAAGCATCCAACGTCTCCTTTTGCTCTTTTCAGCAGCTCACACTCCCTCTCTCCTCCCCCACAGAGGGTTCCAGCCGAGCTAATTTGCAACATGTGTTCTTTAATAGAGAAAACCGCCCAACAGAGGCATGTAAACCCCACACAACTATATATCCAGTTCTACAACTCCTTTTTTTTTTTTTTTTTTTTTAACTGGCACATGACACTTCGGACAAGCTGGAAATTGGACCGGCTGAGTGAGAAGCGGTGACGAGACCCTCCAGGAGACGTAAGGGAAAGGGGGGGTGGGTGGGACAGATGAAAAGGAAGCTGTGTAAGGTGTCATGACTCCAGCAGTGGAGTAAGGACCGCTAGCCGGTGTCAAGGGGATCCAATTTCACAAAGGGCACGCTGAGCTGATGTGTTTGGAAAAAGCGGATGGGTTCAATAAGCAGCACTGGCTGTGCCACTAGAATACGAGGAATCTTGCTAATGAGTGCATACTGATTTACTCTGAAACATGAGTCAGCGGCAGCAGGGGAAACGTTTTTAGTTAACAAGGAAAAATGAGTCGAGAACAAACCCGACTGAGTGCAAATTCCCTTGTAACATCGTGTACCCTAAAATTGGAGATCCTTTCAGTTTGATTTAGCAGCTTTGTTACCACCATTTTAATGTGATGAGGCAGCTGTAATTAAAATGCTGAAGATTATGGCAGGCTGATGGCTTGTTTTTATTACAGCCTGTGGTCCTGTAATAAAAGAGTAAATATTACCTTCATGGTTGTATCTGTTACATGACTTTCTCTCTTCCCCACAGACATCAAAGCAGGAAAAAAAAAAGATAGAGAAGTCTGCTTTTTCCTTTTAAAGATGAAACAGTCGAGCTGAATGCCAGACCTCACCGTTCTCCGCTTCAGACACCAGTAAAGACATCAGAGGAGGCAATTTGCTTGTGATGTGCCAAAAACTGCCACCGTGGCACTGCACAATTCAAGAGGCTTAAAAGTAACACTGAGCACAACCATTACTAATGCCTTAACGGCTGTATTAACACCAAGCTCAAACGCTGAAACTGTAAACACATGCACAGAATTGCTGGGATGTTTTTGGAGTATCAGCAATTTGTCCAGTAGACATATTTCGTAACCATCAGGTCAGGACTCCCCCTACAGGCTCAACCTGGAGCCCCGCTTCAATGTCATGTACAAGTCTGGTGCAACCAATCACAGATTTATTCAAGTATTATTCATGGATCAAATCACCAAGTACAGAAACAGAGTTCTCATTACCCTAGTCAACTTATTTATTCATTTCTGAAATTTATTTTAGTGTTATACACCCATCAGCCATAACATTAAAACCACTGACAGGTGAAGTGAATGACATGGATTATCTCGTTACAGAGGCACCTGTCAAGGAGTGGGATATATTAGGCTGCACGTGAACAGTCAGTTCTCAAAGTTGATGTGTTGGAAACAGGAAAAATGGGCAAGGAAAAGGATCTGAGCGACTTTGACAAGGGCCAAATTGTGATGGCTAGAGGACTGGGTCAGAGCATCTCTAAAACGGCAGGTCTTGTGGTTAGTACCTGCCAAAAGTGGCCCAAGGCGACTGGTTCATGGGCGCCCAAGGCTCACTGACGCACATGGGAAGCAGAGGCTAGCCCATCTGGTCCGATTCCACAGAAGAGCTACTATAGCACAAATTGCTGAAAAATTTAATGCTGGTTATGATAGACAAATGTCAGAACACACAGTGCATTGTGTGTATGGGGCTGCGTAGCTACAGACCGGTCAGAGTGCCCATGCAGACCCCTTTTCCACTGCCAAAAGCGCCTACAATGGGCATGTAAGCATCAGAAGGTGGCCTGGTCTGATGAATCACGTTTTCCTTTACATCACGTGGATGGCCGGGTGCATGTGCATCGCTTAAATGGGGAAGACATGGCACCAGGATGCACTACAGGAAGAAGGCAAGCCAGTGGGATGCTCTTGACAATGTTCTGCTGGGAAACCTTGGGTCCTTGCATTCATGTGGATGTTACTTTGACGCGTTCCACCTACCTAAACATCGTTGCAGACCGAGTACACCCCTTCATGGCAGCAGTATTCCAGTGACTTATTTCGGCAGGATAACAAGTCCGATCCATGGAGGCCCCATCACACAACTTACAGGACGTAAAGAATCTGCTGCTAATGTCCTGGTGCCAGATACCACAGCACACCTTCAGAGGTCTTGTGGAGTCCATGCTTCGAGAGGTCAGCGCTGTTTTGACGGCACAAAGAGGACCTACACGTTATTAGGCAGGTGGTTTTAATGTAATGGCTGATCGGTGTACATGTGTAGCGGATATGGAAACCATTCACCCTGGGAATTTTAGATTTTCTGATTATATGCATATTTCTGAAAAGTCTGTGCTTCTCTATTACAAGTACCTCAATCATCTGTGAAGTTCTAGCATTTTAAAAGCCATGTAGCTCTCCAGCAACTTGATCAAAGCCTGACATTCACTGTGTGAGGAAATTGCATTTTGCTAGCAACGTATTAGAGATCATTGAAGGAAGACAGCTTTAGCAAGATTAACAAGTAAATAAAAACAGTTTTGTGTTGTTAGGTGAAATATATTTGTGTTTTCTTAGAGTATGATTGTCAAAAATTATTATTATAGGCAGAACACCGTGTTTTACTGCACTTCTGGCTGCCAGAATTCACATCGACATTTGAGAGGTTTTCCGCATATACTGTTCTTTGTGTTAGCTAGATTTATTATTAGCTTTAGCTAGTATGTAGGTAACATTAGGCAGTGTATTACTTAGTGTATTTGTTCTCATTGTTTTATTCAAATAGACACTTTTTAACTACATGTTTAATAAAGGATAATAAATGAGTTAACATCACATACTGCAAAAGTAAGAGTGGTTAAATTATGTTTATAACATTTTTTTTCAACAAGGAATGGGATAATAATCTAATCTCATTTAATCTCAAATCTTGTTTTAGTGAGTAACAATTCACTGCTGC
>CM074960.1:8538246-8565546 GCA_037577455.1 Pangasius macronema
GAATTCACATCGACATTTGAGAGGTTTTCCGCATATACTGTTCTTTGTGTTAGCTAGATTTATTATTAGCTTTAGCTCGTATGTAGGTAACATTAGGTAGTGTATTACTTAGTGTATTTGTTCTCATTATTGTTTAATTCAAATAGACTGTTTTCTTCACTGACGTGAAGACAATTTCACAATACAGAATGACGATATCATTACATTTAGTTGTCAAGACTACAGTACAATGAGGACAACCACGCATATTTCAAAACCCTAAGGTTTAATATCCAGTAACTACATGTTTAATAAAGGATAATAAATGAGTTAACATTACATACTGCAAAAGTAAGAGTGGTTAAATTCTATGTTTATAACATTTTGTTCAACAAGGAATGGGATAATAATCTAATCTCATTTAATCTCAAATCTTGTTTTAGTGAGTAACAATTCACTGCTGCTCTCAGGAAAATGTTTGACCATGTTATTTATCATTTATTCGAAAATATGTTCATGCACACGCTTGTACTGGGCATCTTTCAAATCAAGCACAATGCCCTTAAAAAATCAACCTGAGCACAAATACCTGGGCTGGCACACGGGAAGGCCGCGGTGCAGTGTAAAGCCCGGATAATGAAACGTGGTGAGAATGGCTCTGTTTAATAATTTAGTCTCGCCGTTGCGGAGCCGCTATTGATTGCGCTTCCAGGAGTCTTATGAAAATGTTATCTCGAGCCTCACAACCTCCAACACCACTAGCCACGCTCCATCTGGCAATGTAATCATCAGCCGGAGCTCTTCTACCCTGTCTCTGACCTCACACATCTCCATTTTGATTCTGTCTGTTGTTCTCCTCTTCCTGCTCCCTCGATCCTACACCCTGCACACAGCTGCTCTCTGAAACGCCATTTACGACTACAAAAGAAGCTGCGAAGAAAAAGGAGTGAGGCAAAAGAAACAATCCGAGGCAAACAAATAAAAGCAGGGAGGAAGCTCTTGAATTACGCTTGATTATGCTGTATTATGGATTTCATGGCCAGACTACAGTACCGTTTCAGCCTTGAGATTTAAGGACTGCTTTATTTATTTATTGCCAGACTCATGTTTACAATCAAACCTAAAACATGCCGCCCCCCTCCCCTCCACAAGCAGTTGAGTGCGTCTTGTGGAAAAAATGTAAAATGTAAAATTGTACAATGGACACAAGCCCTTCTCCTTTCAGCTTTGGAAAAATGCCCATTTGAATGCAGCTGCTGCTGAAGCTGGGAGGACCGCGCTCGGCTAAGCGCCTAATGTCATTAGCACCAGTGCTGTTAATGCTTTTTTCAGTTGGATTTCGAGTGTACATTAATAAACGCGGCCATTAAGCCTGCATTTTCGCAGCAGATTTACTCTTAATGCTGAACCAGTGCTTTGAGGGCTTTGGAGTCAGGGTTTTAACAAATAAACTGCAGCAATAAAAAAAGCGGAAAGTGCACTGCTAAGAACCTAATTCAATGAATCGCTAATTCAAAACAAAACAAATATACTGAAGAGTCAATACGGGCTACTGCCTAATAAAATCACCTGGGAGGAAAAAAAAAAAATGGAAATGCTCATGAAAAGCTGAGCTTGCTTTTAATAGTTGCTGAATTTAGAAAACAGAAAGTCTGTCTCTTCCTGTAGTATCGGTGCATGGTTCTAAACATGATCCCTACAGACTGAGGTCATGTAGGTGTACTTCAATCTCCCTTACACACGACACGCGCACTCGAGCTCCGGGAAAGTCTGCTGCTGTGGCTAATCTTTCACTGCACTGAAGGAGCACACAATAACTGCAGAGTGTACCTGAGAGCCACTGGTGAGCCATACACCTTTACATATTTATACATGCAAATCTGCTGGCTTGTTTCCACAGGCTGATGGCCGGTGGAGAAGAAGAAGAAAAAAAGAAAGAAAGAGGAAAAAAAAAAGGAGGGGGGTACATCAAGTGTAGCACTAGCACTTGAAGAAAGCAGGGGGAGGGAGAAATGAAGAAAGAACGAATGAATGCAGAAGAGCCAGAGAGACAATGAAAGCATTAGAGAAAAGGCCTGAGAG
The DNA here is from genome assembly GCA_037577455.1 of Pangasius macronema. NCBI lineage: Eukaryota > Metazoa > Chordata > Actinopteri > Siluriformes > Pangasiidae > Pangasius > Pangasius macronema. The sequence goes on from CM074960.1 coordinate 8,540,308, forward strand.
AGAGAGAGAGAGAGAGAGAGAGAGAGAGAATATCAGAGCCCATTTCTTCGAGGTGCTTAATGACTCTGTTGTAAAGATGGCGCTGGCTGGCGTGCCGCTCAATAAATATTAACAAGTACTGCGACTGATGGCGCTGCTCACTGATCCATAATTGCATTTCAAAATGCTGGAGCCAAACAGAGAGAGAGAGAGATAGAGAGAGAGAGGGAGGGAGGGAGGGGGGAAAGGAGGGAGAGAAGAGAAGAGTGGTGTAGTGGTCTAAGCGGAATCATGTGGCCTGATGAGCAGACAGCACTCATACCGGCCAACCCAGGCTGAATGAGGATTTAATCACAGCCACAGAGAGCGTTTAATAGAGACACTGGCCATTCATTATGTTGCTAATGCTTCCTCTTCACAGTGTCATGACTGCACACGTTAGGATTCTTTTCTTCCTGTTCATGCAAATCAGGAGATCATGTTTAAACCATTCTGTACAGCACGGTAAAGAAATATACGTTACACAAAGCGCCGTGGGACAATGAGCGTTTGTCAGAGATGCAAAACACAGGCTGCGCGTTAAAAACAAAATCACTTTTGTCCCTCGTTTCTCATTTATGCACATATATTTGCATCTTTATGCAAGCGCTTTAATTAAAGCTGCGAAACATTAGCAGGCTTCTGAGATAAGTGGCAAAGCCATCAGGAGAGAATTGCACTCTGCATCTCATGCATGAAAGATTGCATGCTCTTCACTCTAGGAAGGTTTCCCCAAACGTTTTGAAAGCACACCCGCACTGCATTCACACTAAAAGTAATCAATGTGCGTTAATTGCTGTTTGGTTTCACTCAGGGTCAGAGCGAGGCCGGTTCAGTTTGCTGTGCCCTCCCTGTCCACTGCCCCGAGCTATTGTTTCCAGTAAATCATTAAACTCGGAGTCTCGGCTCCGTTACCAAATGGAGCGACGAGGACGACGCAATCCCGGCTAACCTTTAGCAGCAGGGGGCACGTGCTCGTACACGTCTCTCGTATGAACACTAAGTAAAGCGTTTAAATAAATAAAACAATAAAACAAAAAAAAAAGTGTTTATCAGCAAACAATAACATGCGTCCGCCCCCCCTCCGGCCAGTCACGCTCGGCGAAAACCATGAATCCTTGCAGATAATTGTATTGTACATCGCATCTAATTAAATGTCCATAAGCAGAGAAAAAGCGAGTGGAACAGACCAGGGATTTTTTTTTTTCTTTTTCGGCTGAGCCCCCAGAGGAAAGCAGCAATCACTCCATTAGAGACTGTGCCGTGCTGCAGCTGAGCTGGCCAATATCAGCAAATTAGTTTAGCTACGGGGATGGGGGAGAGGTTGCCCACACACACACACACACACACACACACACAGTCACTCATCAAGCATATATAGGCAGCTGAAATTAGAGGAAAGCAAGATCGAGGGACACAAAGAAAGGAGAGAGAGAGAGAGAGAGAGAATGATGTGAAAAGGGAGGACAGCAGCAAACAAAGAGAGTGGATGAGTGTATCGAGCAGAAAAGGCGCCGGTGTGAAGGTGCTGCTCATGATTGATTCGTCGGTGTACAATGTACTTTGTGTCTGACCCCCCCGACTGAGAGATCGCTGTCGTTCTCCTCTCTCTTTCCTCTCTCTCGGGCAAAGCCGAGGGCTCTGATCCTAACTTATCGGGTGTCAAAGAGTGAGTCGAAATTCAGAGATAATGCTGCGCTGTGCAGCTGCGTGACTGTAGAGCCACACAAAGAGCTGATTGCTAACAAAGTACAGGAGATCAGGCACAGCTGGAACACTTTCTTTCCATTTCTTTCTCAATTACACCACGGCAATGTGATCAAACTCTGTATACAGCTGTTTTAGTACAAAGAATGTGTACGTGTGTGTGTGTGTGTGTGTGTGTGTGTGTGTGTGTGTGTGTGTGTGTGTGTTGTCATGTTCAAGTCCCATCATGTTTGCTTAGTGCGCATTTTAATGAAAAATTTAAAGCATATCTGAAGTGGCAGGGGTGTGACAGCGGCAATAATGAAGAACTACATACATTGTAGATATGCACAGTGCGTTTTGTTTTTTTTAAAGAAAGGAAGCTGCATTAAAAAAACTTCACTCTGCTCACTCAGAGGATGTGGTGAAGATTTCTGTAAGGAGTTTATTTCTGTAATGTTTATTTAACATTTTAACGAGGAGTCTCCAGCGTCAGCACTCTGTAAAAGTCAGGGAGTTTCTCCAGAACATGAGGAGAAGAAGAAAGGCTGATGAGGGAGGACTGTTTAGAGCTGACAAAATGTTTAGGATAACAGGAAGTAACTTGTTTTCGTGGCCGTTCCACAACATTAAATGTAACTATAATCAGATAAAATGTGTGATGTCGGATGTGTCATACTTTAATAAGTGAAAATTGCCTTCAACAAAGTCGTCTACTATGGGGTATGCTTTTACTGGAAAACAACCTGTTATTGGCATTGATTAGTTTCCTATAACAGCATGTCCTGTCATGTTTTATTTAAGTCTTTAACTGAGAGTAAGGAAAGCGCGAGTAAAGAGTGAACATCACGTTACTGATTTCATATGCGGTAATTATATGCAAATACACGGGTCCTTGGGGGACTAGTAGTTAGGCCTCAGTTCTCTCACCACTATAGCACGGGTTCAATTCCCAACCAGGGAACCAACCCCAGCCACTGGGGTTACACTCTACAGTGTGTTACACTCCCAGTGCTGGTCCCAAGCCCGGATTAAATCGGGGAGGGTTGCATCAGGAAGGGCGTCCGGCGTAAACACTGTGCCAAATCAAACTTGCGGAACGACGATCCGCTGTAGTGACCCCTAACAGGAGCAGCCGAGGAAGAACAGCAGCAATGTATATGCAAATACACAATTGTGGAATTTTAACAAAATGAGCTCAAACAACGGCAATTAGGCTAAGTAATAAATGCTACATCCCTATTTGCAGCCCATCAATAAACATGTATGTAAAAGTAAAAGATGGTAGCTGCCTCCCGTTCACTGAAACTCGACTAGCAGTTGTGTTCTATATGAAATCTCATTCAATGTGTTTTCATTCTGTTACAAATCAAAATCCCGTGATGTAGAACAAGCTGCAAGAAAAAAACACTTCTGAACAGATTTCGCTGATGTACATGCAAGACTTTCATTAATAACACTTTCTTTTGCATGGGGAAGTGGGTAGTGAAGGGGGCACATGAGTTGTTTTTTTTTTAAATCCCTATTTACGCATTTGTTTGAAACTGTGAAACGCTCCACCTGTCATCATATTAAAACTGTGCATATAGCAGGTTTGCCACTAATGGGCTGAGGATAAGGAGTAAATACACTGTGGCTGCCGGTGTCCTTGAACTCAGCATGCATCACTATCCCTTTAGAGGCTTGTGAAATGGTGCTGGGCTAACTGCCGTTAGCATAACAGGAACCCATTATCGTACCTGGGAGAGAAGGAGAACGAGAGAGAAAGAGAGAGAGGGATGGAGAGAGAGAGAGAGAGAGAGAGATATCTGCCCTGATTTAACATAAAACCAGCCGCGGTGAGCAAACACAGCGGGGGCAGAGTGATTCATAGCTAAAGCTGGCCCCTCCTAAGGTTATCTACTTACACAAGACCAAAAGTGATTGAGTGTGTGTGTGTGTATGGGTGTGTGTGTGTGTGGGACAGAAACAGAGAGGGCATGTGAGAGAGGAACATAACAGCACCTCACATTTTTTCCACCCCATTTTCCCTCTCTGTAATCTCCTTTATTCGGTCCTGTGCCACAGAGCTGTTTACACAAAGCGAGGGCAGCCCTGTCATCTGTGCCTTAATCGCGGCTGAGCACACGTGCGCACACACACACACACACACACACACACACACACACACACGGTGTAGAGGGAGAAGAAACCTGCCTTTGTCTGTGCATCGTGTATGAATCATTTGCGATATGAATGTGAGCGTGAAATCAGAAACCTGAAGAGAAAAGTGTTAAGTGATCTCAAATTTGCCATAAATTCCTCAATCATTTGGCAGACGTCCCTATCAATAGCATATCCTCATGCAAGAACAGACAGAATTAGAGAGGGTTATTAGAGAGGTGTTAGGATAACGAGTTGGCACAGCCACAAATATAGTACAAGTCAAATTATTATTATTATTATTATTATTATTATTATTATTATTATTATTATTATTGTATATTCTGTGACACTGGCTGTGAACTCCCGTGCCTAATTAAGAGCTGATTAGATGTTCAAAATCTATTGTTTTTAGCACTTTAATTAACAGTTATACAATTGTTACAATTCTAAAAAAAATAGTATAATATAATGATAGTTAAAATTATAATTGTTTTCCTGCTGCTCTTGTTTTTAAAATATTTTTTTAGAATATCATGCTTCATTTTCCTGTCATTTTTCAATCAAAACCTCGCATGATTTTGTTCCGCACATCAAGGACCGTTTGTCATTCAAGTGATATTTTGCACTTGTAATATAACTATATATATATATATTTTTTAATGGAATCATTACACCTGGACTAAGTGCAGTGTAGGAAGGACTAAGAGTACACGCAAAGTTTAGAAGTCATAAGTGTAAGCCCACACAAAGCAGGAGAGTTATCATCATCCTTCTGTGCTTGCAAATTGATAGCAGCAGCTCGCTTGTTTTTACCCTCCCGGTGCTAATTGGATTCCCAGGTCGTTAGATAAAGTGCCCGGAGTGACGTCGCTACAACCTACTGACTGCTAAGAGCCCGGGGCGAACACACTCTTCCTCTCTAAGCCTGACCAGTAAAGATAAAGCCCCCAAAAACTCTGATCATCATGTAAAACTGAAGCCTCTGCTTTTAAGCCGTCATAAATATCGCCGCTGACACGGAGCGTGATGTGTGGCTAATATGAGAGGATAAAGCAGGCCCCGGGGAGCTGTGATCGTTACACATATAATGAATCTGTGCTAATATGGAGGAGAAAACACTGTGTAAATCTGCAGCGCAGGAACATGCCAATATCCTCACTCACCATTGCAGCTTCTCCTGCTCGAAATTCAGAGGAAAAAAAAAAAAACGTTGATGCAAATCAATTAAAGTGCTAAAAGCATATGAAGATGGAAAGGCTGACTGAGACGGGGTGAAAATAAATAAATAAATAAAATAAAAATAAAGGATTGACCAGTGAGCTTTTCTTTCTAAAGACAGATGCAAGTGTCTTAATTAAGACGCGGTGGGACAGAGTGGGATTAGAGGTGAAAGGCGAGGCTAGCTTGTTCATCACCTCTCCATGGGTTTTTACATAGAATGAATTCTGTATTCAAGCACATGGAAAGAAAGAAAAAGCAAGTAAATAATGACTCAATATTTAAAAGAAGCAGACTGCTCTGCCCCACAGGAGAATTCGACTCCTCTTTTTAGGCTTAGGGGATAAATCTAGGCAGCTGATTGAACAAACACAGTATTTGAATGCATTTGAATTTTAATGAGCTTTTAATACTTTTATCCCACCACAGACAAAGTGATCAGCGCTAGCCCTACATTACGAGTTTGCACTGGCTGACTGAGACGCTCGATGAATGAGCAAGTGTACCAGTGTTCCTAATAAAGTGCTCTGTGAGAGGATATCCGATAGAACGGGGCGTTCACGTCGCCTCACTGAGCAACAGTCGATTGCATTTGATGAAGTTTGCGCATAACATTTGCTCAGTTTTCACTAAGATTAAAGTATCTGCTTTGTTTGAGAAAGCAAAGGAAAAAAACATCTACATCTCTTGCTTAATGGTTCACTTTATGAGGTAAGTGACAGTGTAGCACCATGGATTCACATTTTAATATATAAGCTATGGGACGTAATTAGTCCCATATTTTTACTTAGTGTCAGGCTAAAGAAAAACTAATTTCAAGCATGTTACTCAGTGTAGAATGTTACATAATGACAGTTGAGTACTCATGTCCATCACTAGGGCTGTTACTGTTACAGTTTCATGGTTAATCACAGTGTACGATGGGACAGTTAACTCATCACCGGATTTCTCAAAATACCGATTAAAAAGCATTTGCGTGTTTTATTTGACTGTTTCATTCCCAATCAAGTTCCTTACTCCAGTGGTTCTTCTCATCTCTTTTGTGTCTGGCTTCCTCCTTGTCGCTCTTCTCTAAATTCCTCCTAGGATCGCCCCTGAACTCGTACTACAGCAACCTCCGTCTCCATGTGCAGGGGGCATGACTGCACTGAAAACTCTTCGGCTGTGTAATCCGCTACTGCTGTAAACATGCTATATTGCTTTAGATTTTTTTTTAAATATATATTTAAATTCCTTCAGTTTTTATACCCGGCTTATGTGCGTTTAAAAGGGCATATTAATACTGTGAAACCATGATACTTTTAGAATAGGTCATCGTACTGAAAATTTCAACCCGTAACACCCCAACTCATCACTAGTTCCACCTTTGCTCTTGTGTGGCTGCATTCATCACCTTCACAGAAGGGCTGAATGTTTCTAAAGATTTTCATAGAGTTGGGAAAGTGCTGGCAGTGCATTTACTGGGCCAGAATGCACACTGCAGGCAGAGCTCCAATCTGCTCCAGACAACAATGCAGATGGGCCTCTGTTAATTACACACACAGAAAGGGAGGAGAGCTGGTGGACTGAGAAAGAGGCTAATATATCAACTGTTTTCTCTCCTGATCTCCACTGATGCACAAAGACCTCCTGATTTGCACTTAATCAAGGTGAAGATAGTCACAAAACATGCGGTTATTATTGGCAAGAGTGAATTTGTGTCGCCCTCAGCACTCTTCCTGGCAATCCGATTAAAGGCTGCTCTGATGTCCGGGCCCCGGTGCGCCAACCCCCCTCTCTCTGGCCTCTTATCCCTACGTGCTCTCCCAGCCCTCCCTCCATCATCACCTTAGTTGTTTTGTGCCATTAACAATGTCTCCTGGGACTGCTCTCGGCACTCTGCAGGACAGTGGGTGAGCCGGGAAAACTCTCGGCTAATTGTCTCCTGCTGCTGATGGGGGAAAAAAAACCCCATCAGAACAGCCATAATGTGCCTATTTGCTTGTGACAGAGCATTATCTCAGCAAAGCGCTAATCAAACCTGATTTGCCTCGCGCACGATATGGAGCTGTGAGCGAGACGGGGAATACAAACAACCGGACCACGGGAGCGGGGAGAAATAAATCAGGAATTTCATTGCCCTAATAAACCAGATTGGATCTCGGAGGGTTTTGCTTTCCGCATGACATGCCCTTTGAAGACGCGTGCGCTTAAAGTGGCTGATTAACAATTGACATTAAACGTGTCGGCAAAGAGCAGTCTGAGCAGAATGGGCTACAGCCTGAAATGAGTGGAGAACTCCAAAGGTGTGCTTCTATACGCAGTTTTCTTTTAATTGATCAATTACGACGGCGCAAACCTACAGTTGGTCTAAACTAGGGATACATCATTATCCTTCCTTTCAGACAGACTATAAGTATGAGCACGTGTTTTTTGGTACTACAGCAGTAGCACCAAGCGTGGTCATTAAAAACCGAGCACAAGGTGCCATGGATTGCAGCCTGACTCATGGGCAAAGTGTAGACGCTGTTGAGTGAGGCGAAAGGAAGGCTCAGTGCTCGCAGAACTGAACTGCTCGCAGAACTGAACTGCTCTCGTATGCAACAGGTTTTTCTGCATGTGTGCGCACAATTCTTGGTACCTTGAGCTCATATGTAATAACTATTCTTGCTGATGCTGCTATGTGCACTTAGACCTCTGTATTAAAGATACTGTTTAAACACCATGAGCTCTTTTATCAGGTGGCTTGGATTCTAGGAAGAGGCTGTAGTTCTTCCTCTTGAGAGCACAGTTTGGAGTCCACTTTGCTTCGATTGCCATCATTAACTATGAAATAAGACCAGATCACCGACATTTTGCGTCGTCTCTCCATAAGAGCGACAATGTACGCTAGGCTGACGTCACATTTCATCACGTGTTAATGGATGTTGGTAATGAAGTATTTATTTTTATCTGTATGAGTACGAGTATCATATCAACGCTTCCCTAGTCTAAACATTCTCTGAAAATTTAATCAGGTTTGCTTTTGAGTGGAAAATTTAAGAAGTCAAGATTCTTTACTGCCACACTGGTGAAATTTACATTCACACAAATTAAAAAAAAGAGTAAACAGAATGATGTCAATATGACTACTGGCAATTAAAGCTGTTTTTAATCATCTCAATATGCCACTTTTCATCCTAGACTAATTACGAGTATTAATAGCCTAATAGGGCAAAAGGTTCAAAAGAAGGATCTAACGATCGATAATGACTCACTTCTGAATCTGAAAAATCTGAAATGACTTCCTAACAAGAAGAACAAGAAGAAAAAAAGAAAAGAAAAGATATGAATCAGCCTTCCTGTGCATCTAAGACAAGACCACACTCCAAGACAGTGTCAGGTTTCCGAATCCTGTGTGTAATTAGAAGTGCAGCTTCTTTATCATATGCTTGAGAGCTCGAGAGCAACTTTCGTAAGGCACGTGAATGCAGGCAGTCACCCCTCTATCCACATCAAAGGCCGTTTGATGTAGCTTTCATATGACTTTAATAAAAACAAAGGCAGGAGGGAGATAAGGCCGGGCGTGAGGAAGGAAAAGGGCACCTCCACTCACCAGCTTAAAGTCCTGAATGCTACAGATGAAGTAGGGCGTGTTGGGCCGCCGGCTCTCTATGTACACACAATCTGTGAGAAACAGACAGTGAGAGAGAGAGAGAGAGAGAGAGAGAGAGAGAGAGAAACAGAACATTAGCTAGATCACCTCTACAACATTGTGTTACATTATTTTCCCTTCAAAATATTTCACTCTGGAAAATTCATCAGGAATGTGAGTAATAGGATTAAAGGGCTTCTGGGAGCAGGACAAGCTTGCCTGTCTCCAGAACAAACTTCAAGACTCCAAGAGAGAGAAGGCCGGTATTGTTCCAACACAATTACGTTTCAGTGACGCGCATGAGTGTGTGTGTGAAGTGTGTGCGCCCGCATCGGGGCATGTTTTTATATCTTGGTGGGGACCAACTGACCATAAGGATATATATAGCTGACAGTTTTGAAAAGTAGCTTTTATTTAAAAAAAAAAAAAAACAAAAACAAAAAAGAAAAAAACTCAAGAGCCAAAAGGTTTCCTTCTGGTTACTGAGGTAAGACTAAGGTTAGATTTAGTCGTAAAGCATTAAGTATAATGTCAGTGGAAGATCCTCACAAGGACGGTAAGACAAATGGCTGCGTAACACAAAGAGCACAAAAGACAATGCAACCTTCCTACCCTGGGTCTCCTAACTGTTTCCCAGCTCTCAGACTCCTAATTTTAACACTGTCGAATGACAAACTGGCTTCAGATCTCAGCTGAGGCCCGACCCTGCCTGTGCGCTTAAAGTGAATGTGACTGTTGGTATGGCTAGGTCATGAACTCTCATCTCCTTAACAAAAACATTCACAAGGCACAGCAGACAAACAGACAGCAACCGTGCTCTTGCAGCCACACACTCACTCACTCTCACACACACACACGCACCAACTTCCTTCCTCTGTGGTCGAGCTGCCAAAGGAAGATGAGACGATCATTGCATGTTTTTTTTTTTCCAGCTCTGAAAGTGAATCTTAACCGCTCTCAGATTGAGAAACGCTGCACGTTCATCAGGATGATGCACAGAAACCTGGACATTGCTCACAGGGTTTCTCGTGTTCTTATTTCTTATTTACGCAGGACAGCTTTTATAGTTTGAATGTGCCGAAGACATAAAGCGGGGTGTATTCGGAGGCAGACAGGCGCAGATTCTCTCCCTCAGACTGTGAGGTGCCAGCCAGGCTCCGGCTCCTCCACAGCTCCATTCAGAAACACTTTCATTACATTACCCTGCTATTTCACACACTGCACGCCTTTTTTTAGCCTGGCACTGCTCACGTTATTTATGCTAGCTAGGCATGTTTTAACTAGTTCTCCTCAGTAGCACTAGAGCTGTGAGTGGAAGATGGTGTTAAGGGAGTGCGATTGTGGTGTCTGAGATGGAGCAGGGGCTGGAGTCTAATCGCAGGATTTAGTTGTGTGGGATAAAGGAGGTGGTGAGGAGGAGGAGGAGGAGGAGGAGGAGGAGGAGGGGGGTTTGGAGAGGCGTTTGTCATCTAATAGTCAGTAGACCTCCCAGAACGAGGGGCGAATGGGTGCAAAGCTGCCAAGCACACAGCAAGGCTCCTTTTTTCCTCTCTCTCTCTCTGTGTGTGTGTGTGTGTGTGTGTGTGTGTGTGTGTAGACTACCTGTCTCCAGCTATAAACCATACTTTTCTTTGTTAACAGGTAGCCTAACACCAAATAAGTGTGGGAAGTCAAGATATGACTGATTACTGGCAAAATATACCCTCATCACAAAAACAGCAGAATTTCTTGATTTGACTTTCATTTTATTCCTTATCTATGAATTACAAAATCACTCTCTGGCTTTAAAGATGTATCCTGATTTAAAAATAAATAAATAAATAAATTTTGATGTGGACAAATCCAACCTTTTCTTTCGACTGGTTTTTTCCCCCTATGTGAAAACTGAACCAGGGCCTCATCCATGTGATTCAATGCCTTACCTGAGGATTTTTTTTTATGATAATCTGGACCAAAATGATATCTTTAAAGGGAATGAGTGCTTGCATCACCATGATAACAGAATGCGGTATCGGTATAGAGTCACAGATTCGAACAGCGCGACCACAGAGAATGACGCACACACCAGATGTTTTGCAGAATCGCTGAAACTCAACGTAACACTCATGAAGTCTGATTTCCTGTGCTTGTAGAGCAAGGTACACATAACCCAATGCACACCTTTTCCTAAACATGGCTTAAATATCTTTTAGGAATCTAATGAACAACAAAAATTGAAATGGTAATTAGTAAACTGTGAAATTGCTTTATGACCTTAACTACTAGTTAATAAGAAGGCAATATTACCTACAGTGTAATTATAGAGCTAATTCTTTTTTTTTTTATGTTTGCTTGACCTACAGTGGTAAATAAGCCAAAGCACATGACCAAATCACATAGCGTAAACAAATTTTATATTTCAAAAAAAAAAAAAATATATATATATATATATATATATATATATATATATATATATATATATATCTTTTTTTTTAAGCCACGTGAAACCATGTAGAAAATGTACATCAGGCTCTGGTGCAGAATTCAGTGTGTGAAAACCTCTGAAAAGTTGTCCCAAGAAAACTTTGTTGTGAGTATTCTAAAGAGGATGCAAACTGAAGAGGTAAAACACGACCAGTCAGGTATCGTTTCATCCAAAAACACACTACAAACGTAAACAGGTTGTGTACAGACTTTCATGGTTTTATCACATAACCACTGTTAAACAGTACATCAAAACTGGACCCCATACTAGATAAGCGTATGTGGCGTACTTTTATACATATACACACACACACACACATATATATATATATATATATATATATATATATATATATATATATATATAAACAGCAAATCTGCTCCATTAATTTTGTCATTATTTAAAAAAATATATATTATTCCAAAAAAAAAAAAAAAATCTACTAATGATAATCTGAGCAAAGTGCATTGTGGCATATTTGATCATGATATTGATATATATTGTCATACTGCCCACTTCTACACACACACACACACACACACACACACACACACACACACACCAGACAATCTTTTGACGCAACTGAGCAAGACTAAGTGCGGAGTAAAGCTGTCCTGCTACTCTCCTGCTATAAGTAACAGTCACTGCATGGTTAACACGCCGAGAGAAAACAAAAACGCTAGCTAATGATCGCACCATATGTTAATGTAATAATAGTTTTAGCCAATTACGTTTCCAGCAACCAAAACAAAAGAGCGGAGCTTTTATTTGCCTGGTGAAGCAGATAATGGATTGATCATTCGTCCACCCCTGCAGCATAACCTTTTTCTTTAATGTAATGCCTTTTCATTCAGGTTCTGAAGAACTGATACAACATTCCAGCCTCCTTGATATTGCGACGTTCCTAACTGGCACCAGTAGCTCTGTAATCCTAATGGGCAACTATGTCAAGATGATGAAATGTGAAGAGGAAGGGTTAATCAGCATTCGAGTCACGGCACAGTTCACCACCCTGCTGTGATCGTATCTTTATTCAATCAGGAAACACTGAGTGCTGATTCATAAAGCATGTAGAGAAGTGTGATGAATTACTGGGTACCAAGGTCACAGGGGCTCCACTATCTTGTCTCCAGCTCTTTCAGTAATATGTAACTAACCTGTGTGATGGGTCAGACAGAGCTTGTATCGCTGGCACCACCGAGATCAACCTTCACCCAACAGCCAGAGCAGATATACGAGAACAAGAGCTCCAGACCACAGTAAACAGCTCATTTGAATAGAGCTGTCGAGAGACCCGCATGGAGGCAGCGTTTACCCAAACACTCCGCATCCCAGAGGTGAATTAATGTAGCGTGGGCCGTAGGAGGCTAAAAGCTATCACTAACAAAAACGTGGCAGTTTCATTCCACTGCTCTTGACGCCCGCGCATGCATCATCTTTAATTTATTTGTTTTTGTCTGTGCCATTATTGATCTTGTTGCGTTTATCTGTTCGAAGCAGCAGGCGGAATAAAGATATTTAATAGGCTTGGCACTGGGCATGCTGTTTGTTTAGAAAGATGAGGTTATAAAAAAAAAAATAAAAAAAATACACCTAGACCATCATGGCTTGTTATCATTCAGCTTTCTGGCTGTCAGCGAGGACAGATGAATGAGTGACGTGTGGCTCCCACGGACATAAATGAATAGCTCCGCTGGAGCTGCAGCTGACCTGTGGGGCCCCACAACACAGCCTTCGTCGTATGAGGAGGAGGAGGAGGGAGAGGGGGGAGGGGAGCTCGGAGAACAAAAGAGACAAATCTAAAGATGAGATGACATGCCTTTGAAAGTCCCATGCCACGTCAAGGGGGATTTACCTCGGAGAATTGCGGCTTAGGGACCCTTAACCCGGGCAGTAGTTCCATTTAGAGGAGATGGATTCTGTCCAGACTGAAAGCTATTGAACAAGCGCTCAGGGGTGAAAGCAAAACACCGAATATGGACACGGGAAGTAGATTAAAATGAGCACTAAGGGGGAGAAATTCTCATCGTTTCATGTTATGAAGCACGAGCATGTGCCATCGGATTTCGTTCTCCCAAACAACAGTAAAACATTCATCAAATCAGCACGACAATCCTGATGGCCCTTGTTTGACGTGAACTGCTAATTTGCGCTGTGCTCTCCGAGAGCAGACCTCAATCTGTTCGGCGGCGTTCCAGCCATTTTGTGCTTTTCCAGAGCTCAAGCAGGCAGAGCCAGAGAGAAGCGGAGGAGGGGCTGCAGTGGGGGTGGGAGGGGATATGAGCTCTTCCAGGGTTTTTGTAGACTTCCCAAAGCCTCCCTGAGGCTACAGGTTCCACCTCTCCCCCCTGTTCTCTCACGCTCAGGGGCTTTGCAAACACCACACACCCTTTATCGACTGCTCGGCTCGAGCAGCACTGGCCTCATCCTTAGACAGACTGGGATTTATTGAGCTGGAGAGAAACACAAATGCATGCAAGGGCAATAAAACAGCATGCAAGGGGAATAAAAAAAAAAAAGCAAAGCTTAAACATGATCACTTTGTTGTGACTACATCTAAATACATCTCTTATGTATAACAGAAGAACGGAGTGGGAGGAATCACATGGTGCTCCTGCTATACAGTGCATGCCTCACTGTGTTTTATCCCCCCGGTCTGTGAAGCCAGGCTAATTTAAAACACACCTGATGAAAAAGAAAGGCTGAAGGGAGCTTGATCTTCACGTCAGACGTGGTGTTGTGCTGAACCAGGAAAGATTTGCACACCTAGAGCATGCATGTCCAAAACACCATTACAAGTGCTGGAGAAAGACAAAATAGATGTTTTTTTCATCCCATTAAAAAAAAATGTGATGCTTTAAACAAAACACAAAGAAAAAAGCCTTTTGGATTTATACCATGGCAACACAAGAGGCAAAGGGTCTTAATGAAAACTTGGATGTTTGCCTGTTTCTTTGATATAGTAGCTGGAGTGGGTCTGTTGTTGATTATTAATCAGAATAATCTGCATTTATGCTTTGAAGAATCGCCTATTCGGTCAGTGATCTATAATGTCAGTGTGCAAATACTAAAACACACATCATAATTTAATACCTTTTTTTCCCCAGTTCCAAGACTCACTGATACAGATACCGACGCTGAGTTGAGCATTAGTTTATCAGGGAAGCTTTGGAACGGTTTATTTAGTGCTGTTTATGTTCCCCAGGTTTAAATACTGGTCATGAAAAGTGCACACGCGCATACTCACGCTCTTGCGCTGCTAGGCTCATTCTACATACCATCAGCTAGTAGATTTTAAATGAAGTGCATTAGCAAGCTACATTAGTTAACGTGGGGTCGCAGGGTCATTTCAGAAAAATGCTTCTCCACAGCTCTAAGCAAAGCACATACTTGCTTTCACTGCGCTAGAATCTCTCACTGTCAAGAACAGTATATTGCATAAGACCTGTTATTTTCACTCACCTAATGATGTGTTTTTTCTCACCTAGCCAGTGTTTGCTGCGGCTGTCTGCTGCTATAAGTGAACTCCTTATGCTGACTTTTATGCTTAAGATGTTTTATCAAGTTTTAGGTGGATGCTGTAGTTCTTCCTCTTGATATTTTCACAGAGCGCAATTTGCAGTCTGCTTTGCTTAGATTGCTGTCGGTCATTTTGTATGACTATCAGTAACGTATCGGAATGACAGCTGATTGGTATCGATGCATGATTTGCCTTAAATGAAATATGGGGACTTATGAGCACGCATGACATCTTTTCTCCTAACCGCTGAGGGGAAAATAGCAATAAGCATGCAAATTAGAGTGCTGAACACCACTTTGACACACGAGCCTGGAGTTTTTAAACAATAAGCATGCCTTTACTTCCACCGAAGCATGCGGTAAAAACAACACACCTGCGCTGTCAGGTTGGCCGGCTCAAAGCGGCTTGGCAGGCGGCAAACCTGCACTCTGCTGCTCAAATTAAAGAAGCAGGAGGGATGCAATAATCGCTTTCACACTCCTCTCCTCCCACATGAACAACAAGCAGCAAACTGTCGGCCTGCTCTGCTCGTGTCATTTCCCGCAGCCAAGCACGTCTCAGGCCACAGCCGAAAGCCTGCGCTCGAGAGGAAACCCGGTCCCAACCACCGCGTGTCCAATTTACACTCTTCTTCTTGCTCTGCTGCTGAGGCGAATCTGTGTCTCTTCAGTTCTGCTTCTGAAATGCACTCACACACACACCTTTGCCATGACTCCACTTCACCAAGGCCACACACTAACTAACCAATCTTCTACTCAAGTCTCACACTGGTGTGCATATTTTCCCCTCACAGCTCGCATTATACCTCGAGATAGCATCTATCAGGCTTGCATAAAAAAACAACAACAAAAAAAAACAGTCGCTTCCCCAGGTACGAACAGGAGCCCTCTGACGTGTTATCATGTAGCAGCTTTCTAATTTGTAATCTGCAGGTGGTTAGGATTTCACAGAAGCCTTCTCCAGGCTTGCAGTCATATCGAGCTACGCTTGGGGATTTTTCTAAATAGATTGGCCTCCTTTTTTCTCTGCAATCCTATGGCCTGTATTTGAATTTCATGAGAAGCGCTGTAAAAAGGGGTTTCTTGTCTTGTCGCGTTGGAAATGCTTTAGCCAAAGCGATGTCAGGAAAGCTGTATAATACTAATACTTGAGATATGAATAGCAGTGAGAGAATCCCTTGTGCTCACTGAATACCAATGAACACCCATGCAAAGGATATTGAGACATGTTATTCAATAGAATGAGTAAGGTAATACAGATTTTTTTTTTTTTTTTAACAGAATTTTGATACAAGCCTGAAAGTCATGCACACACAAAGGAAGCCTGTCCTTCTTCCGAGCTTCGTCTGCGGGTTTGAGGACAGCTAGGGGTAGAGTGTGTATCCACGAGAGCGCACATGCATGGAAAAACGACGTGTGTGTATGAGCTAACAGTGCTGAGCTCCCTCTCCATGACTCATGCAGGTGGTCAGCAGCTCGTAATCGCACCTAGGTGAATTATACATGACCCACAAACTCGGGTTTTCTTTCTTCTGTCTCAACAACAGGGTCTTGTCTGAAAAAAAAAAACACACTCCATTTGTTTCATTAATGCGCTCCATGTTTGTTTGTGCCCAAAGGACTGTTCATTCTCAACTCAGGAATGAGCTATGAAGAATTGTGTTCCATCATGTCCTACAAAGCTAGTGTTACTGTCACCCTCTCGGCTGTATTCATAAAATAAGGGATGGGAATTTCAGGGAAAAAAAAAACACACTATTCAGATTTACAGTGCTGTTTGAGAAATATTTGACAAGCGCTCACGAAACTGCTGTGTACTTCACAACCCTGAGGTGTTATTTTCTTCTGACAAAATGTGCTGGAACAGTCATGTCATATAGTCATATAGTCATATAGTAGTGGTGGGCGATACGAAAAAAAAATATATATTGTGATATTTGACGTCTCTGTGCTATACGATATGTATCACAAAATATAGACTTGCTAAAGAACTGCCAGCAAGGCAGTAGCGCTGAATTAGAAGTGAGTTCGGTGATGTTTTATTGATTGGCTACATAAATAAGTGAACACAGAAAAGGCATTTAAAAAATCTGTAAAGATTTTAACATTTTAAAAACATTCAGCTGCTTCTAGAGTTTAAAACGTGCAAAAAAAAAAAAAGCTATGACAATTTATCTCAGTATCAATATTACATCCTTATATTCCCCAGCCTTAGCTACTCTGGTGTTTTTCAGCATAACTGTATGCACGTATAGCTGCATGCATGATTCCCTCAGCTGTCAGCAATCTCAAAACGTTTCTCTGCACTGAGAAAAGAGCCGAAATCTTGTTTACACGAAACGTACAATGGAATTATAATGGAAGTCTAAGGGCCATTGTTAAATGCTCTCGATAAAGATTTACGTGTATTTTATGCATGCTGCCTTCACAAACTATCTAGTTGTTAAACTTTAAATCTGTATGATTCATCCTTGTGCCTGGATCACAACTTTCAAAACATGTGCAACTCTTTACTGTACTATTGCACTTAAACTTTGGGGGATGGGGGTACCTCTATTAGAACACTTTGGTAAGAGTGTACAAGTGTTACCGGTTGTAGTTTTGAATTCCCTACCATCTTCACACGCGATGTGATGGACTGAGATTGTGTTGGAAAACACCAGAGTACTCCTTTATCCATGTTACGGAGCATGTCTGGCTTTAACAGGCTTCAGCTAGAGCAGCTGTTTGCAGACTTGAGTAGTTTCTGCTGCTTAAAAAAAATTAACACACAACTGGAGCGTTAAAATAAGCCTTCTGCTAGTGCAGCTAGTTTACACTGAGTAAACATCCTCTCGAGTTAGAATGCTGCTAATATGATTAAACCAACAAGATGAATTTTATCATAAAAAGACCAAACCAAAAAAAAAATAAATAAAATAAGCTATTTAATTTCTTACACTCTGACTATTTGAAAACCGAGTCTGACTCATCCCTGTGCGAAATACAAGCTGAGCTGGGCAAAAGCGCAAGCAGACAAAAGGGTCGTGGTTATTAAGCGGGCAGCGAGGTGCTCCAGAGGCTCCTGGAGGTGGGAGGCATTTGGCCCTGCTGACAGCACTGTGGGCTTTGGGTGGCTGTGTAATTAGGTGACAGCTGTCCAGACACCCACAGGCGGCCAGGGGGAACACAGACATAGAGAGAATATTAGAGAGGGTGTTCTAAGGGCTACACGTGGCTCCAGAGACAGAGCACAAGCAAATGACACGGGCAGACCTATAGCTCAATGCAGCCAGCTCTGGAGCAGCACTTTAAGCTGCAAAGCTGATACACACGGTGCTCACATCCTGTTGGTGAACTCTTCAAAAGGCCAGTGGTGCAAGGACACTCGTGCGGCATTGTAAAGCGAGACTGCAGATGGCCAGAGCGGACAAGATATGCGCAGAGACCCTGCTCATTGATCTTGTGTGTGTATAATCTCCTCGCTGGATCCATAAGTCGCTTCGGTGTGGTGAATATCCGCAAAGCTTCGCGCGGCCCAGACACAGGAGGACCACTCAGAGAGGTGATCGATTGTGCTGCCTGGCCTGTTCAGTCCTGTACATACAAATGCTCCAGAAGCGCCATACCACCCACCCCCTCTCTCTCTCTCTCACTCACACACACACACACCTTCCATCTCTTTTTACAGAAGCACATTAAACACTGAAACAACATAGCAGCAGCCTAATCAATGCACACTAAGCCAGAGACAGGGGAAAAAAACCTGAGGTGACACACAGATCTAAACTTTTTAATATTATCTAGTGTCACACTCTTGTTAGTCTCCCTCTCGAGTAACAAAAGCAATTAATGCCACGTTTTGCCACATCCCCCCTCCCACAGTCTGCCTCTCCGCCTGCTTAATACACTCTCCAAGGGTGGTCAGTTTTACATATTGTGTGCCACTAGACAAATATAAAAGGATTTAACATTTAGCTGTGCTTAATCCTGGCCAGGCTTTGTGCTTACTTAAGCCACCCAAATCTGATTGCAATGAGGCTGCACCAAATGACCACCGATTCTGCAGTTCAGAGCCATGAACAATACCTGCTACAGTAACACACCCGCACATCATCGTGTCTCGAAAGTGCTGTACAGGGATGAAAGCAGCTCCTGAGCAGGAAACTGAGTGCAACTCATTTCCAGAAGCTGATACTTTCCAACAGACAATGCAAAGTTATGGGCACCTTAGTTGACATTCCTAATGTGTGACATCATATCCTTGTATATATCCTGAACATGGTGTGTTTATTATTCCTGCCTGTCTGTCAGCGAGATGAAGAGAACCTGCTATTGTCTAGGCTAGCAAACACAGAACTGACAGGGCGCAGCGTCAGTGTCAGAAACGAGGCTTCATTAGGGCAGACAGCACGTTCAAGGACCTTCCACAGATAATGCCTCCGAGCATATTATGCTGAAAATGTATGCATGTGTGTGTGTGTGTGTGTGTGTGTGTGTGTGTGTGTGTGTATGGGGGGGCATAATGTGGGAGCAGGAAAAGGGCTGAAATTACACACTGGCTATGATTTTCACTGTCTTAACTTTAAATAACTATGCACTGCTAGCGCACTTCTACTTGACCTTTCGTTGCTGCTAGGTAAATGAAAGACATGGCAAGGATGATTTAAGTCTACAGGCAGCACACACACACACACACACACACACACACACACACACACACACACACACACACTGGCTGCCCCTCACTACAGCTTTGACATTTCCCCTTAGCTGTGCATGTAAAAGCAATTTACAAACAGTAAGTGAAAAAGGCTGTGATTACACACAGAGGTTACTGCTGCCAATTAGACAAACACAGCGCATAATAAAGACCTATTTCACATGTACTAAAGGAAATAAGTGTGTGTGCAGTGTGTGCATTTAAAAAAAGCTAAGGTGCAAGGCATGTTGTGAAATAGCGCCGTATGCTCCAGGCGTGCTCAATATCATTCTCTCATTGAGCACATTAGAATAAATTCCCATTACTGTCGCTGGTAGCCAATACAAACGCATTCCTTTTCATTTACATGTTAGTTATATGAGTGATGTCTGCTGAGGCAAGAGTTATCCACCTGTGGTGTGCTAATGCAAGGATATTAGTTATGTTAGCATATTATTATTGAACACATTCTTTCCCCGTTGGGAGCCAAATCAAACTCACACTGGGCTCTCTCTAAAACCAAACAGGAATTTACTGGGACAAGAATACCTTGGAAAATATTGTGTGTATAATTAGGTGCTGTTTAGCAAATGAAGTCATAAGCACTATGGTGGAATTGTTTCCCTGACTCGAGCCAGAGCTAGACTTTAAACGGCTCTTACCACCAGGCCTGTAGATGACGTCGTCCTCTGTGACGAAGGACGTGATCTCGCCGGTCTCTGTGCGCTCGTAACGCGACTTCTTCTTCGGCAGCTTCTTCTTGCTTTTCTTAGTGGCCTCCTCGGGAGCGGCTGCGCCTCCGGCCGCCTCATTCTCCTCGTCCTCGCTGTGTTCACTCTCGGCATAGTTCTTGGCACCGCCCTCCAGTGTGCAGCTGCGGCGTGGCCTCGAGCTCTCGCTCTCGCGCGCCTTCTCTCTCCGGTCGCGCTCTCGGTCGCGCTCCCGCTCCTTGTCCTTCTCTTTGTCGGCGGTCATGATTCGCCACGTGCCTTCCTCTGTCCTCTCACGGCTGGGCCTCCGTGAAAGGTAGACTGTGAGCCTGGGCTTCAGTCTTCTGAATTTACCAATCAAATCCAGGGAAAATTCGGCCACACCAACAACCCCAGGGTTTCAGGAGAGCTACAGAGAGAAAAGAGAGATGCTATTTAGACCTGAAATACTACACATCTTGAATCATCGGTGACGAACATCACACTCTTTGCTACCATGAGAGACTCTTATCGTAGGTGAAAGCCACTAGAAAAGAAGGCTTATTAATAGACATGCAATCTTCAGAATCAATCAGAGGCACTAGACAGCGCAGCTGCTCAGAACAGAGAGGAACATCAATGGGCAATCTCCTCCACCGTAGCACTGCCTAGCCTCAGGAGAGCTTCGAGCAAAGCTATATCAAAAAGAACACAAACTTCAAGCTGCCTGCTCTATTCCCCAGCTCATTTTGCTGAATGCTGAGAGGCGGCCAATAGTTTTCCCAGTGACCTAAAGAGCGCTCCCGGCAGCACCGTCTTCAAACAGCCTCCACTGCGCATCTTACAGGAGATCAGGTGCACAGAGCTTCTCGATATCTCCGCATTCAGGCCATGGTGGACTGCTTTGCCCCTATATCAAACATGGAAACGCTCTAAGGCAGGGTCCAAGCTGGACCAGCAGCCCTTGTGCACTTCAGGCCCAGTGGTTTTTGGTCATGTGTGGGTCAGAACAATCTGCCTCAGTCAGCCTAGCGTAGAGCTCGGCACTGCAAATCAGAAGAGACAGGCATGGAGAACAGAACCTGGCTACAATCTCCAGGCAGAAAACAGCTTCGGACCAAATCCCGTTTTTACAAGCTTTACTGAAATGCTCACTGCTTCTTTCCCCCTTTTAAGTCCACCCTCATAAAAATAAAGATCAATCATCTGAACAAAGTTAAAAAAAAAAAAAAAAAAAAAACGTGAGGGGTGGAGGAGAAAAAACAAACCAGTGCATGGAACAGCTGTGCAGACCCAAGTGTACACACTGCTTGCTTTAGAGCAACAACCTCAATCTTTTATGTCACAGCCTCTCAAGTCAGACTTCTAGCCCTCTTGTAGTAGAGTCTGGCACTTTCTGGCACTAAACACGGCCAGAATCCACCTAGTTTCAAAGAGAAAGGCTGTTTCACTGACAACACAGACGACCTTTTCTCACAGCCCATCAGCAAAAACGCGAGGCGATCTTATTTACTCACCGCTATCTCCAACCTCTTGAATATCTTTTAAAGAAGAGATGCCATGACCTTTTTTTTTTGTCATCCAGTAACTCTATCTTGTTCCAAAAAGCTGTATACAGAAAACTGTGTATATAGAGAAATACAAACAGCCAATCAGATTGCAACCTTCAAGTGCCTGAAGCTCACAGGTCAGAAAAGTGTACAAAAGATATCGGAGGTTCCAAGTCTCTTGGGAGGAGCATGTGAGGATGGGATTATGTGTGTCCTCAAATGTTGCCAGGGGTGAATCCAGAAATGTGAGGAGACAGAGAAGGAAAGAACTGGGTCGTTTGCCAAAATCAGATGTGTGTTATTGAGAAGGTTAAGAAAAAAAAAAGAAAGAAAGAAAGAAAGAAAAAAAAAAGAAAAGGAAAGAGAAATAGGTTTTGGCAGGCAGAGTGGCGCGGTTGACAACTCGTCAACGGGCAGCCTGTCATCTCTACAGTAGACGCCGACTGACAGGGCAGCTGCTCTCCTCGTCATCCTCAACACAAACACTAGCATCACGGCCGGATTAATCACCTAATGATGAGCTACCACACTGACCGCCGAACTGGCTGACACACACACACACACACACACACACACNCATACTGCAGGCTAACCACAGAGCCTCCAGCACATCAAGCGAGATCAAGTGAAAGCAATGTTTTGCAACATTTCGATTTATGAGAGGAGACTTCAGACACTTCAGTCCCACAGCTGTGTCTTAACATAGACTTAACTACATAAGAGCAGCGTTACAAAACAGCAGCGCCATTTTACATCATAACAACATGCTTCACTTTTGACAGGACATGCGGGTAAACTAGGAGGGCGATTCGGGATTTAACGTGTGTAAATGTGGTAGATTTTGTGTCAGGGCCATGATGATTTTTAATTTTTTTTAAATAAATATATCACTAAAGGAATACCACGTGCATTTAACTATTCTCTATCTATCAAATCCACAGCTTATATCTGACCACCATGGACAAGAATTAACACTCTTCACAATTTCCTCATAGTGAGAAAAGAAAAAAACAAACAAAACAAAAACCCAGTTTACTCAAAACTCATTTATAATGCAAGTCTAAGGGCAGATGCTGAGCTGTTACATATTTATCAATATTTCTGTAGAACACTTTTAGTCATTTTTAGTTAAACGTATTTGTAAACAAAGCTTTAAATCTGTATAATGAATTCTTTCATAGGTGGGAGAAAGGTTTTTAAAGAAAATTATTTGCATGCATACCACAACATTTTAACCACAACTGCTTTAGTAAGACTTCCACTGTCCTTTGTCTCATCCTAAGCCCTTGACTGTTAGAGTAAAAGTTGTAGTTTTAAATGTTATGTTACGTAGCTGCACATTTTAAACCTTTGCTGATGTTATTTAACAAACTGCGCTTAGGTTTCGATTACTACTAAGGTGAAGTAATGTCTCTTCTATTCTTCCTGTTGGTAATCACATATGCACTGGACATGTGGGAAATACTGATTAGGTAGAATAATGCTGGTGTACTCCTGTAAGTGTATTTATAGTTATGATAAAGATTTGAGTAGAAAAGTCCAGTTTGAAACGAGCATGAATGGAATGCATCTGCATACTTTCACTAACAAAAAGTCAAATAAGTTTCCTGCCATGTTCCACAGCTGGGATTGTCAAATGCCGGCCCGTGAAACGCGGAACGACGTGCAAGTCGTGGTTTTTCGCTCAAGTACGCTTGGTTAAAGCATTTTTACGCCAGGTACAGCAAAACTCACATGTTTTAAAGTTCTTTAAAGAATGCAGAAGTGAAATTGTTGGATGAATGCATGTTTACAACGATCTGAAGGTCAGCACCGATATTTGCATGTAATATTTACTAATCCAAAGCATAAAAACGAATGCTAAAGCGGACAACAGCGCACGTCAAGTACGCAACCCCTGTACCAGATGATTATATACATGAATTACTACTGTACATGATGACAAAAGTCCCATTTTTACTCTTACACAGTTTACAAAGTTGGAATTTTAACCGAGGCTAGAGCGTATAAGTAAAGCTACAGGCTCATGTGCTGTTTATGGCCATAAACTGCACGATAGAGTACAAGTGTTCTAGCACATGGTAGAAATACAGCAGAGCGAAAACACAAGCACAGTGCTATCGTAAGCTGTTAGACTGAAAAAGATGAGTCCTGTAAGCCTGAGGTTTGGAAAGACAGCAAAGAGCTGGAATCTAAGTGAGGAGAATTGGTAGTGAAAAGCAGCAGAGCATCTCTATCAGCGCTTCAGTTATAAACAACAGTCTGGCGCTTTTTTTAGTTTTAGTCGTTTTAGTCGGACCCAAACTGTATTTGCTCCTCGAGAATTTGTACTGAGGTTAAATCTGATCGATGACCCTTGTTCCATCCCGACTACAGATGACACACTGGTTCCTTGTGCAGCCCAAATTTTGACCAGGACCAATTACGCAGTTATCAGTGCGCTTTTACGCGGAGCCCGCAAATGAATAACATGCTGAGGGGCAGGTGAGGCCTGAAGCCATTACGCATCAATCAGTGGAGCAGGACCCTTTGAAAGATAGCAGCTGTCTTAATGGAAAAGGGAGGAAGGGAGAGAGAGAGGGAGGGGGATGGAGCAAAACCAGCCATTTGTGAAAGCCAGTGAATAGGCTTCAGGGGCTACAGCACCTATTTTACCATTTCCATTACTGCTATGAAGTCAAGGGGTGTGAGCCAGGAGGTTTTAAATAAAAATATGTTCCTCCCTCAGAGCAGCGGAGAAATTAGACCTCCTCGCCCTCTTAACCACCATGTTGCACTCTCTCTATTAACACATCACCCCACAATGGGCGCGCAGCAGGGCTCTATTACCAAACGCACTCTTTTTTTCCAACATAACTCTTTCATAGAGCTGTGCTTTATTCATCCCCAGTCTCTCGCGCGTTACTCCCACAGACGCATGATCTCAGGCAGACCTATGGCAAGCAAAGTACATGTGCTACCTTTCTTTTAAAATAACACAGGTCAAGTGCTTGTGCCAATCATGAGCTTGCTTCGTGCCCTGGCAAAATGTATGCAAATTATTTGGTGATCCCAGATGCAACAAATGAGTTTTTTCCTTCCGAGAATTATGAGATTGTAGAAGTATGACTGGCAAGGATTTAGATGGGCTTTGTGAGCGGATTGAAAGCTGCAAAATACTCTCGTATGATTTGGCTATGTCTTGTGAAAGCAAGATTAAGCGGTGTTATCTGCAATGTGGGGGTGGCTGTGTGCTGATTTGGGGTGGGGGGGGGTGTGTGTGGGGGGGACGACTCGAATTTATCAGACAAAAAAGTCCATATTCAATTTGCTTTCTATAGCTTATGACAATGGCAGACACAAAACAGAGCTGTAATGAATGCTGTCAGCTTACCTCATCGGGCGAAGAGCTACAATGGTGCGACTAAAGAAGAGGTCCAGTATAAAAGACACAACACCAGCAATCATTCAAAGGCAGTGAAAAGCAACACAAAGGCACCACTTCACTGCCCCCCACCACAATCCCGAGCACAGGCGCTCTCGTATGCAGTCCTGTGACTCACAGCGCTTCTTGTGACATGTGTTTACTGAGAATCTCATACAGCACAGAAACACGTTGCGGCTTCAAAATGACACCCGTCTGGATGCTTTAGTGCATAAATGCTATGGATATTTCA
>CM074960.1:8565646-8595457 GCA_037577455.1 Pangasius macronema
ACAGCACAGAAACACGTTGCGGCTTCAAAATGACACCCGTCTGGATGCTTTAGTGCATAAATGCTATGGATATTTCACAATGAATTGTTAATGGAGGATGTATGTAATGATAGCTGATTCACATATGATTAGCAATTTCGGTAAAATCCACCGAGATCGATGTTTGTATGTATGTGTGTGTGTGTGTGTGTGTGTGTGTGTGTGTAAAATTAATGCAGCTCATTTTAATACAAAAACTTTTTTAACCATTATTATAAGTGCTTGTTGCCGGGCAAGTTAGTAGGTCTCATGACCATAATATCTATATGGGCTTTACCTGTGCTAGGACCTCAATAATTTATTTACACACAAGTGTTGATTCCCTGACACGTCATTTTAAAACGCCGTCATACGTCATACGACCAAAACTTGCTTTCGTTCTGGTTTAAGCGGAAGACGACAGAACAGAGAGAGTACTTGTAGCATCTTTATACTGAAGACAAAAAGCACAAAATCTCACTGGATATAATGGACTCTTTACCTACAGGTATTTCAGACAGGACATATATCACCTGGGTTATTTCTATTCTTAGAAAGTACAACCGGTGTAATCTTTCCAAACGTGTACACATTTAAAAAAAAACTCCTGACATGACCATTTCGTACAGGACTAAATTCCCAGAGATGCTAGTCCAATCCGAATAGGGCTATTTCTAAACCACATCTTTATCACTGTGGCTTTCTGCACTCTCCATTTCTGTCCAGCGTTTCTGAAAGAAAAAAAACGGTTTCTTCTTTATTGTGTAGTGTCCTTGCCTCACATGACTGAGCAAACTCCTCCTTAACTGGCCCCCGAGGGAGCTGTTCTCCCCCACCGAACACACACCTCCCCCACCGAACATCCACTCTCTCCAGTGGTGTACAAACAACATGAACCCCTGACCTTTCCCTATTTACACTGTGTGTTTAGGAGCTGCGGTTTATGCGACATCTCATTCATAAGCATGAGCGCTGGAGAAGCTGGAGGACACAAAAGGACACAGCTGGGATATTTCATTCACACCAGACGATTTCGAAACCAGAAGTAGTGAATATCAAACGCAAATCAATTTCAGACGTCTTCACTCAAGCACGTGACTAAAAACTCTCAAGGTTAGATTCAAGGTTATTAATTGCATGCAAACAATCTCGCCAGCGGCTTTGCCAAGCCAGTAAAGCTGTGGCTAAAAGCTCAGTGCTCGTGGGAGTGTATGAGAGTATGAGTGTATGCGTGTCCTTCCTCCAAGCAGTCGATCCCCCCGAGGGCCCTGCTTCCCATCAGCGCATGTGTCTATTATCAGGCTGAGAGCAACTTCATTTTATACTGTAATACCTGAGAGAGACGGAGGCTGTGTGTGTGTGTGCGTGTGTGCGTGTGTGTTTGTGTGCTTGTGTGTGCATGTGTGTGTGGTCTGAGCACTCAGACTGGCCTGTTTATCTGAGAGTGGGTTGTGTTTTTGAGAGCTACACACTCTCCCTTCTCTCTAAGAGTCCAGTTCTGGAGTGTGTTATCGCAGCCAGGATGCTGGAGAACCCCTTAATCTACAGCGCTGATAAGAACACTGATGTGAAATACACCGCGTGAGCCGTTATGAAGTACCGATCATCAATCTGTGACTTATTTCCATGACTTATCTTGTTTTAACGAGTTAGGCTGCAAGTGGCTACGGCATTTTTGTGCTATTGTCCATTGTCAAATTAGTCGACCGTAGTGCTTTCATAATGAACAAGTAGCTAATTCAAAGTCAAATCGTCTCACTCGTTCCAAAAGTATTTATAGAAAGAAAGCTGAAATCTGCTTCTCTAGATGATATTAAGCCCAAGATATGTTACTTATCCTAGAGGAAATGGGAGCACAAACGTTCTGGTCATTTTCATTTCTTTGGTATTACGGTTATTAAATAAAGGCGGCGTTTTACACCATAGCTTATTTCCTGAACTACTAAAGTACGTACAGGCTTTAACGTGTTACAGTGTGTGTTTTCACTGTAGCAGTATTCGAAGCCATGTACACAGCAGATGTATAAAGCCAGAGCAGGAACAGTGTGAGAGTTGAACTGATCTGTTAGTGGAGAGCTGTTAGCACTGGCTCCTCCTCTTGCTAGATAATGCTCATTAAGTGTGCAGCAGATCTGAGCATGGCTCATCCTCAACCCCCAGCACGTACAATCAATACTAAATCAATGGTGCATAAACACAGCTGTCACTGTCTAAATCCATCTCACGCACAGATATTAACATTACACACTAAGGCAGCCTCGCACTCCTGTGACAATTAGTGTGAATACAAATACTCACTGTAAAGCATAATAAATGAAAAGCTGAGAATCCTTTCGGACCAAAGATAATGGCAGACTTGCTAATCTAGAGCAATCTCATTTTCTCTACACAAAAAAGTAGCACATGAGGTTCAAGATGATTAGTTCCACGAGCAATCCCATTAGGTGAGGGTGTCAAACTGTTTTCTGACTAAATTTTTCAGATATCTGGTGTCTCCTGACTTTTTTTTTAAATCCTAGCGACTGGCGGCAGATGGCCCAGGAGAACAAGCGTCGCATTCAGACACACGCCTAACGGCTTGGCCAAAAGCACCTCCACCCTGGATACCGCAGGATGGCATTACCTCTAATTAGGAGAGGCTTTTGTTTCTGGATGTGCCACCTTTCTTTTTTGCGCTCGCTCCAAACCGCAGACCGTGTCCCTTTAAGAGGCCGCAGTCTGCCAGGGATAACACCCTCTCCGTCATCCGCTCATGTCTGTGCAAGGCCACACGGCTGCGAATATAAATATGAAACTGGGAGCCTGGACTGAACCGCAGTACTATTTCCGATTACTATGGAGCAAGAGGACGCCTGCAGAGACTCAACGCGGACCGTAGGATTCGGGAAGATGCAGTCGTGTCACTGATTTGTGTCTTGTGATGTCTGTTAACAGCAATCTGCCAAAACAGGGAAGCAGGCTGAGGATGAAACGGGGACAAAATAAACCCACGGCTCTGAATTGCCTGTCTGGGCGCACTTTCCGAGCAGACAGCACTGTAAACATCATTTCAGATCGTTTCCTTGCCTCTGAGCGAGCAGACAAGGAGGGAAAAAGGGACTGGAGGAGGTAATGAAAATGCTGCTGGAACAAGCAGGATCAGAGCTCCACTACCCTCCCCGGACAGCTCATAAAACATGCATTGAGCAGGGCTATTACCGGTCAGGGCGTTTTAGTGTGCCCGGCACACACCCACAGACAGTGTGCACTTACAAAAGCCATATCCGCACCCTTCTGCTCCCTTTTTATCAGCCTGGTTTTCATGTGAGAGAGCATCTGTTTAGAGGAAACAGCAGCACGCCGAGGCCTGCGAGCAGGCTGGCACAGTGCGCCGAGTTTGCCGGGCGTTTGTAAAGCCGTACAGTAGCAATCGGGAGATTAACTCGGCCTAGCCGTGTGTGAAATGGAGACCTGATCCCTAACTGATAGTGCGGCCTGCCTCCAAACAGAGGGCGGAATATTTTTCCATCATTTCAACAACAACAGCCGTAATATATTAGATTACCACTCGCATCCTTCGCTGCGTATGCAGAAAGGAGGTCAGGGAATGGCTCATGTTTTACCACAAAGCCTAGCAGCAAGACTGGGAGAAGCGAAGTTAAATCCAACGCTGGGAAATAGCTAATGGAAAGCTTAAGTAGTGAGCGAATGGCAAAGCACAAATGATCCCCTCATTACAGTCAAAATGCCAATAATACTATTACAATGCAATTTGGATTTTTTCCAAATCACTGAACGAGATATTTTTTCTTCCTGTCTGGCAAAAAAAAAAAAAAAGCTTTTGGCAGCATCTGTCATCTCCAGCCCAATTGGGCAACAAGGCCAGAGCAGCCAGCGTGATGCATTCAGTCGAGGGAAACACTGGATTATACACATAATGCACACGGTGTTCCATGACAACAAGTTATTGTGCTCCAGTTGTGTTTTCAGCAGCTTCACGCTCACTAACATGCTGCTTAACTTTATCGAGCCTCCAGGGGCAGGTCTGTGTGGCTATAAGTTAAAATAGCTTGCACATGCATGGATAAGCTTGCAAACAGCCAGAGTGAGGGTGTTTCACCACAGAGCCACATTCATCTGACTGTACACATACACACACGCACACGCGTGCACACACAGGTCGAGGAAAATGAGTAGTCCATTGACTGGATGACTTTTTTTTTTGGTTTTCACTAACAATAAAAAGCTTGTCTGATGTGAAATGTGGCCTCCCATTTTCATATCCTTCTTTCCATGGCTTCTTTACATGGATTTCTAGTTGCTCCTCATCAATCACCTCGACAAATGGGTCTTCCAGTCACCTCAGCGCTGTCTCCTCTGAATAACCTAAAGCGGACCTCTCGGTGCGGCTCACAGCATGACGGAGTGCTCTCTGATGCAGACTTAACACTTTAATCAAAGGATTCAGAGTCAGACCCACCTACTGCCTGCGCTGCCATGGATCTGTTTTTTTTTTTGTTTTGTTTTAAATAAACGGCTCCATGTTTCAGCGTTCAAAACATCTCCGGCATCAGGCTATCAATAAAGCTCTTCAAAAAGGATTATTGTTTGCAAGATTTAGTAGCTTTGATTTACATACTCGCTGGTAAATTGGACTTGTGCATTACTCAGAGGAAAAAATGAAAAGGGTTTCAATATTCCACCTAAACTCAGACACATTGCAAAACTACACCTTAGATCTCAGGACTAAAGTTTTGTATTATTATAAAGATCATAAACCCAGTTTTAGTTTCAAACTATACCTCACCAATATTTTCCATTTTATCAATACTTCAATTATTCTTTGGAGCACTGCGGGGTTTTCAGGTGCCTAGATGTGCGTTACCACATTATCGTCATCACTGCAGGCAAAAACAGCACACCCTGACACATGGCAGTGTTCCTATCCTTCCTGGCACTACATAGACACTTAACCTGATTGAGCTTTAACTTAAGGTTAATGTCCTTTCCTTAAATTTCTTAAACATATTTCTTACCTGCTGAGTGGTCTGGTTGATTAGCTGCCCATTCCAGTCTCAGCTACTGTACCTAAAAACTGCTGCTGTAATGATAAAGACGTTCCTGTGCCTACTCCAGGACTCTTATTTATAATATTCTCATACTGAACATACTTTCGATACGCTTAGCACTTAGGGGTCAGGTTTGAGTCTGGTTCTTCTCAAGGTTTCTTCCTCATGTGGTTTCAGGGAGTTTTTCCTTGCCATTGTGGCCTCTGGCTTGCTCATCAAGGATCTAAATCTACATCCGGATTTCTGTAAAACTGCGTCGTCACAATATCTGCTGTTGAATTTAATTTAACTGAATCAAATTAAGCTCAGCGACTTTCTGCACTTCCATGCGCCAGTTTTATCAGACCAACGAGAACACAAACTTCTGAACACGGACTACAATGGGCTTCGTAGCAACCCGTCTTTTTTGGGAAGGCCTAGTAATCACCAAATAACCTAGTGGTTGTTTATAGTACACATCAGATTTCTTCTTCGTGTGAAAGTAGGCGGTTCTGCGCCACATTGAGTATTAGACTCTGTAATGATAGGCAGACGTCTGGCTTGCGAGACTATGACTAAACAGCCTCGAGGAAGACCGTTATAGCTGTGTGTAATCAAGCTGGCTTAGAGCCATGTGTCAGGTCTGACATTTTTAAGGATGTATGGATGCAGAACAGAGCCCTTAATTATGTACAAACGCATGATTCATCACATCAGCCAATCAGAGCAGACATCATTAGAAAAATGGAGAGCGTAACAGAACATTGCTCACAGCATATTTAAGTGCTGTGCGCTGAAGTTGCTGCGTTATGATGGCAGGAGCAGTAGTGCACAAACTAATTAATATCACAACGTAACTAATTTATATACCAGCTAGCCCACCAGGCACTTAAGAGCTTCAGTGTGCTGCCCAATACAGTGTTTCAGTCACTAACGTGATGTAATAGCATATGACAAGGTTGTTAGCTAGTTAAGTGTATTAATACGCACTAAGGGAAAAGATTGAGTATATGATTATCCTCCTCATCGTGTCAGCAAGTTGTTAGCCAACATTTCAGTGTATTCCCAGTCTAAAGCAAGAATGCATTTCTGTGCTACGTTTTCAATACTTTTTACTAAACTACCATCATTCTACTATCTTTTTTCTGACCCCAGTCATGTTGTGCCTTAGGAGTGTACCACATACGCTTGGCCAGGTTCTGAAGGATCGCTCTGTGAAGCTGAGTGAATCAACACTGATGTGCATTGCAAGCATCTAAAACAGTGTACTGTACAATGCTGTGCTGGCTAAAATTCACACACTTGCCTTGTGTGACAACTTAAGAAGCCTGGATGTGTGGTATTAGCAGCTTCCAAAAATGTGAAAATCATCTCAAAATATGAATATAATGTTCAAATACATAGCAATATGTTAATAGTAATATTACGATAATAATCACACAAACTTAAAATGTTGTGTGATTATCCCTACCATGGTCCTACCATGTAGGTATTCCTAGTTTGTGACCTAGTGAGCCAATAGCAGAAGGTATTTTTAATAGATCTCAAAGCACTACTGTAAGTCGCTCTGGATAAGGGCATCTGCCGAATGCCATAAATGTAAATGTACCAGAGTAGACTAAGAATCACATCACATCACATCCCCTAATCGTGCCTCAGGAGCAAATCAAAAAAATCCAATCATGAAAACAAAATGACTGTAATTAACGTCAACGGGAATCCTAACGACCAAAAAAAGTCACCAGCAATGCTGTTAATAACTTCTGATTGGCACTGCCAACTTGCTTCCAAGCAAATTAGATTTGAGCTAAGAGCACATTTGATCTCGGCACTCGTGTGAACTGGCCGCGAAAAGAGCATGTAACCCGAGCAGGCCGCTCGGAAGTGCCTGGGAAAAGCTGCGTCTTCACAATGGAAACATTCTGTCCACAATGTAATCCATTGTGTTCATTCAACACGCAGAGCGCGCGGCGTTTGCAACCTGTCTGCTCACATGGAAATCGGTCTAAACGGCAATCGAGTGCGAGAGGGAGCACGGAAAAGCCCCATTTTCAACTTGGCCGGAGAATGAGAACAGGCTCATGTACTGACTCGGAGCCAGGCGTTGCGAAACAGAGACATCCGAGTGGCTCAGAGGAGTACTGCATCGAGTACACAGCCAATCACACCCGCCAATAACATGATGAATCAATGACTAATCAATAATGTAGTGACTCTGACGTAATACGCAACAGCTATCTATAGCTGGAGGTCCCTGAGGGGCTAAACAAAAACATGCGCTGAGTAAAACCAGATGACAGCAAGCATGAGCGTTAAGAGCCATTAGTGTTGCTAACAACAATGAGCAGCAATGCTAGACCAGGCAACAGCAACAACCAGATGAACACACACTTTTCCAGTACACTACAGTGAACACAGTGCGTGGACTCACTGTGAGTGATATTAAATATACCATGTCACATGAACACATTTCTATTATACATGACAGCTGATAAACTGTCAGCAAAAGAGTATTGCTTTTTTTTTCCTGTTTAAAAAAAAAAAACTGAATTCAGTGACACGTAAAAAAAAGAACAGGATGAGCCAAGCTGATTATTGTCCTATAACAGCATGTGCTGAACTGTTTTATTCCTCTTATACCACAGTGATTTTTCTATTATTGTTTTATTAAAGAACAACTCATCATGCTTTTATCCATCCATAGTTACATTTAAGGTACTGGACCATCCATAATTCAAGTTTTTTCTGTTATCACTTACAACACAAGAGCTATAAACAGTCGTTTCCTCACCAGCATCCCTTTCTGTGTCTCGATGTTTTGTGAGAAACTTCATGAAGATCCTGACTGTTACGAAACAGTGAAACTGGAGACTCCTTCCATAAATGTTAAATGAACATCTGCTTACAGAAAGTGGAAGTGACTTTGTGGCCAAGTGTGGTGACCCATACTCGGAATTTGTGCTCTGCACTTAACCCATCCAAGTACACACACACAGTAGTGCACACACACACACACAGTAGTGAACACACACACACACCCGGAGCAGTGGGCAGCCATTTTAGCTGCGGCGCCCGGGGAGNTGGCAGAGAGCGCTGGTCATTCACTCCCCCACCTACAATCCCTGCCGGACCCGAGACTCAAACCCACGACCTTCAGGATCACCTTCGGGTTACAAGTCCGACTCTCATTATTATGTTCTTATTATTAGGCTTAGATTATGTGGCGCATCCGCCCCACACAAGTTCCTGTGAATAAGCTGTTACTATGGAAACAATAATGCGCATTAACACAGACCCGTGACTTGCGTTTCAGCCGGCAACTGCTGTCTGGTCTGCTGCTCTAGAAAATTAATCAACTCCTTCCGCCCAGTCTGGTTTGAGATCTCAACAACCCTGTTCAACCTTTAATATAAATTTTAACATCAGTGTCAACTGATTCCAGTCTGTTTCGCTTGCTATAAAAAGATATCACGATACTTGCGATATCGCAGAAGTGTATTGTGGCATAATTTATTTTTTTTAATAACTATTTTTTTTATAATCTTCAAGAGTAAAGCCATCATGCAGCCAAATCAACAGCTAATCTCAGGTGCACTAATAACCTCGGGCACCTTCGCCATTCCATTACTTTAAGGCAAAGAGAGGCGTATAAATAGTGACTCCATTTCTCACCACTGGCCTGTTACGGTTCCATTTCAGCTTCCCCGTCATTAAATATTTATCCCTGCAGAGTGCCGGCTCATACCATGCTGATAAGCATTTACCAATCCAAATCTCTCCTGCCTGACTCCTTTTCTTTCCTATGAAACACACACACGTTTCAAACAGATTATCTACAAGTGTTCTTTTAATCAGTGCAAGCCAGAACTCGAGCTGGCTCCTGAAGGAAATTCTATTCCTAGACATGCCAAAAAGAGAAATCCCTTCTATTATACAGCAAGGGGACGAGGAGGATGTGATCAAACTAATGTGAGATGGCATGTACAAAGAGGGATCTCTGATCCCAAAAAAATAAATAAAACAAAAAATTAAAAAAAAAAGTGTGTGGACAGGAAATAGGGGTGATATAATATCAACACCATGATAACTGATGTCACAGTACATTGTGCTGAGATTGTGATATTTTTAAATACATTTTTTCCTCTTTTTTAAATAATTACAAACTGACCAGACCAGCAAAAGGGATGTTAAAATCTTGTACTTTTATAGAGTTTTAAAAATCTTTTTCTCCGATTCAGTGTTAAATATTTTTTATTTCTTTTAGAAATATTATTTTTATTTTTTAAATATAGTTATAAAAAATATTTATTATATAATATAATAAATATAAATATTTATTTATTAAATATATATAATTTATTTATTATATATTATAATAAATATAATAAATTATAGTTATTTATTATTATTTATTTCTGCAAACATTAATACATCATCAAACAGGCTTTTTTTAATGTAATAGTGTATTTTCGGGAAATGTTTCACAAACCTATATATGTATACACGTGTGTGTAGATATGATTATCTATACTGCGTATTGTAGAAATTTCTTTGAGAATTGTGATATGATACTTCGGTCCCATCACCCACCCACACGTTTACTGGTATGCTATTGGTTAAGAGGTTTATTAGCAACAGGTTTATCATTCACGTCAACAATCAAAAGCATTTGCCCAAATTTGCATCCAGACAATAGAGACATTACACATATCTCCAAAACCACGCTTCCTTTATTTATGAAACTGTCCACACCCTTCCCCCGTCGTTCACTTTCCCCAGCTCAGTGTGAAAGCGAAACAGATTTGCGCTGTGCTGACATGGAAATGATCCCTAATCAAACATGAATTTCAGAAGCGCCACTACTGTTGTAGCTGCTGCTTGTGTTTGAGAGAGAATCTGGCATCATAAAGTGGAGAATGATGTAACGGTTTTGTGCCTTGGCCTTGTGGGTGGCTACTGTTGGGTGTGAATGCAGCTCTAGTGAACTCGGCATGCTTCAAAAAGCTCCTAGGGTTGACCTACTGTACTGCACAGGTATTCTTGGACGGAGAACAAAAACTTCTCTTTTTTTAGGCTCGGTGGGGAACGGCTCGAAGCCAGTCGGCTGAATTCCAGCACCGGAATAAAAAAAAAAAAAGCCTGTGAGGTGAGAGCTCAAAAGCACACAATGCAGAGATCTAGTGAAGAGCTTACTCATTGGGGAAGTGTTATTTACAAGCACAGCAAACAATTTAAGCTTTATTACAACATCCTGTTATACAATCCTCAAAAAAAACCTGTACTATAAAACTGTACTAACCTGCTTACAGTAATCCAGTCTCAGTGTGTTTAGATTAATGTGTCTCACACTCCTTCCCTTTCTCCCTCCCCCTCTCCCACACACACACACACACACACACACACACACACACTTTACAGCTAAGCAGCCACTACTCACAAGCTGGTTGAAATTTGATAAGCACAAGCCTGGTAGCTTTCAATGGTCACTAAACCCTCTCCACTAGCCCTGAGGGAGCACCCTATCAAGTGAAAATGCAAATGCTCTGCCGCACTGCTGAGGGAAATGGCAGCTCAAGTGGGTGAGCTGTGTATTACTACAATAGAGTATGATTTTCGTTTTGTGATGATGAAGCCACTCGATGAAAGCACAGACCCACCAAGCCTCTTCCAAATCTCGACATGTGGCACCCCCTGCCTCTCTCCTCTTTACTCACAATAACAGAAAAGGTTTTACAGAATATCTGGAATGAGCAGAATGTGTTCTGAACAGATACAAATACAGATACGATTAGGAGACATGCCACTGATGGTCTGTCTGTTTGTTTGTTTGTTTGCTTTTTTTAAAGAAAGCTTGCCAGAGAGGTTCACAGGGCATCTGGTTGAGCCTGGAGGCGTGCATCAGGACTGGGATTTCAGGTTTTTACTTTCATGCGGGCGTGAGCGAGTGGTTAGATATGAACCTTACAGGACAAACAAAAGGCACATGAGCTTTCAGCACTGTCTGATTCATTTACTTATTCATCCTTAGTAACTGCCTGGTCCGGATCAAGGTGGTTTAAATTAGGCTACCAATTTGAGGATATTTTTGGAAATACAGCCAATTAAAGTTACTAGATAATGATGCAGTCAGGTGCAAACAAAAATAATAACTGGGTGAGCTGAAATGGGGGGGGGGGGAAACAAAAAACTTTGAGGCCAGTTTTGCACTTGAGTGAGAGTGATGTAGTTGAAGTCGAGGAACTGCTATATATACACACACACACTTTTGGAGTATTAAAGAGATACAGACAGTGACATTCTTTTACACCTGTAATACAGAGGCATGCTGTAAACTCAAAAGTTACCATACAGATATAAAGTATAGGTCAAGCTGAAGAAAATCTCCGCACAGAAGCCGGAGGTTAAATTCAGGGCTCGGTGAACAAAAGCACACAAACACTAAAGGCCTGGAGAATCAAAGCGGTATTAACCTCAATCTCGTTAATTAAAGCCAGCTACTGCAGCTCGGCAAAGACACTAAAATCAATTACCTCGACGAGTACTGATCCATCACGTCGCTTGTTTACAATTTAATCCTGAACTTGTCAAAGCCATTATTTTCTTAATAACAACTTCCTCTCCAGGCTGCCTCGTCTCGAGCCTCATCTCTACGGGAGCAGAAAGGTCGTAAGCTTTAGCGCTCCCCGGGGCGTAGCGCGCCGCCGCTCTAATTATTCCTACGTATGAAATGACAAATGAAGTAGATCAAACCCAAGGTGCCAGGAGACCTTCGGATTTCTGCTCAGATGTATGGGTTAAAACAGAGGTCGCTAACTGCGAGAGTGAAAAGCAAAACTAGCTAATGCCGTGTGACGATAATTATGTGGGTGACCTCTGAGAGGATCAAGCTGTTCCAATTGCAGGAGCTGATCTAATTGCAGTCGTCGTCTCACTTCTCACCAAAGGACAAGGGAAAAAAAATTCTTACCTCTTTTATAATTGCCAGCTCATTCCACGTTGACAAAAATAATAAAATAGGTTCTGCAATCCCAGCGGCTGACCTCGAGAAAAACCATACCCTCAGCATCTGCCAGGAGAAGTGTCACCAAAACCAGTTAGCGTTAGCGCACGGCGAAGATCAATGAGCAAATGATTAGCAAATGCACTATTCTCAGCGTGCCAGTAATCATTGAGGAATCTCTCCTGCATTATTTACGGCCTAATGTATAATTCAACTAACAGCAGATTTAATACATAAATAAAGCCGTGGTGCGCTTACATTAAATGTTTACTCACTAAAACAGGATTCGGAGCTACGAGCGTTTCAAAGGGGCGCCTCGCAAACTTTCAGACCTGTCATTTCTTTTTTTACACTAAAAACTGAAAAATGCTTTCCAGGTGCTTTCATCTAAAAATCGAAGGTGAAGGATTCAAATGTGCTCCGCTGTCGGAAAACAGACTAGAATGTTGCAAATACAAAAATGAAAAAAACAACATTAAATGTGAATGGTAATGTGAACTGAATGTTTGCACAGCTTAAGATAAAAGCCACTCAGAGAAGAGTTGCTTAAAAATGTCTTTACTACAGCCAAATAAAGACCGTGAATACGAATGTGATCAAGGACGGTCAGTAGTGAGGCTAACAATATCGAGCATACAAATCAGACATTTATTAGCTAGCCCACTGGGCAAATAAAAACTCCAGTGTGCAGCCCAGTGCCATGTTTTAGCTCTCCAGAAACCTGATCAACTTGCCTAAGTGGTGGTAGCTAATGTAACGTAATAATGTGTGTCAAGCTAGTTAAGTGTGTTAATACGGAGTAACAGAAATGTAGATGTGGATCACCATGGTGATGTGGTATTCTGTCATTACACTGCATGCTAAAGATGTTTAAGTCTAGGCTAGAGTATTTATTTTCTCTCTGTATGTTTTGGTATGAGTAGTCTGAGCCATAATTACAGCATTAAAGTGCACCACTCTACTGTAAACTGCATTAAACATAAAAACCTTTACAACCTCCCACAAGGAAAACCCAAAGAACACCCCTTCAGCTCAAAAGTCCTACTCAGAGTTCAGCAAGTGACGTCAAATCAGCATGGCTGCTCACAGCATCAACAGTAAAAGTTTTTTTTAATGAAGTAGCTCCTTTAAACGAGTTACACTTTATATACAAGGATTTGTTTTATCTCTATCAGCATACAGCTGTATTTGCTTGTTGAATCTACTATGTTTGTACAGTTCACTATTTAAGGAGGTAAATATACATCACTCATCACAATTGTTAGCTTGAGCACACAAGAGGTCAAAAATGACAATTCTCAGTTATGACTTCTGAAAAGATTAATGTAGGATTTTATCTTCGTGTTAAATCGACTTGTCCGCCAGGCAAGTACAAATTAAAAACTAATAGCCCAGACGTGAAATCTGCTCGTCCCAGGCACTCAGGCTACTGATTTGTTCACACTTGCCTTTAATGGTATTAACACATGAGAGGAGAAAGCAGTGCCTGTGACAGCTCAGCTCCTCTTTATTGCCTTCACTATGCTGAATAAACATGTCTTGATTCCCCTTTCCTTTCCTCTTACTATTACAATGTGGGAGAAAAAAAAAAAAAACTCAATCTGCTTCAGGCCTTATTAAAAATATCAGCTTCAATTACCCCGACTGTTCCTCATCAGCAAGCTGCAAAGATTTACACCCCACATAGAAAGACTGCAGCGTTTCTGCTTTACAATCTCGGTCGGAATCGATCAGGATTCATAATCGATTCTGGATTCATAATCTGAGAGTGAATTTGATCTCAGGCTCCACGCGGCTGGAATTCACACGTCTCTCCAGTCAGTCTTGTTTGTGGTCTGACCTGTGTCCTGTCTCCCAGGCGATGAGTAAGCGTCTGTAGTTACTGTATCTATTGTTACAGCCGAGGTGCCAAGAAGGAGCTTACATTCTTGTAAACAAAGCACACACTCCATACAGGGACACAATTAAGCCCTCATTTAGGTGCTTTGCGCTTTACAAGGCAGGCTAACCTTTAATAGAGCGTGTAGATTTTTGCACACCAACCATGCGTTCGGTAAATAAACCATGAAAGCAAACCCCCTCCCTCATCTATTCCCAACAGCTAAAAATCTGCTGTGCTTCAAAACGTAGGCTGAATTCCTGGTACGCTGGCTTTGAGCAGAGACAATCCAAGAGACAACAGCGGAGCGAGGAGGCTCCGACGTGACATTAATTACCCCTGGCCTTTCTGGAAATTCATTAAGCATAGCATTAACGGGTTGCGCCGTGCCATTGGCTCTCGGGAAGACGTGCTGCCATTACAGGCGGGCAGACGGAGAGTCGCTTCCATCACGCCAGCAGATTAAATAACACGCCTCCCCGAGCCCTGTCAAACACTCAGCTGCCGGCGGTTTGTAAAGAAAAGCCTGTTTGCAGCAAGAAGCCATTTGATCCAAAGTTTGCTTGATGCCTGTGTATAGAATGCTCAGGATGCATTTCATTTTTCAGAAACTTGACCTTCAGTGCTGTGTGTAAAAGCATTCAATATTTAGACATGACATTCACGTCATCTTTGTACCATGACTAAGTGTTTACTGATTTACATCCTCCGTCCCGATCATGAGGTCTGTTGTTATCAATTTTCACTCGACAACGTGCTTGCATGTTAGCACTTTAAGGAGCACACTTGATATTCTTATTGGCAGCTGCTGTGAAACAG
Organism: Pangasius macronema; assembly: GCA_037577455.1. Taxonomy (NCBI): domain Eukaryota; kingdom Metazoa; phylum Chordata; class Actinopteri; order Siluriformes; family Pangasiidae; genus Pangasius; species Pangasius macronema. Next base: position 8,580,390 of record CM074960.1, read on the forward strand.
ACGCCAGCTGTTAATGTACATCTAAGCATTAAACATTTACTAGGCTTTCTCCACTTGCCTTCAAGAGACAGGGACGACGCAGTTAAGCAGACGCCCACACTCTGAAAACGAAGCCGCACGGTACCACCGTGATTAGCTAAAGATCTCTACAACACTTTGGAGTCATACATTCCTCCCTGCACATCGCCGTCAGATGTAAACAAATCCGACATTAGCGCGACCGAGCGCTGCCTTCAGAAACACAACGACTCGCTAATTCAATTATTCAGTGTGAGTAAACTGCTGGTTGACCTCTGGAGAGATCTTTAAACGCAGCGACACGGAAACTCGTAGTGGTTTCTCAAAAAGAAAAAGAAGAAAAAAAAACAACAGAGTAGCAAGCAAATCCAGTTTCATATTTCAGCTCGAAAGAAAAAAGCCCTGAAAGCATTAGCTTTGTCATTATGAAAGCCAAAAGAAAAAGTTCCCTACAGATATTTACTCACACATCCCACACATCTGAAACACTCACGCACCATAAAATCACCCCCAAAATCAGTAGCACAGCTAAAACCCCTGTTTAGTTTTACTCCACCAGATGTTCTAGCGCTTTCCACGTTGTATTGTTTGACGTGTTAACAACACTCGACGTGGATGTTGCAGATTTCAAACGATGAACGCTCAGTGCTCGTAAATACTCGAGTGATGCTTATGGGTTTGAAGAAACGGAACGAGGTTTCTTTCAGAGTAATACAAGACAATGAAAACATGCTGTGCCTTGCTCTGGCTTTCAGTTCCTCTGTGGGAGAGTGTTCTCCAGATCTGACTCCTTTTTTTTACCTCGAGCTATCCTCAAAGGCAAGAGTAAGTGAGCTCACAAACTCTCTGTAGGCCATAAGCTGAAGGATTAGGGTGAAATATTCCACATATGCTTGTTATGATTACCTACACTCCCTGAAAACAAACGTCCCCTTGCCAGTGGGGTGGTAACTTCATCTTCTGCACCTTTTACATGGTACTGTGAATGCGACATACCTTACAATGATTTAACGTACATACCTGGACTAGTCTTGTACATTTTAATTAGCTTTAAAGGTATATTATACACACTTTTCCAGGTCAAAGGTGCAAAACATGCACCCTTGATGATACCACCCCAGGGACAAGGAAGAGTACAGTTTAGTAACCTTTTTTTTTCTGTCCAGATGTTTACAGAAAGGCAAATTCCCTCCACCAAAGCGCTTATCTTTCAGTCATCACACTGACTCATGCTTTGACAATGTTCTCCGTAGGAACTCGCACCAAAGCTTTCCAGCGTTTAGCATATCACTGAAAGCGAGCAACTACCATCGGGTCTTTGATCTCTACATGACAACCGACACAACTGTTTATCAGATGAGAGAAAAATATTCTGTTTTTTTGCAACTCTTACTCAAACCTCGTTCATGATGGATACGCACTGAGGTCAAAGGCTTAAGAAGGATTTAGAACACATTATAAACACTCACTATTGTATGAATTAGCCAAACAAAAGAGTCTATCACATGTGAGTTGTTCGGAAAAGAGAAAATATAAAAAGACGAGACTATACGCAGATTAATGTGTTAGCTTGCAAAGCAGGGATTTCAGTCTGAAACTGATTCTGAATCATTTCGACTGTGTCGTTTCTCTAGATTTTATTCAGTCCGAAAAATCACTCAGGAGAACCATCTCAGGTTTGCTTTATCATGAAGACCTCCATCTTCCAAGATGTGCTCAAGAGATATAACATGAACAACGTTCATCTTCTTTTAAAAATAGTTTTTCTAACGACCACTGTGGCGACTCGCATGGTTTCAGTTTAGTCTGAAAAAGCCTCATTCTCTCCCAGAATGACATCATTGACAGACCTTATGACTAGACCGTTTTATGAACAGTATATTACATAGTGTGCGGAGTGTGTAAAAGAAAAAAAAAGAAAAGAAAGTTCAGCAAAGTCTAGATGACATGCAAGCCAAGTATGGCTGATAAAACAGTGATTACAGGAGGAAAAAGAAAACAAGACGCTTCCCCCTCACATGGGACTTGTAGACTGATATCAGATAAGCCCAACTGTGAAACAAATACTGTTTAAGATTAGCTTTCTCAAGCACCACCCATCCTCTTGCCTTTTTTTTTTTTGAAACAACACCCACGCTGCCATAGGCTTGACTAATCACACACAGGCCATCGTAGGCCAGGGTTCACGCGGTTTACTCAGCTCAGGGGAAGTGAAGCTGACTTGGCTGTCCTTGGCAGCCTCCAACTGGTCAAGCAAGTCCATCAAAACCCCCTCGGGTTTGCAGTAAACAAATGGCTCCAACTCATCTCTTCCAGTCTCTGGAAGGCAGTGCATGGGGGAGGGCGTCTGAGTGTTATGAATGCTCATCAGAGACATGCCAGTTGGACCGAGTAGGAGTTTTGTGGTTTTTATTATTATTATTAGTCATCTGATATCAAGAGCAGAAAAAACTGATTACAATGACGTGGAGCATGTGATTTTAAACTCTCGTATCAGGAACTAACTTCATGCATACATAATAAACACTTCAAATATTTTTGGTAGTTTTGGGAAGCCTATGTATTCTGTAAATGTAAAATCTTCAAAGAAGGCTTTCCTTAGAAAGGGAAAGTGGAAAAACAACACAAAAGCACTCTTCTCCACTCAAATGCAACCCAAATACACTTGATGTAACCATGATGGTGAGGCACATGACCTTAAACTATTACATATTACTAAGTAATTGCAAAGAAGTGGTTTTTTTTTTTTTTGGGTCTGATTTTTGGCACCCTTGAGTAATATCTTCCAAGGAGGATTTCCTTAGAAAAGGTTCCAAGTAGATTCTCTTTGAAAAGCTCAAAATAATACAATGAACCAACAAAAAAAACCTTATCCATCAAAAACCCATATACACCTGACGTGTTAGTGATAGCGGAGTGATGAACATGACCTTAAACTAATATATATTACTAAATAATTGCCAAAAGAAATGATTTTTTGGCCTGTTATGGGAAGCCCTAAGGATTCTGTAAGGGCAAGGAAAGTTTCCTTACAAGGGTTATGTGTTTAGAAAGGTGAGAACTACACAAAGAACCTAAAAACAAAACTATCCAAAGCATGGGACTTAAAGAAAAAGGTTCAAACACAACTGCAGTTGAACCAACAGACAATAGAAACCCTCATTTCAAAGGTGAAAAGGTTAAACGCAGAATAGTAAAGCAGTGAGGTTTTGCCTTTCTGTGGAAACCATTAAAGGTTCTACAGAGTTTTCATTTTTAAAAGGTTTCTCTGAAGGAGATTCTCCAAAGAACTGAATGTTTTTTGACTTTTTCTTCTGAAAACGGTTTTACTGTGTGGGATCTCTGGATGGTTCTAAAGAGAATCTGATTCACAGGAAACAGCTTTAAGCTGCTACCACATGACCACTTTAGAGGTTAAAAGGTTAACTCTAGAGCAGGACTCTTCTGCCTTGGTTTGTCTTTCTGTGGAAACACTTAAAGATTTATCTGTTTACAAAAAGGTTTCTCTAAAGCAGATTTTCCTTAGAACCACCCAAAGGAGCCACACAGAGGAACATTTTTACTACGACAGTCAAAGCTCGTTTCCTTCTCATTTAAAAATAAAAGTGAAAAGTTGATTCGGAGTGGAGCTCGTGCTTTGAAGTTAGCAGCCTGTATGCTAACATTCCCTCGGTATCCCCCTGCACCTTCCCTCCCACTCACCCTCTCTCTCTCTCTCTCTCCCTCTCTCTCTACTGTATGAAGTACTCACCCCGCCAGTCTGGTGGTCTCCAAGTTCCAATGGACAGCTTCAAACCACTTCGGACCGTAAATAATCCCCGTTGTTGTTGTTTTTTTTTTTCCTCCTCTATCGAAAGAATGAAGCCCAACTCCCCGAGCCGGGCCCGAATCCAACCGCGCGCGCAGCTGAGCCGAGCTGAGCGGTCTCGCGCAGCCACTTTATCCTACATGCGGATGGGAAACGGGCTCACGCGCTCAACAAAAGAGCGAACTCGTTTCCCTCAAACACTCGCCTCTGGTGAACAAAAACACACACACACGCACACACACACGCATGCACACACTCACTCACACATACACACACGCACACACGGCGGAGCTCCTTCCTCGTCTTCCGTTTCACCGCGTGATAAACTCCGAAATGTTTGAGAACGGCGCGGTAGTTCGAGGCGAGGAAATCACCGAGTTCACCGCTTACACACTCCGCTTCCTTTTTTCACACACACACACGCGCGCGCGCACACACACGCACTCACTCATACACACTCACACTCTCTCTCTCACACACATACACACACACACACTCGCTCGCTCTCTTTCATATGCGCGCACACACATAGCGCGCGCTCTCTCTCTCTCCCTCTCTCTCTTTCAGCTGTTCACCAGACACATCCACATGGCTGACCTACTAGTCTTTCTTTATCCAGACACTATGAAGGAGAATTACACCACCCTCGCTCCCTCCCCCACCACACACACACACACACACACACACACGCGTACATACGCGACACTAAAACACGGACTGGATCCCAATTAGCGCGCGCACAAAAGCGTCCTGATCGATTCGCCGGTAAAAGCGAGATCAACTGCTGCCACCGTGAACTGCAGTAAATGAGCATTAACGCTCTGCAACACCAAGGACACACACGCGCGCGCGCACACACACACACACCAAACGGCATTTAAAGCATGCATGCCGTAGATGAAATAATGTAAGTGAGGCATGCGTTCCGCGCATTGATTTGTCTCGTGTGTGTGTGTGTGTGTGTGTGTAATAGCTGATGAACGACGCGCCTTTATGATCCTGTTGTAAATGGTGATAGCAAACAAAGGCTGCAAATTCCCCATGCATACGTGTATTCACTTTGGCTTGGCTTCTGGATAGCTTTTAAATCTAAAGGTTGAGTACACTATATATAAGGTTCCTCAAGGGGTCTTGGCTTGATTAACGTGGTTGGTTCTAGCTTTCTTTGTGAAAAGAAACTCCTCTGTTGGAGGGTTCTACAAAAAAAAAAGAAAGAAAGAAAGAAAGCTTTGGGGGTTTTCCCAGAGAGACTAACAAAAGAAACCTCCAGGGAGGCAAATTTAACCAAATCTGATACGAAATGATGTCGAGCATGTGACATTATTACATAGTACTAAGTGCTAATAGTAGCTATTATAATACGTTATTTTTAATATTCTACGTAGAATCTTGCAAAAGGGGATTTTCTTCAAAGTAGAATCTCTTTCAAGAACTACACAAAGAACCTATGAAGAACCTTTTTTTCAAAAAAAAAAAAAAAAATCTAACCCATATAAATCTGACGGTGGACCCTGTAATTCCCCATCTCCAACCAGTAAAAATACATAAATAAATAATCATCATCCCACTTGTCAACTTGGGATAGTCATCTACAGCTACAAGTTTACGGATTGACATCAATTCAGCATGACTGCGCACAGCATCAGAAATAAACAAAGCAGCAGTTCTTACCTATAAACGAGTTACACTGTATATACAAGCATTTGCTTTAGATCAGTCAACATACAGATACATTAGATTGTTCAATCTATAACACTGACTGCACTGTTCACTGTGTGAGGAGGTAAAATGTACACCGATCAGCCATNGTCGAGGCATGGACTCCACAAGACCTCTGAAGGTGTGCTGTGGTATCTGGCACCAGGACATTAGCAGCAGATCCTTTAAGTGCTGTAAGTTGCGAGGTGGGGCCTCCATGGATCAGACTTGTTTATCCAGGACATCCCACAGATGCTCGATCGGACTGAGATCTGGGGAATTTGGAGGCCAAGTAAACACCTTGTACTCTCTGACATGTTCCTCAATACATTCCTGAACAATTTTTGCAGTGTGTAACATCCACATGAAAGCCAGGACCCAAGATTTCCCAGCAGAACATTGTCCAGAGTATCACCCTGCCTCCGCCGGCTTGCCTTCTTCCCGTAGTGCATCCTGGTGCCATCTCTTCCCCACGTAAGCACTTAACTTTTTCAGCAATCTGTGCTCTAGTAGCTCTTCTGCGGGATCGGACCGGACGGGCTAGCCTCCGCTCCCCATGTGCATCAGTGAGCCTTGGGTGCTCATGACCCTATCGCCGGTTCACTGCTTGTCCATCCTTGGACCACTTTTAGTAGGTACTAACCACTGCATACCAGGAACACCCCGCAAGACCTGCAGTTTTGGAGATGCTCTGACCCAGTGCTCTTGCCATCACAAGTTGGCTTTTGTCAAAGTCCTTATGCTTGCCCATTTTTCCTGCTTCCAACACGTCAACTTTGCTTTGAGAACTGGCTGTTCACTTGCTGTCTAATGTATCCCTCCCCTTGACAGGTGCCTTTGTAACGAGAGAATAAATGTTATTCACTTCAACTGTCAGTGGTTTTAATGTTTTAAAGAGGTTTTTTTTGTCCTTTTGTGGGAACCCTTAAATATTTAAGCATTTAAAAAACAAACTATGCATTGGTAATACATTCATATTCTCATCCCATATAATTCTAATTGTTCTCTGGCATATAACTGAGTAATTGAGTAACTGGTCATGTGGTGCCCAAACTATCATAGTATAAAATTGTAATTATTTTCACGTCATGTCTCTAAACGAGAGCTCTACATCTAATCTCTCTGTCACCTTTTTTTGAGGCGTCACAGATGTACTGCTCACTATATTCCTGCTCATTTAATTGTTCTACAATTCATGTACAGCGGTTTTAAATGTAACTGCTTTGTCTCGTCTGGTCGAAATGTAATCAACTGGAAACAAAGGCTATTTGCAGGACGAAGACGGCCCTCTTCGCCGAGCAGCATACAGCACATATTTAAAGAGGCAGCCAAGATCAATAGGAATCAGGTTTGGTGTAGTGTAGAGCCCTTTATTGTGCTGCAAAGCATGTAGCTTGTCAGGTTTTCAAAAGGAGGAGGTGTCCCTTGTGATCCCAGTGCTGGCAAACGCTCTCCAGCTCCGGGGAAGCCAGAGACATTGTGACTCCTGTTCTCCTGACAATTCTCAGCTCAGCCCTCACACACACACGCACACACACACACACACACACACACATGTGGGCATGTGTATGTGTGCGTGCAAGCGCTCTCTCTCTCTCTCTCTCTCTCTCTCTCTCTCACACACACACACACACACACACACACACACACACACACACACACACACACACACACAAACACACACACAGCAGGCTGCCTCTTCCCTCCCAGCGAGCGCTTGGGCTGCACATTCAAGCATATTTATTACATTTACTCAAGTGCATCCTTATTTATTTCTCCTTACCAGTCTGGCCCTGACAGTATAGAATGAGCTCAACAGGAAACCCGAGTCACTCGCTGATGCAGAATTCACTGAGCAAGAGGAAGCTATTTAGAGAATGCACTTTTCAAAGGAGATACCAATCGTCACTCTCGGGCTGCCAATACAGGATTAGCTTCTAGCGCGAGGGCGGGTGGGGGGATCCGGTTTGGGGTTAGGGGGTGAAGACGACACAGTGGTGCGTTTGACATGGCTGCAGACGGTCAATTACTGATGCTGCTGGAAAAATAAAAAAAGGTGTGGACACAGCAAGAGAAGGAATGAAAATGTTTAAATGCCTTGGGCATTGGTGCATTTAATGAAACTCAAATCTAAGAACATGGACACAGTGACATGCCACAGAACAGGGAGGAATAGTAAGACATTTAAACTGCTGTTATACATCTGCAACTGTAAAAACACAAGCACAGAGGGAGAAAAAAAAAAGCAAGCCTTAGCTGGAATGTCCTGACCCTAACAAAATTCTCACTTACGAAACGTAAAGGACGTGAGTATACCGAGAAATGCGTCAGAGGTCGTTGGCAGAGATCCCATTATCAAGCGGATGAGAACTCCACCTCCAGGATTTCACAGCTCCTCTGTTCATCACGCGCGCCTGTCATCCTGGGCACCATTAACCGATAATAGAAGGAGACAACCAGTGCAGTTACAAGCAAAGCGCTCCACATTCTACAGGCCTATGCACGTATCTGGGAAAATGACTGAGTCTATTCAGTGTGGCTGTGTATTCAACACACTATCACAATATCTCTACTGCTCCTCTCTGCTCATCACTGCTGTCATACCCTGGCCTCTTTGTAGGGTATCTAAAAGACACGATCGATGTCCGAATGAAAGAATAACTCTTAACAGATGAGATGTTTGGTCGGCAGATGGTAGATATCAAGCTTCTAAAAAGGGAACGAGAATGAGCAACGGGGTGGGGATGCTTCCATTTTTTTTCTCGGAATATTTTTCTCTTGTGAAAACAAAAGCTGGGCAGCAACACTACAAGGAAACAAAAAAAAACATACCATTCTGTCTTCGAGCTCCTCTTCAGATTTGTGTCGGCCTTGTTCAAAAATTAAACACCCCACAAAAGCAGACTTGCTTATTTTCGCACAATTACACACAAAGTCAACACTGCTCTGAAATACAAATAAGTGAGCCAGTAGCTGAAACAAGAGAGAAGAAGAAGAAAAAAAGAAAGGAAAAAAAAAACCAGGAGGTGACATGGATGAGTGAGCCAAGCTTGTGAGCGCCTTGGCAAGCCTCAGAGGGCTTGGCCCCTTAAGCACTCCCATCTAGTAACTTCATTTAATACATTCAGCAGGGATCTGCAGACAAGTGGAGAATGGAGACAGATCCTCCATTCTGACAGAGACGAAGAGAGAGAGAGAGAGAGTGAGAGAGAGAAATGGAAAGATTCACAGCAGTCCTTTCCTGTTTAAGAGATTTACAATATGGCGCTAAAGACAGCATGACGAAATAAAACAATGGCTTAAAGCCTGGATGTGGAAAAGGTGTTCGTTGCATAAACAAGCAATGTTCTGCGCAGCCTTAAGGAAAAATGTCTGCTGTGGGCTCTGCAGTTTCAAGGCAAGACTAAACAATGGGAGTCCAGTTTGGTGTGTGTGTGTGTGTGTGTGTGTGTGTGTGTGTGTGTGTGTGTAATGATCACAGTGCCGCTGTTCTTCATTGCTCGCTCGCTTTTCTTTGCCAGGGCTCATATTCACACTCCGATGCCGCTGTCAGGAGCGAACGCTCAGGTTTCCCTTCAAGAGACACAAGCAACTTCTATTCGCATTTACTTTTCCTTCTGCCTTCACACACACACACAGACACACACACACACACACACAGATAGATCATGCGCTGACAGTTTCTCTCCACAAAAGCTTGACTTCAATTTACCCACTGCCATTTTAGCGTTGAGGCCCTTCATGCAGGAGGAACTTTTTGCAAGCGCTGAGGTTGAGGGTGAGACAAACCACAGAGCTAAGAGAAATGTCTCACAGCCTACAACCAGACGTGCGAGAAAACACCTGGAAGTGCCACACAAACATCCAGAAAGCTCTTAAAATAAACACTACGAGCTCCGTCCTCTTAAACTGTGATGCATAAAGGAACTGGCTTCGCTCTCATCAGAATTAAACATATTGTTAAGCCAAGGTCTGTTTCAGCTCAAACAGAGAGGCGTTGTCTTACACGGCCTCATTACCGCGTCTCCAAAATAAGCCATGTTCTTAGACAAGCACTAACCCAAACATTACAGCTCTCCCATTTCAAACAGTCATTTAGGAGATAACTGCCCGACCAACCTGCTATTTAACATCATAAACACAGCGCAGAGAAAAGGGCATGACAAAGAAATGCTCAGTTTAGTCAAGGTCTCACTCCAAGGCACGGACTGCGCAGCTTGCTTGTTTGCTTCGCCACTTGGCGAAGGGTTCGGTCCAGGAAAACCCCGAACCCTGCGACACTTGCGCGCTGGCTTTATTTACCGCGTATGACCTCGCGAGGATTCATCACCCGTGTGGCAGCTAAACACTAAAACCACTGCATTAGGAAAAAGCAGCGTAAGCACAAGGCGTTCCAGATGTGTGGCTGTCACCTGGCAAACAAATTAGATCATAGCACGTGAATGGGAAGCCTGTCTGTTTGTGTTGCGTGTAACAACATGGACGAGAGCTTGCTGAGAGACGAGTCGCGCACAGCCTGTCGGCTCGCCTGTTTTTCAGCCCTCGTACACAAGCATGTACGCCGGCCTAAATGAGCGGTTCGTTCTTAAAAATAAACAGCGCTGCTCGCCCAAATTCACACACAAGCATGCCACGGTTAGGGAGAAGCTGCAAAAGCCGCTGTGTGGAGAGGCTTGAATTTTCTCTTTGTTTGCCAGCTGTAAATGGCCCATTAGGGAACCTACCCCGCCCTCCCTCTTTCCTTTTCACTCCTCCAGTATAGACAGACACACACGTATACACACACACACACACACTTCCTCAGGTGCTACTTTACTCTCTATATTCAGAACACTCGTTTGGACAGTCTCTAGGCAAAAACTGCAGCGTAATTATTTCAATGAGGATGAAAGAAAAAAAAAAAAAAGCAGTGGGTGTGAGTCTGTTCTATATTCAACAACAACCAGGCCTGAAAAAATATTTCAGCGCTTTTCAAATGGTAAGCATCTGCACAACTTTGGGAACATTTGTGCATTTGTTTGGGGGGGGGACCCCACCACACACCACTGGTTTAAAAAAAAAAAAAACAATAAAAATGAAGGAAACAGTACACAAAGTCATCATCCATTAAGCACCCACACTTTCACACGTTTATCAGATTTCGAAACATGCCAGAAAGTTCTGGAGAGACATGAACAGAGGCTGCTGCTAACAATTCTGCTGTCCAGACTCATTACATAAAAGCGAGAGGCTGCCATGTGTTCAACAGCACGCATCTCTCACTCTGCCACCTCATGGACACCGGGAAGAAGCACACCACCACTCTCTCTCTCTCAAATAGTGCTATCTGGCTTAGCAAATTACCCATGATCCTGCATTTTGTCACTATCACCATGTGAGCTGGGCTGTAGCCAAGTACTGAATTTGGTTACATTTCCCACCCAGGTACCAAGCGAGCCGAGCTAGAATATGTGGGTGGAGCTTAAAATAGTGGAGAAAGTTGATTGGTCAACAGCAAACGTCTCAGAATCATCATCCTGGCACAAAAATCTTTAGCAGTGTAGTGACTTTGTGTCAAAGTCACTTTTCTGGCAGATTTAAGAGACACCGATGCAATTTTATAGAGCGCTGCTGGAGTCTCAGGTGTGATTCATTTTCTATAAATGCCCAGCACTGACATTAGTGCCAGCTGTACGTCAAATTTCCTCCAATTCAGGCTTATATTAATGTGCTCGTTCTAGCGCGTTATCATTTCTATAGTAACAGCTCCTTCACGGGGAGTAATCTAAGGCAGTTAAGAAAGATTATACAGTCATTGTTTTAGTCAGGTTTTCTGTAAGGAGATGTTTATTTAACATTTAAGTTAGGAGTCTCCAGTATGAGCACTTTCTAACAGTCAGCAGGTTTTCCACCACAGGACAGTCTTGAGGACAGACCACTCTGAGCTTTACACTTTCTGAGCAATAAGACAAGCTGCAACTTTGAGAGAGACAAAACTAAGGGAGGCTAGCGAGAGAATGACCGTTTATAGCTTCTCAAGTGCTAACGGGAAGTAACTTCTCATGGACGCTCCCCAACATTAAATGTAACTATGAAAAGTGAAAAAAGCATGACGTGTCATTCGTGAATAAATTTAGTAGCTTAAATGAGGAGATGAAGCTAGTGGGTGCAAGTGTTGAGGATGCAGAAGATAGGGATAGGTGGAGAGTGATGAAGGGAAAAGCCGAAAGAAGAAGAAGAAGAAGAAATGTTGGCAAATAGCTGTGGTGTAAGAGGAATAAAACACTTTGGGTTGTGCCATTCTAGGAAAATAATCCACTTCAGGATGTTATCAGTAAGCCCACTGCGCTCTGGCCAGCGTCTTATTGCGATCCAGCTCGTCTGTGATCCAAGTACAATCTGCCATCTTCTAATTAGTGCTAATCCCAAAAGGCTTACTAGTCACTTCGCTTGTACTCTATGTAGGATATAACATAATGGAACTGTGCACTCTCCCTTAGTGCCCTTACATGCATAGTTAGGACAGAGTTTAAAATTCAGCCAAGGAAAACATACAGCCCTGTGTTTTACTGTATGAAGTTGATGACACCTGCGCTGAAAGTATTGACACTCTTAAACTGATGTTAATGAATATTAATTTTAAAAATAATTTCTGTAAAAAAACATTTAGTTGTAGTTTACTCACTGGTCATGCCTATTACTTGTCACCTAATAACCTCCAGCCAAACTTTTCACAGGTAGCACTAAGCTAAGCTAAGCTAAGCTAAATACATATCTGTACAGAGGGTTTCAGAGCAAGGATTAAGCAGGAAGGAGCCGATTTAAAGCGTGCTGTTACTGACTCATTGTTTACCTCATACTGTAAGCGATAACATGTGCTGATACTATCAAATGGGTCATAAGGGTTTAAGTGACTCACAAACCACACACAAGTATTACACAGTATTCTCCCCGGTGCTTTTTTTTTTTTTTTTTAACTGACTGGAATTGATTACAGCAATTAACAGCTTGCTGAATTGCTTCCAGAATATGAACGTTCACTGGTGGTTAAAGAAAATGGAGGCAACAGACACCTTTGAGGTGGCCAGATGGGTTGAACAGCTTTAAGACTGAGCGCTTAAGCCAAAACATTAAGGCCATTGTTGGGCAATTAAGTGGCCTCAGGAGTGTTTCTGTTTGAATAGCACTTGCGTCTTAGGCTGCAGTAACCAACTGCGCTGCCATTATTATGCTGATCGGGGCCACTGCTGACGACATGTTAATTTCCTGCGAGTCCACCAGGTTTTATGTCGTGCAGGCTGTGGATGCTCCGGCACAGGAGCTCATATTGAGATGTGTCAGAGTTATGGAGAATTATACACAATGAAAACAAAGGGGAGGAAAGTTTCAATCTGTTCGGAGAGTGGTGTGTAGACGGTGCTCAGCGGGCGCCACAGAAGTGTCATTGTTTTCCCGGGCTGCAGGTACATTCCAGCAAAGGGAGAAAACAAACCGAGCGACAGCAGCAACAGAAGCAGCGTGAGAGACCAGCGCGCAGAGCCTACTTCAAAACTGACATCCTTCAAGCATCTTTCAACGTTTGTGTTCTCTGTGTGCATGTGGGCACGAGTGTAAAAAAAAAAACATCTCTGGTGTGCACGTTTTTTTTTTTCTTTCTCCCAGCCGCTATCGATTCCGAATGCTAAACCTCAGGTTCACCTCGTCCGCAGATATCGAGCAGAGACACAAAAGCTGACTTTGTTTTACTCAATGGACAGCTGTGTGAGCAGAGCCTGCATGCAGAAGTGGTATTTCAGATATACTGGGAATGGCCTGAGGCGTGACTACTCTCTCAGCTATTAATAAAACATTCCAGTTCACAAAGTCACGCACAATTCAATAAAAACATTACAGCGTCAGTATTGTGCAGAGCTCGGTCTGCTATCGGTGCATCTCTAATCATTTTCAACCTGTCTGTCACCATGCATGCAGCTGCACCATCAGTAGATAAAGCAGAATATTAAGGGGAAAATGTTCTTTATTTTGGTTAGTGATTCTTGACTTTTGGGCTGTGGTTGGCGATACTGTGAACTGACGACTGTTAGCTTGAGAAACCGGAGCTACTTCGGACGTCTAGTAAATGACAGACACCAATTTCCAATGCAAGAAACCTACGCCTGTTGATAGCTCTGTCTATAAACTCTTCAAAATTGACTTCATTTAGCGAGACAATTGTAATAGATGACTACTGAATAGATCATCCATGACTGGCAGCTTGTTTTTTGGGTATAAAGTTAGCACTGCTACCTGTAACTGGAACGTGCTGCAGTAAGTTATATTTGCATTTTATGTCCTTACGGATTTCTTGGTGTTTGTGTTATATGATTATGTCCTCATAGTGAGCAACATATGTAACATATGCATGTTCTGGGTCTTGAGAATTATAAACAATTACAAGTTTTTTCTTGACTCGGCAGCAAACTATTGTTTCTATTGTTTGCGTTCACATTCCTGATATCCGCCCATAGTACACACTGACCAGTTGAGTTAGCTAGTAGCTAACATGGAGAAAACAACATTCAAGGGGAAAAAAAAAAAGATAGCTACCCCTTACCATATAGTCCAGCCTCCTGACTCACTGCATAAAACACTGCCTGTCTCGTATAGAATAATGTATAATCAGGAAGTATTATATGCATGCATATGTCTAGAACGAGCTCTTCCCATGATTAACGACCATCATTTCGCCAAACGTCCGTGGCACAAATCAGTTGATCACAGCCAATTCCATTGAAATTGTCCTTCTGCTTGTAAAAAGCTGCTGTCACTGAGGCCTTTACGCTATCGTCTACATAGCACACACCCTAAATTGAGAAACGATGGCAACCTTTTCATTCACGACAGTGATACAACAGCTAGGATTCATCACCATGAATGTGAGGAATGTGCATTAGGCTGATGGAATGATAATTACAACTCGTCACTGGTGTAAAGTCCATATGAGAGAAGATGTCACTGCAGTGATAATAGCTGTCCTGATCCAAAGGTGGCTTCTATAATGTCTTCTATAGTGTCTTACAAAGGCAACCCTATAATAATACTGTTCACTAGACGAGATTTCCATTATACTCTGAAAAATATGGAAGAGAGAAATGTCACAGGGTAATGCTGCATTCAAGTTCCCTTCCCATCCATGAAGTGATGTCAGATCATCATGGCCACGAATACTGTGAACAGTTTGAAGTCCTCCTTCTCTACTTTTAAATTAGTTTATAGCATTATTTGCTTTAGATCACAGTACTTGGTTAAACCAACCACACTAACTATACTAATCACTGTTTCAAAAAGGTAACATCAACATTAGAGTTATCACTAATGTTAGCTGACTAGCGTCTTGCTAAGTGAAGTGAAGTGAAGTGAAGAGACTTTGTGGCCAAGTATGGTGACAAATTCCATACTCAGAATTTGTGCTCTGCATTTAACCCATCCAAGTACACACACAGTAGTGGACACACACCCGGAGCAGTGGGCAGCCATTTTAGCTGCGGCACCCAGGGAGCAGTTGGGGGATCGGTGCCTTGCTCAA
>CM074960.1:8612618-8629556 GCA_037577455.1 Pangasius macronema
CTGTTCTTATAGGGTTTCTTTATCCACAGAAAAGATTGTGTTATGCACTGCTGAAAGGTAACTTTTCTGTGTGGAGACGTTTATTTACCATTTTTGGTAGGAGCCTCCACTTTGTAACGGTCAGCGGTAAATTTACAACAACGCTACAACGACAAAGTGTTCAGGACAGTGGGCTTTACACGTTGTGTTTTCTCAGCAATATGATAAAGCAAATGAAATGCGTGGTATAAGAGGAATAAAACACTCCAAAAATAATGATCTTCACGATGGTTAAATGAAACCATGTTGTCACTGATTAGTTTCTGATTACAGCATGCCTTGTCAGGTTTTAGACATTAAATAAGAATAGCTTTGGCAAGGAAACGTTTATCAACAGAATTGAACAACTGCCCTTTGACCTCCATCGTATGTGAATTTTGAGTAAACTGGTTTTCAGGAAAACGTGTCCCAGTTCTAGTGTGTGGAAATCACTTGTACATGTCAGTGATAAATGATTGAGTATTCCTTTAATTCTTGTGCCTGCATTTACCGAGTCAACTATACAAACAATTGGACTTAATGAGAGAAGCAGTGTGTTGTGCACATTTAACATTTCTAAGAGGTCAATCATATGAATGCACCAATCCCATGATCCCCTTTGCTCAACTCATCAGCAACTTACATGCTCCTGTGGGATGCTGGAATAGCACGGCCCTTCTCTCTGCTCGCTGCAGGCCCCACTTAATTAAAACCAGCAGATGAAGGAGAGCGCGGCAGCGTGCCTACACCATCCATCATAACACCTCCCACCATCACTCATTTAACCACTGTTTATAGGAAACCTCGGCAACACTTGATTATGGCAAATACAATACCGGGAGGGGAGGAATAATATTTTCTTATTTGACGTGTTCTGGATCAATATTGACACAGCAGCCGAAGCGAGCGCGAGGCCTGCAAGCCTAAGGGTAATGATATCTGGGAGCATTGAGGCATTTGCTAACATGGCACCCAGGCAGATGGGAGCAAACACGGACGGGCCAATAAGAGCGATGCCCTGGTCTGACCTCGACTCCTCTCGCTGTTCTACCTCTTTCCATCTAAACGATGGGTGTCAAAACCTTTGTGCTCTCCCCTCCCTTGTGCTTTGTCTTGTTTTCTCTTGCCTCCTCCTCTCTTCCCGAGAGCTGAAATATTTAGCACAGCTATTTCAGAGCTGGTTCAGGGTCGAGGGACAGACCTGGGCACCTAGAGGACAACGGCGAGATGGAAGGATTGGAGAAAGGGGGGAGTGATGGAGGGCACGGCATCGACTTTTGTTTAATAATTTCCTTGCTTTTTTTCCCCTGTCCGTCTTTGTGTCAGGGTTCAGCGCTCTCTCTCTCTCTCCATCTCTCACTCTCTGTCTCTCCTTGGCTGCAATCGGCACGAAAGCTGCCCGAGTAGGTGTCAGGGGAGTTTCCCCTCAATTAAGCAAAGGTACAGTAATGCTTTTTTTTTTTTTCCATAGAGGCTGCTGTGAATACATTCCCTCCAATCAGTTCTCAGTCATGGCAGCCCAGAAAGCTTCTGCTCATGCAAATAATGCAGGTGCAAAATGATATTACTGGGCTAGGGAATGCTGCGCTTAAACAAGGAAAGCCACGTGTTTGGGGGATTTTGTTGTTGTTGTTGTTGTTGTTTTTGTCCCCAATCACAGGTCGAGCCGGCAGCATCTACCAAACCCTCAAGCAGCTTGCTTCAAATTACACGGTCATGTGTAGGTCTATTTTAAGACGACTCATTAGTTTCTCCAAATGAGCAAACAGAAAATGCTTTAAGTGTTTGACCTCCTCCTCGCTTAGCGATGACGATTTAGGGTGTCCACCGACACTTTCTCTGAAACTGTCCCAGTTCCTTCGAGCTCAAATTACCAAACACACCTACAGTAAGTCAAGTCACTCATCGGGAAAGAAATCTTTAAGATCAACAGTCACATGAGAACGCATAACGCGATGTCCTCATCGGCGGCCGATTTACTGAACAAAGGCAAAATTCAGACTGTGTCAGAAATGTTTGACTAAAATCTTGAGTGAGCGTCACATGACCTCTGCTACGAAGCTGTCCTAAAAGCCACCAAATAGCAGGATGTCATAGGATTACAAGCTACGAATACTGTAGTGGCAAACAAACAAAACCTGCTAATAGATATAAAAATATGCTTATTACCTCAAACTCTCTTTGATGTTCGTGTGTGTTAACGCGACGTTTTTTCTGCACTAAACCAAACCACACTAAGCATAAAGTAGTAACTTTATTTACTCTTAAATCTGTCGTTAGAGGATCTTCCTCACACTATCTGATATGCAGAACACATTCTGAGTCTGTTATAGAATTTGGTCAGGATTTAATTGAGATCTCATACTGGGTGATGATAATCTTAAAAGACCGCTGAAATCAAACGGCGTAAAATCGGCTATAACCAAACACCAAGAGAGTTGTACATACGTTTGAAATTCGAGATTAAGGAAAGCAACAGTTTATGCTTTAGGCTGTGCGCAAAAAGTTAAAGTTCATACTTTTAACTTGTAATACTAAGAGCGCTAAGATGATTTAAAAAAAATAAATAAATAACAAGTCCATAATAATATTTCTAAAAATGTTAAGAATTAGGGCTGCATGATATTGACAAAAATAAGACTGTGCTGTGTATTAACTAGACCACGATGACTGTGTGTTATATCAGTAACAATTTACAAGCAACGTATGACGCAGTCCTGTGACTAACAAGAAAACACATATTTTCTTTCTTCGCTTGTGAAATTCTCGCCAGCTCGTTTCTCGCCTGCTCCTTGACACTACGAACAAAATGTCAACTTTCTGTCACATTCATAAACTAGGCAAGGGAACTCCCACGGCTGCTCAGCATTAGAGCTATAAACCATGCTGTTATAGTGAAACACTAGTAATATTGTGGCCGTTTTATCTGATTCGAGAGGCTGAGATGATTCTTGATCAGGTTGTGACTCACTGTGATGGCCTTACTCGTCTGTTCGTTCTTTTCAAGCCCTTTCAGATGACTGCTCTACTACAGGAAAAAAAAAAAAAAACAGCACTTCATTTTGTTAGCACTGAGAACAAATTTGAATTTGATTTCGTACTCTCCTTCATTCCGCACAGCTCGGGTTGAGCCACTCAGAAAGATGGGGAAGTGATATTGATATCACAGACACCAAGTTGTTGCATAATTGACTACATTTACAATGTGCACTAGGAGGAAATATATTTGGATGGAGATATGTATAAGATTGCATTGTTAATCTTTGATCAAAGGCCAATTAACTGTCATTAAGTCAGCTACCTTATAAAATTGATCAACCTTCTATTAGGCACATTGATATTATGTTATTAGTCATAATTCTGCACAAGGGGATAAAAATGTACTAATGCAGAAGAAATAGCAGTGACACATGACGAGTTCTGTGAGTGGGAGCAAAAAAAAGACTAATGCAGACTGAGTGAGGCTCCCAATGGAGCAGCAGAAGAGCATTCACCCTATCATTAGGATTTGCGAGGACAAATCCATGGCCGGAAATCCTACCAAGCAAACTTGGCTGATCTCTCAGGGTGGGATGGATGGCATACTCTTTCCCTCCTGTCAATCAGAGCGACACTAGGCGAGCGAGGGCGTCTGCGAGCGCACGTATGTGGAAGAGGGCGGATAGAGCATATCTCCGAAAGTGTTATGCTGCCCTCTGATACAGCATGAGCAGCAGTTTGAAAAGATGTGGCAGTTGGCTTCATGTGTCTGACTAGTGGGTGGGAATTGGCAGGCAAAAAAATGGGAGAGGGAGGAGAGAGGGAAAAAAACGAAACAAAAAACAAAAAACACAACTAAAGCTAAACCGTGAGTCCAAATTTGCCTGTGCATTTGGTTATAAGTTGCTACACTTCAGCTGTTTTTTTTTTTTTTGTCAGCCATTTTTGTTTAAAATCGATTCCCCATAAAAGGATGAAAAGTTTTTTCTATATAGGTGCTCTGGCGTGCCATTCGCTGACGATCGATTAAAAAAATTCCTTACATTTTTCAACCCTTGTACACCACACACACACTTGACCTTTTTTCTTTGCATAGGCAAATATGACCATTATTACTCTGTAAACTTCTTTCTGAACTCATCCACAAACGACAAGGAATCATATACAGATCCTTCATTGCTGATTCACACCATATGCGAGTTGATCAAAACATGCCGCCGTTTGTTGATAAATGTCTAAGCGAGGCAGTAAGGTCGTCCCCTGTCTTTGTCTCCTTTCTGTCTCTCTTTCTTTCTCGGCAGCGCAGGCTGGGGCAGGAGAGTAAACACAGATGCTGAGCAGCAAACTGAAGGACAGGCTTTTTATCAGCTATGACAGCCCTGGCTGCTGTAAGAATCAAACAAACAGTGCAAGCAAGTGTGTCGCTTTAATAAAGTGCCAGAGTTAGAAAGTAGGTAAGAAAAGAGAGAGACAGAGACACAGATAAGACGAGAGAGAGGGGAAAAAGATATGTGGATGGGAACCACTTCCTGCGTGCATTAAGCTGGTCTTAATTCATGCGAGCTCGTGAATCGGCATCATCACAGTTACCAGGAGCCGTCGGAGCCAATTAACTCCCGGGAAGATGAAGGAGCATCATGGCTACGTCAGGGTGAATTCATTACTGGGTTTTTTTTTTTAATGCCGGCGGTGAGATTTACAGAGAGTGCATCAACTGCAAACGCAGTGCCTTTCTGAGGAGCCACAGTGCAGTAACAGCACACACACGCACACACACACACACACACACACCCCTTTCTCCTCAATCCAGTGCAACAGCTGTGACACCCTGAGCTGAGGGAGGCAGGGAGGAGTCGAGGAAGGAGCAAAGTGGGGAGGGGTAATGCTTAGGGAAGAAGGCAGTTTTGTTCTGACAATGTACAGCTGTCCCTAACACAGGAGTTCAGTCAAAGCAGCACACGCAGCCATCTTACCCCCTTCTCTTCACACACTTCTCTCCATCACCTCAGACTTATTTCGCATTTAGCTCTGATCTGCATCTGGAACAGATTTCGTTTGGCTCTTCGCTGCGAGTGTGTTTAAGAAAAACAAAAAGAGCCAATTACAAGTGTTCACCTCTGAAGCCGGCTAATCCGCTTGTGTTCCGTAAGCTTCCATGTAAATCCAGTTTTACGCAGCATACTCCTTGCCCCTGTTAATCAGCAATGGCGTGGTCCGGATCGGGCCGGCTTTCTGTTTTGCCCTTGCTTCTCTCCGCCCATTTTTACCCCACTGCTGCTCATGCTAAGTCACAGGGCAGCACAATACACTCCGAGGAACGTGCTATCTACCCTCTTCCGCATACATGAGCTCTATGAGACTATGTGAAATCCAAATTTGAACAAGTTCTTGTTATGGAATGTCAATAAATAAATAAATAGATTTAAAAAGTGCACAGTGCTATCCCCCCCACCCCCACCCCAAACTGCCCTTGTTTTTATACGTCTTAAAATCTCAGGATCCATTAACGACAACATAACTACATTTTTTTCCTATCAATTGCACTGTAGTTACTGAATAATTCAGTGACTACTTGTTCCTGAATACCATCCATTAAAATGAAAAACAGAATAGTCGGCTGAGACTAAAGTAAAAGCACTAACTGTAAAATCAGTGCTAAAATAATCATTATGTTTTAAATAAAGCACACATTTTAAAGGTGCGGTTTTAATATGTTTAGAAAGATACACGTTTTAAAAAGTGATTCTAGACCTGTAATTCTCATAAGGATTTAAATCAACTGCCATGCAGCTTGCCATCAGGAAAGTCTTCATTTTTCCGGGCCATGAAATAAGCTCCGCCCACCAGTGAAGCACAGCTGCTCTGCTCTGTCGCTTTCACTTAAATTACTCACGAGGGACGCGGTTTGAACAGAGGGGGTAAGCCGGTTGGGGGGTGAGGTGAGAGATTGTCAGTGTTTTTGATCGCAATTACACCTCGCAGGCAGCAGAAGGTGTTCAAAATGACAAACAGCTCCTTTAAGATTTAAAAGCGTCTTGAGTGATAAGTGATACTCAGGAAGACTCGACGTGGACAATCTTTACGTCTAACAGAAGATTGGATTTGTGAAGAGCTCCCTGAGCCACTCCTTCCTAAATCAATATGAAGCCGCAGTGTAGCTTGTGTAGGCTTGTTTTCTCTGAATACCGTTGATTATTGTGTTACAAATGTAATTGGATTTTTAACAACTGGCTTGGTTAGGAAGCTTTTGTGGTTGGTTGCGGTATTCAAAGAGAACTGGTTATAACCAGTATGGTGGTGTAATGGCACCTAGACTACAACACACTGAACAGAAATATCCTCTATTTTCCCTTTGGATAATGTTTTATTACATCACCCACAATGCCATTTGCCTGCCCGCTGAGAGTGGTGCCAGGGAGATTTAACGTGCCACCTAAGGAGAGTGATGCAGCAGAGCTTTAGTACTTTAGTCACTCCTGCTCCCTTACTTCGCCTGCTTAAACAGATCAGGTTGCAAAGCTGCAACGCTCATGCTAAAACCTCGCTGATCATTAATTAGCCAGAATATTGGATAGCTGCACTGTATTCTGGAGTCCAGCGTTTGCCATCTCCGCTACTTCTATATTTACTATCTCAGTGAAATTCACCGGAAAATGAATGAGAAAGGAAGCTCTTTCTGTTTTAGGAGCTCACAGTGAAATCTGATCATTATCCATTGTTTGAAACTGTTGATTTTTCCCCTTATTAAGAGCCACTCTAACTGTGTTAACACTGTCACCCCTGTGATGTTAGAGCGGCTCGCAAATGCTACCCTTTCTCACAGGAATAACGAGAAATACAGCACCAGATTTGCTAAACACATTAGAAACATTTCTATAAAAACATATTTAATACATTTCAAGGCGGAGGTTTCCTTTAATCCTTCATATCATATTGTCGATCAGCACAAGACAGCAGACAATCAGGACAAGACAGACGGACAGGCAAAGCTGATGGCCAAGAAGAATATTAGAGCAGATGTGAGAATGGCATCATTACACAGAGCTTCCATACCAATTTAAAATCCATGGAAGCTTCATTGAAATTTGACCTCTGGTCAGCAGAAGAGACTCAGCCATTTATTAAGAGTTAAACAAAATGGCTGCCTTAATCCCCTTGTGGAGATGTAATCAGTTTTCTTGCCTCATCAGTGAGCGTGATATTTACACAGAAACTAGTGTGTGTGTGTGTGTGTGTCAGGGAGAGAGAGAGAGAGAGAGACTGAAAGAAGGCGAGTGAACAGCAGATCCTGTGTATTTGTGGAGGCTTTAGGAGACTGATCCCTAATAAAGAGGCAAACCTGATATTTGCAGCTGGTACTGTTAGGCCTGAATCACACCAAAACCCTACACCACCATTTTACACCTGGGCTAATTGTTCAAATGTCCTCTTGCTGAGTGAAGGGAGCATGACAAAGTGACTACTGAGCAGGGAGAATAGCTGATTTTTAAAAATGAGATGGCTGTGAAAGAATAAATCCTGGCCAATCCAGAGCTCTGTACTTGCCTTTTAACTGAAAGGGATCGATATGATTTCAATTTTTTAAAGCTCTGTTTATGGAACGCAATAATCGGTCATTAAAAATGCAGGTGGCGCGTGTATGCGCAGCTAGCATAAATGATTCATGGTTTGATATCACTCCCGTATAATGGGCTTCTCCGGGGAGCCGGCGCTGCAGTGCTGCACGCTAGCCAGCCTGCTCGAGATGAAAAAAAAAAAACCCACAAACCTTCCCTGGGATGAAAGGAGCTTGGTGCAAACACAGAAAGCAAAAAAAGAAAGAAAAGAATAACACTCAGTCTAACCTAATGGTACAAAATATCGACACAGCACCTCCCACCCTTGTGAAAGAGACTACACAGCTTTCTAATGCCTGATGATTTCCAAGCACCATGTTTTTTTTGCCTCTCCTTCTTCTCTCCCCTTCTCTGTCACACTCTGTTCTTCCCTCTGCCCTCACTTCCTTCTGAGAAAATGAAGATTATGGCTTGTGTGTCTGATTTAGACAAAGCAGCCAATCATAAGGCAGAGTTTTAATACAATCTCACATAATGAAGTGCTTTGTACTCGCTCCCTAATGCATACTAATTTGAGACAAGGCTCTTGTAGGTATGGCGAAGCATACACGGAGCCAAGATGTCCGCTATGCATACTGTTTGCCCGTACATTCTGGTTTTAGACCACACGTACTGGCAAAGCCCGTCTTCAAAGTGAGCGCAGGGAAGAAAGAGGCGTGTTAAAATGCGGGGCTGGGGCTCGAATGGAAAGGTCAAGCATCATTACCACATGACTAAATAAACAGCCGTGCACAATGGCGACTGCAGCTGTCGTGTATAGTCACAGCTACACACACACACACACACACACACACACACACACACACACACACACACAGAGAGAGAGAGAGAGACAGAGAGAGAGATGCCGCTGCTGCTGCCTCTGTCCTCCTCCATCCTCCATCTTTATCCCTCTCTCCGAACAACCAGCACATTAGGATTGTCATATCCTGTATCGATCCTTATCCGCGCTCCGTGGCTTTGCTGCTACTACTCTCCCAGCCAGGCGTGGGGATCAGGCCACTCTAGTGTGCTTCACACTGCATTAATATTAATTGCAACAGTATCCAGTGTGATAAAACACACACACACACACACACACACACACACACACACACACAGAACGAGGGTGAGGAAGAAAGAAAGCAACAGACAAACAGACAGAGATCTCTCTTGATATTTGCACGCCGAATCCTTAAGTTAGAATAGTACACAGAGCTCGATGCACATGCATCATAAACATAGTGTTCGGAATCGACGCGTGCCAGTCTTTACCTTAATTACCTTTTATTCATGGCCAAGATCTTTAAACCCCAACTCCTCCATTCCTGATGTGCTTCAATACGTTTCTAAATGAGACCCTTTTTTTTTGCTTGATCCTGGTCCTATATTCCTCATTCGTACGTTCTTGTTCATCTCTCAAAATGCAATGACTTCTGCTCACCTTGAAACGACTCTTCTGATTTTTGATTATGTCACCGTGCACATATGGGTGAAGGAGGGGGATGAGGGGGATGAGGGGGGGGATCATATTAACCATAAGTGTCAATTCACTGTCCAATCAAATCTCACAATTCTGAAATTGGACTGGTGACTGTCATGCAAATATAAACAAATATACAAACACACACTCATACACACGTATATGTGGTGTATATGATATATTCTTATCACTTCAAGACATTTCTACAAACACAGCAGGCCGATCTATCATGACATAGCCCATATCTTTGCTAACAAACTGCCAGTCACACAGCAGGGTTGCTTCAACGATATGGTACCATTTTACAATTTGCTTTCAATACGTTATTCAACTGTTATTTAAAAAAACAAAAAAACCTGATGATATCATATTGCCCAGCCCTAGATGGTACGATGATCTGATTAAACTGATAAACTCACTGAGGACAGAGCTCATGTTTGCGGAAATGTTCTGAGTGACTTACTCCATGTATTTATATAAAATAAATGATTGTGGAATCCAACAGTTAATCGCAGTCAGTCTGAACGATCTCCTCTAGGTCATTATGTAAGAACTGTGACTCTTGCGGAGATCAGATTTTCTCTGAAACACCAGTCCCAGGTTTTAAAAGCTCGGTCTTATCATAGCTTCTCATCATTTTATGCCTTTACTATATTCAACATTTGCTGGCTTTTACGTTAATCCACACGATAGGGGGTTTATCTTCCGTCCCTGCACAAGTAGTGCTAATCAAGATGCAAATAAACCAGAAGCATGACTATAAAATTAAAATTACAGGCCAGACAGACACAGGCGCCGATGCACACACCTCTTAGCCTGTAAAAATAGTAGGCGGTCAGAGGCATTAGTGCTTTGACAGCTATATCCACTGCCTGCCTGCCTCCTCCTTTTCTCTACTTCATTCTTGCTTTTTATCAGCGGCGAGGAGAACTGACAGCATCCTTAACGGTGCAGTTTTTGCAGCGCGTTGCTGATTTCCCCCCAGACTCATCAGCACTCGCGGCATTATCAAGTCAAATCAGGTGGTGCTGCGGCGCACGCCTCACACCGACACCGAACGGCAGACGTGCGCGGTCGCAGCCCACCAAGAAAACAAACGCGCTCTTTGATGAGCGAGCCGCTCCTCGTCCTCTGTCCTTTGCTCCCGCTCCTTCACCCGGACAGACAGATTGGAATCTCAGGAGCCGACTGTTACCGCATTATTGTTTCTCATTTTGAGTGTCTGACACAATTAAGGTGTGCCCGTCATTTCCTGCCAAAGCCTTTCACCCCTGCTCAGATAGCAAGATTCACCCCGTCTCTCTGCTTTCCATCTCTCTCTCTCTGTTCTCGGCATCTCGGTAGCCAAGGAAAGGTCACCCTTATTGCTCCTTTTCATCATCCTTATCGCCACACCACCATTTACAAGCTAGACAAGCCCTCCTCTGGCAGAGCCTCAGAAAGGTAAAGTAAGGGGAGACAATGAGAGAGGAAATCGCTCCCCCATCACCCACCTCCCCCCTCCATCCCCCTTTCGCTTGGGCTGTATCCACGGCTGCATGGGCAAGACAAAACCCTCTGGGGAGGAAGCAGAGAAAGCGCCAGGGAGGATTGTATTGTTTTCAGGCTAATTTGTAGTGCATGTCCATGATTAGCAGGGCATACTGCAACACTCTGTGAGGCTAAACCAGATAGAAATAGTGTCTTTCTGACTGTCTCTGTCTCTCTCTGTCTGTCTAAGGCATGATAGCTGCAATGTGACAAAACCGCTTGGGCGAGGAGTGAAATTTAAACTGCTGCTGTCAGGAGCATTATTTGGCTTTCATTGCGATGAGGCGCTCAAAGCGAAGAAGACGGCGCCTCTCCTCTCCGTGCTTTTATTAATTCATGTTTGCGCGGGAACCGTACATGATAATTAATGACAGAAAGCCGGCTTTGTGTGCCGACAGTTGACACGAAGGTGAGTGATGACAGCACGGACCGAAACCTTTAAACGCAGCTGCTGGGTGACTATTAATATCACACGGCTTGCTGTCAGTGCCTGGGCAGCGCAGGGATTTTCAAAAGAATCCTTCTGGAGTGGAGGGGGGGGGGTGTATGGGGGACGCAAAAGATGCCAGAAACAGGTCACTCTTAGCTGTGAGCGCAAATCACTAGGGGTCAGTGAAAACATGTAGTAACAAAGCACACCCAACCTTTCATTTCTGACTTGCTCGGCTCACTACGGCCCGCTGAAATGTTTTTCACCTCTGAACGATGCGAATTGGAAAGTACAAAGCTCGCTCAGTGGCGTGGGCGAGCGAGATTCACTCAGCTCTAATTAGCATTCTGCCAAGAGGAGGACAACAACGGGGAGCGTTTGGTCTCCAAGCAGAGTTCTGGACAGATCGAGCCTAAAGGAGAAGGTGCACGTCGGCTTGACTCTCCTCCACAGGCCGAGCGAAGGGGGTGGAGGGTGATAAAACGTACACGCTGTCCAAATCCCCTGATCAAGCATGCTTCTTAAAGAATCAACAAAACGCCCTGCCACCTGGTGGAAAACACACAAACACACACACACACACACACACACACATCCGTCGGCCCTCTGCAATTTGCTTGAAAGGTGAGGAATGATTGCATGTGACAAGACAGTAATTAATCTGCGTGCAAGGAAAGAAAGGAAGGTTACAAAGCTGGCTCAATTATGCGCCGATGTGGTCTTCTCCTAACAGACGAGGCAGGACTCGGAGAACACTTAAGATGACAAAAGAGAGCGGCAAATCTGATGTCATCAGAAACAGGCAGTGATCTCGGAAATCGATGGCGGGATCAATGGAGCGCCTGCCTCCCTCTCTGGAGTGGCACGGGCGTCGATCGCAATCAACAAAGAACCGCTGATCCACGGACAGGAACTGGGAGAGCTTCTCCTTCTCCTCCGCTGCTATAACCTTCTGATGTGAAATCTTGGGAAAAACCCTCCTGACGCAAGAAATAGTGGAAATAACGAGCAGCTAAAACAAGCTGGGTGGGGGGTTGGGATGGGGGGCTCTTCATCAGTGAAAGGGTGAGAAAACAGTAGAGTCAGGCGCCGTTCCCGCTTAATTAGTATTTCTGCTGTTTCGCGCAAAAGGAGGCAGGAAGTGGAAGGTTGATTGCCTTTTATTTTGCAGCCTCGCAGCTTCACTGCACCCGTGTCTTTATTACCCGCAGAGCCTAAAGATTTAGAGCGGGCCCGCAAACATCAATTTCGATAATTACAAGAAAGTGTAAGCGAGAAAGCAGAGGCGCCCGCTCATCCGCGCACACGAGCGCCCGTTTTCTACAGACGCTCCGCTTTATGATAATATTTGACAAGAGTGTTTAAAAGTGTACGAGCATAAGCATGCTATACTTCACAGGGAAATTAATGTGGGCTGTACAGAAGTGCTCGAAGCAGAGAGGAGCTCGATAATAACCTCTATAAGCAGTGATGTACGTCAACAAGATCAGAAGGGCGCGCTATCAAGGGCTGAGATCCCGCGATGTTACAAATCCCAGATGTTTCCAGATGTAGATTCGTGGAAAACGCTAAGACAGAGCTGCATTTGCAGGTTTCTCCCTACAGCCCTATTCGAGAAGTATTTGTTTCACTGTAATAAAATATCAATTTCATTTAGCCTATTAGTTTGTGTCAGGGCTCGTTAATAAACAGTAACAACGGCAGTGAAAACAAACACTCATTTTCATCTGTTGTCCCTGGCCAGATGTTAAAAGCTCCCTAAAATATCATGATGCATATTGAGTACGTCTTCAGAGAGCATGATCTGTCACATCCCCCCACCCCTCCAGGTACAAGGCGCAAACACAGATAGCGAGACAGCCTCAACCGTTACAACGTGAATATAAGGTTAATAGAGATGCACGTATACAAACAAGGACAATACAACACATTTCATCAGCAAGAGAAGAGGAGGATGCGGGCAGAGGATAAAAAAAAAAAAAAAAGACAACATGACAAGACACTCAGCTAGTCGATCAGTTAAGATGACAAAGCAGCACAATGGAGATTCTAATGAGTGCAAATCTGACTATGAATAAGTCATGATTTCTACTGACTTATGAAAGAACTATAAGTGTTCATCTGTCTTTTGAATTCCACTCCTCTGATGCCTTAGTAGAAAATGCTAGTTGGCTAAAAGCTTTCCTTCTGAAAGAGACGACACAATCGCCCCGTGTTGTTCCTCTGCGTGACAAACCTTTAAAGCCGAACAGGAGCACTGTTATGCAAATTGTATATACAAGGCACAAGTTACTATACTTCACATTTTCCAGTTGAAAATGTCACACTTACTTTAAAAAAAAAAAAAAGAGAACTTTTCTGCTTCGGATGCAGCTTTAAGAGCTTTCACAATAGATAACGTGTGATATTCACTGTGTTCATATACAACTGTGTGAGCTTCTTAGACATGTGTAATGAGCCAAATTAAACAGAACTCTTCCCTGCATAAATGATCCAAAAACACAGATTCTTTAGATATTTCTTTAAATTATTTAAATACCACTTATCAAAAAAATCTAAAAAACAAACAAACAAAGAAACTTGTTAAATGTCAAATGTAGAAAATATTTTTAACAAATTACAGCAATATTCTGGCATGACACAGCTGATTTCAGAGGTTTAAAAAATATTTTTAATTAAAAGAAAAATCGTTTTATTTAAAGCTAAGGTGTTCACTGGAGTCTGGCACAAAAATATTTTTTATTTAATTTAAGAATATGAGTAGAAAGCTTGTGAAGTCCAGACAGAACAGAAATCAGGATAATGAATTCTGTTAAATGATAACGTTATTCTCAAGTGATTCTGAGGTGATTTAAATCTTCCCAAAACAAAACACCTTAAATCGACTCTACATAAGTGTGGACATGAGCATTTAGTGTGCTCTCACCTATGAAGCATGTAGCTGAGTAGAACCCTGAGGCATGTTTGTCTTTGGTGCTGTTCATTTATGGAGGTGAGAAACACACAGCCATCGCACCAGAATGACCATCTCAGACAAAATAACCACAGAGAGAGTGACAGGAAGCGAACCAAACACGCGGTGTATTTAGAGATGCGTGCATGTTTTTGTAAACGTGAGCTGCTGAACTGAGCCAAAGGACAGAGCTGAGGCACTGCAGAAATGCAATGTGTTCTGGGTAAAAAGAAGATAAATGCTGGATGTGACACACAAAATGTCAAACTAATTTAGTTATTTATGCGAGGTCTCTAATCATTATTTACCGCCGGCTCTGTGTTCTCTGTGCTTGCCTCAGATGGGTTTTGTGATTTCTACACATGCTTGCTAAAGGTTTGCTCGCCTTTTTTTTCCATCACCATCTTTCCGAGATTTATAAAAATGTTTTTTTTAACTTTAAATTTAAATGTATGCAGTGTGAACACAAACCAAACGTATCAATTTCACTCTGATTCGGATTCTGCAAATGAACTAATGTGTGTACAACGATAGTTGTGAATCTATAAGGATGCCTAGATATTTCAACTCCAAAACAACTGTACCTCTGATACAAATCGACAATAGGATGCATAAGTTTTGGCACCCCCTTGCCAAATCACATACTGTGTTGATTTTTTTTGATGTAAACAGTCATGACAACAATTAATAGGTTACTACAAATGTTAATTTATATTTGGTAATTACGGCATGTGCAAAAGTTTGGACACCCTACCAAGTCAGTAGTTAGTAACACCCCATTTGGCAGATATGACAATGTGTGAATGCTTTTCATAGTCAGCCACGTTCCTTGCAGAACACTTCTTGTTCTGAGAAATCTTTCGGCCATTATTTTGACTTAACAAACAAAGTATGTAAATTGGTGAGGGGTGCACAAACTTCTGTATAACAGCAATTGTATAAATTGTAAACAAAAGTGATCCAAGTATAGATCCTTGTGGGAAACCTGTGCCCTATTATGGACCGAGTACTCACTGGGCTCTTACTATCAGATATAAATTCTATTCGTCAATGAAATCAACATCAGAAAAGTTAACCATTCCACAGCTTAAGAAAAAAATAAATAAATTATGATTTATCAAAAGCCTTTCTAAGATAAAGAAATATAGCTCCGACAATGCCACCCTTATCCAACACTAATTTAAAAAAAAAAAAAACACAACAGTTGGTGGTCTTCTGTAGTGGTGAGCTTGAAAGCCAAATTGCATGGCGTGCAAAGACAAGGGGTTATTATTAAGATAGGAAATGAGCTGCTTTGACACTGATTTCTCAGCTACCTTAGGTGCTACAGGCAAAACAATAATGAGCCTGTAGTTATTAATATACCGAGATTTGCTCGTCTTAAAGACGGGTGATACAATTACAGTCTTGCAATTCGACAAACTGACAGGTTGATGATCCGTGCAATAGGAGAGGCCAAGAACTTTCTTTGAGACTAAGAAATCTGTATTCGAACCATAGGTTTGGAATCCTTGAGTGAATTTATGATCAGTCGTACTCTGTGTTCCAGGTTTTTCCCTGATAAAGAAGAGAAGGTTGAAAGAGAAGACTTAGTCACATCCACTGAAGCATGATTTAGAGCAGTAACTGGAGAGCTCTATGCAATCTTAGCAACTGAGTCAATAAGGTATTCATTAAATGCTTCTGCTATTTCAGCTGGATCTTGTGTCGTTACCATTTAAACTGTATGGCCTTATTAGGATTCCTTATCTGCTCCCAGATCATTTTATGTATTACCTCAAGCCCCATTAATGGTATTAATCAAAAGGTAGGCCATAGCCTTCATCATACTTTCTACTTTATTTGCAAATACACTTCTCTACCTTTGCCCCAGTCAGCAATGTATTCCAGTCAGTCTGCTGTGCTGAAGCTTTACATTTTTCAAGTTCACTTTTGGGGAATTTGAAAAGGTTCAGTGGTGTATGAAAAGATCCAGAGAGAGAGGATCTAACACATTTCTTTTCCTTAGAATCTTCTTTTTCCTAAAATCATTTGTGTCACACAGTGGCATGATCACATACAGGATTGTAACTTTACTGTAAAACACTACAATCAAAACAGTAGAGCGTTTAACGTGATAGGAGTTATCAAAAACGGCTACAGCTTGAGATAATTCTCTAGATATGCGTGTAAGAAGAACTAAATACGGTGCATAGCAGAGGTCAGAAATATATTTTGCAACACAACAGGCAACAACTGCTAGTACAATGTCTGGAAAAGAGGTATTTTGGTTAAACTAGTAAACTTGAACTCATCCTGTCCAAACAGACGCTAATGCCTTGATATTGACAAAGCTCAAACTATACTCTAATAAAAATGCAATATCACTACAACCCCTTTATTCGAAGAGTAATACTGATTTTTATTTAATGCACTCTTTAGGGCAATATGATGAAAATATCATAATTCATGATATATATCATGGAATACTGTATAGGTTTGCTAAGAATTTTATATTGAATACAAATATTTCAACACTGAAAGACTGAAAAAAAAAAACCTAAATAAAATTTTAACATTTTACAATTGTAAAATAAAGTACAAAGTTTTAACATCAGCTGCTTCCAGTCAGTTTGCAATGATATATTTATTTATTTATTTATTTATTTATTTATTATTTACACATATACATACGTACATACATACATACGTACATACATACATACATACATACATACATACACACACATACAGTTAGGTCCTGAAGTATTTGGACAATGACAGTTTTTGTGATTTTGCCTTTATACACCACCACAATGGATTTGAAATAAAACAATCCAGATGTGATCGAAGTGCAGACTTTCAACTTTATTTTAAGAGCTTCCACAAAAATACAGCATTTACCATTTAGGAATTACAGCCATTTTCAGCAAAGTACCTCCATTTTCAGGGGCTCAAAGGTATTTGGACA
>CM074960.1:8635802-8646690 GCA_037577455.1 Pangasius macronema
AACAGCAGAACAGCACATCAGGTTACACTCCTGTCAGCCAGGAATAGGAATCTGAGGCTACAGTGGGCACAGGCTCACCGAAGACTGGAGAAGACCAGAGAAGCGGCGGTTTTCTCATGAATGTGCACAGGTACAGGTGTTCCTAATAAAGTGGCCGGTGAATGTATGTCTCATTTGACCTCTGTTGAAATTTAAGCAGCATTCCCCTATACCGTCCCGTAGTATTTTAAGACAAGTAATGCCAGAGCTGTTTGTTGCTTTTACACCCATTACTGTATGTCTAAGACAGTAAAAATCGATCGGCTGACATTACAAATTCATGCTACCGTAGCGGGCTGCGAGTAGTCCATCTTGTACACGTATACTTAAAAAGCTCCACTCGTTAATCTTTCATAAGACCATCAACGTTATGTAGTTGAGCTTTGAGACATCGAGAGTTTGATGATCAAAAGAAAAGGAGTTCACTGTATATCTAATAATGTGTCCACTCTTTTTTATTTATTTTTTTAACTTTTCAGCTGGAGTACATTTCATACTATGCAGCACTTTTACACTAAAACAGACAGCAAAGGCCACATGTGCCAGTACTTGGTTAGAACACACCACAATCGGAAACAAACCAATCTAGCTATTTGTTAAATTAGCCAATATTGAGTAATGACCTTGTGAATGGATTCCGCAGAAGAATCTCTGGAGTTCACAGGCCACTGTGTTTATTGGTCTTTCTTACCGGTTTGTTCTAGACATAAACCTTCATGCCAGTGTTATCATACAGGCAAAAGTGATATCATACTGACTACATATAAAGTGTTTGCATCAAATGTAAATCTGCCAAAGAAGAAGAAGAAATCATTACAACTAACAAATGTGAAAGAAATAACAGATAAATGTTTTTACCTTGTTGGGAGACAATTTCCATGAAATGTGTTTCTGATTTTTATAACTAATCTGGAGCTTAGCTTTCAGGTACAAAGGTGTAGGAATGACGTGTTACAGTAACAGAAGGTAAAGAGGAACCCTATAAAACGTTGTTTTTATTGCTGTTTTAAAGCATTTGAACTGGCAGAGAGCGTGAGAGAAAATCTGTCCCTTTCTGCAGAATGCAGGCTTTTAGCTGTGTTTAAAACAGACTGATTTGGGGGGTTAGAGCTCGGCTACGGGAACGTACGACTTTAGTGGCACAGTAAATGACAGAGAAGATGACGTGGGTAGTTGCTCTTGTGGAAAACATTTTACATTTGAGGCATTTTTTAAATAAATTACAGCATTTGCAATTTGTATTTTATCAATAAATCATGATTTGGGCTCATATGAAGCATATGATTAATAGTGATTAAACCCTTACCACACTGTTCACATGTTACATAACATTTCTATTTTATCTCTAGAATAAACGAAGTCATAAATATGCAAATAAGATACTAGTAGAGTTATATGCTTACCATCCACTTTATTAGGAACACCTGTACATCTGCTCATTCAAATTGGTCACACACACACAAGCAAGCATACACAGTATGAAGTGCAGTGAAATGTTTTTTTATGACTGTACAATGCAATTCACCAATCCGCCAATTACGTGACAGGAGTGCAATGCATAAAATCATGGAGATACAGGTCAAGAGCTTCAGTTAATGTCCATATTAAACATCAGAACTCGAGGGAAAAATGACTGTGGAGTATTTCGGAAAGTGCCAGGATTTTTATCCCCAATAGTGGAATGGCGCTGAAAACAGTACTGTGGGTGGAAATGCCTTACGGATGAGAGAGATCAGAGGAGAGTGGCCAGCTGATAAAGTCTGTAAAGCAAACAACCACGGTGAGCAGAAAAAAAGCATCTCAGAATGAACAACACATCGAACCCTGAGGCTACAGCGGGCACAGACTCGCCAAAACTGGACAGCTGAAAGTTGGGGGGAAAAAAAGACCAAGTTTTGCCAATCTCCAACTGTCCAGTGTAGGTAAACCTGTGCTCACTGCAGCCACACATTCCTGTTCTTGGCTGATAGGAAAGGGGTCCAGTGTGGTGGTCTACTGGTGCAGGCTCGAGATGGTGTACTTTCTGGGCTATTCTAGTCACCATTGCCTTCCTGCTTCCTGGCACGTACAGATGATTCTAATCAAATGAACCCTTGACCATGATAATTGATTACATGATTATCATGATGTGAAATTTTGAAATCAGTACATACTAAGCGGTAAGACACCTCAATCGAAACAATCTAGTTCAGGGATCCACCCTATGTGAAGAAAGAGACAATGAGAATTTAATCGCAAGCACATCAAGCCTGTGTCCACTCAATACACTCAATCCAAGCACATGTGTTCTCCTGTGTTCTGAGGGCTGTCACAAGCACATGCCTGCTTCTCCTCAACAGCACTAAAGATGACACAGGATGTAGCCTGTTCACACAAACCTCATGTTCCGAGGAGTGAAGGGAAATGGGGATCCGTGAGGAAAGCGGCTTCATCTCTGCCTGCTTTGCTTACAGCGATCCTGCGCGTGTCAGAGAGGGAAAAAGCCGGCCTGTCTCGTTTTTGCCAGGCTGCCCTGAGTGTCGGCTGAACCTCTTAAAACAACAGACGAGCGGACCAATTACCCTGCTTTTGGCACCCGTAACACATAAAAAAAAAAAAAACAGATTCTGAAGAAGAGCAGAGCGCAGGCTTGTTGTGTGTGCTGTCAGAGAGTGTTGGCAGATTGTTCAATTTAATGAGTACACAGCAACTGAATACCCGATCAAGAGTTCTTTTGAAGGAACACGGCCGCCAGAGTACAGGAGAGCAGACTCCGCTTGATGTGGTCTGGACACACACACACTGATTTCCAATGAACATTGTGGAAAAACACATTCACACAAGTGACTAAGTGAAAGCCTTAAATGTTGGGAAATGTAACAAAAAGAAAGAGCTAGCCATTCAAACTAGGCACATCTACCAGAAAATCAGTAGAAGGTCAGTGAAGTTTAAAGGGAAAAAAAAAGAGTAAGCTAAGGTGGAGTTAAATGAAGTATTTAAAACAGCTTTTTAAGCCTGTGCCAGGTGATTGAAGGATGACATCCTTCAAAGAGCCATAAAGCTAATGCTGTCCGACTTGCAAGTGGAGAGAAAATCCTCCGTCTTAAATCAATCCGTCCAAATACCACCTCCAATTTTTCATTTCGCAACTAATGGACTGGGTTTTGAAGTAGTATGTGCCTCATACTGTGCTGTTTAGTCTCTAAACAAGTAACGAAATCAAAGCTCGGATCAAAGGAGCTGCATTGGAGTGCGTGGAAATCCAGGCTGAGTATTGACAAATCAACCCCATTACGCAAACCAGCTTCCACATGGGATCTTCTCTACAGGTTGCCTGACACTTCATAGGAAAGCGGCTCCATTTGCAACACATTATTTACTGCTCTCTGCCTGCGAGTGCTTCACACGGGCTCTGGCAGCAGCCGTTCCAAATTGCCCTCTTGGGTGAACTCGGAACGCACTCCGGCTCAAAAGATGGATTAACGCTATGCCAAAAACACTAACCAGATTACTTCTGTTCTGTCACCGTCTCCCTCAAGGCTTCCCCGGTTCTGAAAGCGAGGCAGGAATCCAGGACGGGCGGAAGACAACGTGATTGATGGAAATAAAGCTGCGAGGGGCAAGTGAACAGTCAGCAGCGCTGCGTTCTCATAGCGAGCACTAATCTTCCATGTAAAACTACTCTAATAAAAGACTCGAACTGAAGCGATGGCTAGGAACGCTCGGGTGACCGAGCCAGTGAGATGACATGTTGTGAGAAAATGATTGGCGGTCGGTTTAACGGCGGGGAGCCACACAAAAGACTCTGCTTTCTTTCGTTTTTTTTTTTTTTTTTATTGTGTTGTTTTGTTTTCTGAAGCTGAGCACAATGGGATTGGGCTGGGGGTTGAGAGAGAGAGAAAGATTCAAATATATTGAGTCAGTTTAGGAGAGGAAAAATAAGCACAGCTGTGAGGAAGTGTATGCGTTTGGTTTTGCTCAAACACAGCTTCTCTCTGTAGGGCCCGTGAGACGCCTTCGTGCCCTCTAGCCTGTAGGGAATGATTACTAATAGATGCCTCCTACGCTGTTTGACTGCCTCTCTCTGCAATTCACAAAGAAGCGAGACATTATTTCACCATGTCTCACCCCAGCGCTAACGACCAAAGTGAGCCGTTATCCTACGCCTGCATAGGACTGTGACATTTATACGAGGACTACAGGGGAAAGAATGTTTTTAAATCTATGGAGTATGAGATCTTTCTTGGAAGAGGACGCTACCTAAAATGTCCACTTGATAAAACTCCTTTTTTTTGGCTGTCATGTGACAACTGTAACAGAAAGGTAACAGAAATGCTGTTGGTTGGTTGATGGGTGTATTTTAATAGGTTTCCTTTTATCCTTTATAAATGTCACACTCCCATAGAGGCTTAAAACAATAACCTGATAATTATGCACACTACAGGAGCTCGATAAAGGAACTCTACCCTGAAACATATTCAGTACGATCATAGTGAAGGATGCGTATTTGTTTCTGTGAGAAGTTGCCGGGTGTGTACTGCTCTGACGTTACACGGTGACATTGCTAGCGCGACTACCATGACATTTAATAGAAGAAAAATGTTTAATGATCTCAAACAAAAGGATTCCATGTTAGCGCCTAAAAACAAAACTTCAAGAGCTTCTTTTCTCACTCGCCATTACCCTGAGACATATTAATAAGAATTCCAACAGAGAAGTAGTGCAGACCGGAAAAAAAATTCGACTCAAAGTCCCAGAATGCAATGTGACGCAATTGCGAGTGCTGTGTTATGCCAGAGACCCGACTCTGCCAAAGCGAGAAGACAAGCAGGATGGCACTGATTGAGGATGGTGACATGAGCACGAAATCTGAAGCTCTGGAAGCTGAGCAGTCTGAGCAGAGTGTATAGATGAGGTGCGCGAGTGGGACGCACTAAAGGACTAAAGCCCCGCTGCATCACTCTCTTTAGATAGAGATGAAGTGAGGGAGAAATCCTAATGGCACCTGCTCAATGGATGATCACAAGTCATTCAGGGTGGATTTTTTTTTCCTTTAAGAAGGTGCTAAAGGTGTAACAATCCCAACGCGTAATTATGCGCTGTTTCCGAGAAATATTAACCCGGAGAAAGGTGTCTTCACCTCGACCAGTGTCAACAAGCACCACCTATAGCAACACTGTTGAGAAAACAAGGTCACTGAGAGGTGAAGTAAGCCTCACACACAAAGGATTCACACATCTAGACATAACCTGCAGGTTAAACCTGAAACCATCGCTACGGACAGCGGCGCGCACGCGACGCTTACCGAGCAGCCGAGCACGCAGACGCATTCAGGCGACACAGCGCGAGCGCACTGACTCACTGTAAGCAAACTGTTATGTGTTATACGACAGGCCTTGCCCGAGGAGCGTGTGGAGAGAGGAAAGAAGGGCAGAGAGAGAGAGNGAGAGAGAGAGAGAGGAGAGAGCACAGAATGATTGTGTGTGCTCCTTCAATCACACGCTGCTGAGAGCTCCATTTGGTCGTGGTGCAACACAGTGGCAGGTGGCCATACAATCCAGCCTGTGTCTCCTGCACACTGAATGGACCCAACACAATGACACGCTTATGATCTTATTCAACAGCACGGGGGAAACTTCCAATTAAACAAGTGCCCTTTGTCAAATAGGGTGTAAGAGAAGAAAAAAAAAAACACTAAATACAAAAATGCTTGAATGAAAAAAAATGTATGAAATAAAGGCAGTAAAATCTCAGGCTGGTGCTTAATGTTTAATCTGTCCTCTAGAGCTGAGCGATATGAAATATATCTATATAACCACGCGTCATAATACACTTTTTGGACACATCACGGATATCGTCATGTCATTACTTTTACAACATTCACCGATTCACCAAATCTCACACACAGTAAAGCCTTGCTGACTAGAAGTTCAATATTTCTGCATCGAAGACTTCGCTTCGATATGAATATCACTGACGTCATTGTTTTCTTAGGGTTCTCACCGTGGCGGGAATATCTCAATAATGTCAAAAGTATCATATCACACATCACCCGAAAACATTTCTACAGACATGAAGATACACGATATAATGATATCATGATATAATGCAGCAAACAAAAGTGTTGCTGAACAAAAAAATCAAAAATTAAATACTTAAAAAGGGCAAAAAAATTTAAAAAATAACAATTGTTGTAATTATTTAACACCTGAAACAGAGAGGAAATAATTTTTAAATTTTCACATTTAAAAAAAATGCTTCTCCTAATCACCTTAGAGTTTGTAACACACACAAATCCTGTGATGTCTCAGAACAGTGGTTCATTTTTCTCAATATAAAGCCAAATATCGTCATCTCGCTTCGACACATTTTCATGTCTTACATACAAACTGTGTCCTAAGCTCTGCGCCTCTTCTTCCATTACAATCAGAAACATTATGTTGTGCTGTAGGTAGGACACAAACTCATGCAAAAGACAAGCAGATGTTTTTAGGCCACATCTGATCACCATCTGTCCTCTTCAGAATTACACGGTCAACATGCGCTCCTTTCTCGCTCCATTTGTCCATTTGGCTTGCTCCGCTCAGTAGTAGCATTAAAAGCTGACCGGAAACGTTATTATTATTTTTTATTGCAGGAATACAGGGTGTTCTTAGCAACTGACACTTCTCAATGGGAAAAAAGGAAGAAAAAGAAATTCAGCAGACACTCTTAGGATTCATTTCATAACCAAAATCCAACATGTTCGCCAACTGTGTACCAACTTGCCAAGATGTATTATGCAGTGTATTATTTTACATACTGACAACAATTTACTTAGTTTCATTAATGCTGAAGTTAGCTTCAAGCTTCAGATTTAGACGTAGACACGCTAGTGCTACTGTAATCATTTAAACCCATTCATTTTCACTCAAAACTCTAAATAATACCCATAACGAATATGTCAAACTGTAGATATTGATCAGCATCTGATAATGAGTGAGTTTCCCATGACAGCATCATAACAAGATGAGTGTAAAAGATGCATTAGTTAAAGGTATATTAGTTAAGTTTAGTCTTTTAATGTTCAAAGATTAGGTCTCTGATGGTTAGCTGGGTTTGACACGTGAATGATTCCCGTCCATGTCCATGAAGCTCCGCCCCCAGGATCCTAAGTGGCCTGTATGGTGTCTATAAAATGACTGACAGGAGGCGCATCCAAACACAAACAAGCACTCCAGTTCTCCAAACATGTTTTCTCAGTGACTTAAACTTTTGCTAAGGCAACGGCTTAGCCTCTTGTTTCTGATCATATTCTACACATCATGCAGGTAATTTGTACGAGTAAGAAATGAAAAAAAATAATAATAATAATAAAATAGACTACTGCACTTGTAAATAGTTTAGCAGGCGTCACATTGAGCTCTTTCTCTCCAGCTGGGTTTACACTTTTGCTGTCACAGATTAAAATCACACGTCGTTAAGAATTCTTCGGTTGTTGAATTTGGCTGTCTTAAAACGCATCAAATGATGTGCTCACCAACAACAAAGACAGCCGACAACAAGTGCCAGAAATGTATTCAAATCTCAGAGTGGGAACGCTGCTTTGATCCTTGTTTAAAATCCACCAATAGGAGGTTGACATTAGGAGTGAGTGCATACATTTATTAGCTCAAGCTAACTTTGAAGGATGTTTCTGTTTACGCGACGTTTGGCGTGGATCTTGCTGATTGATGACATAAGCAGAACGTAGTAAATTTCCTTAATCGCAGCTCTATCATTAGAGGATCTGCACTGTATAATCAGACACCGAGAACACGTTATCTCACAGTCTGTTACACTATTCAGGTTTTATCGATATACAGTGTGATAAGTGACAATCTTAAAAGCTGAAAAAACTGTGTCAATACAGTGTAAACTCAGTAATATCTTAATTTTATGATGATTTGAATCTGAGCCTGGATCTGACACACTTTCTGATCCGAAACTGTATTTGTGTGTGTGGTGAAGGATGTGTTTTTGACTGGCATGCCTCAGATCTTGCACGTAAACACAGAACGTGAATTGTCTTAAGGCTCGCTGTGAGCACGTCTGTGATGTTTTGCATAACTTAGCAACAAAACAAGCCTGTAGAGCGCTTGTAGGTTACTCGGAGAATGTATCGGTATCAAAAATAAAAAAGGAGAATCAGTGCATTTGTAATGACAACTGACAGTAGTTTGTAGTGATCTTGATCATGTCATAAAAAAATAGTAATAATAATAATAATCATAGGCATCACAAGATAATCAGTGGTTGAGCGAGCATTACGTTGAACATTTCTCTCTCTCTCTCTTTCCTGGTTAAGATCTTAACTTTATGATGATTTTTGGGAAACTGAGCCAGGATCTTGCAGAATTTCCAATTCCGCATTGAAGCCGTGTTATTTTGACTGACGTGACTTAAACACAGAACACAAACTGTCCACCACGTCTCTGACGTTTTGCATAACTTAGCAACAGAGGCTTGTAGAGAGAAGCTTTGGTTACTGAGAGAACATTTTGGTGGCTGGACACTCATTTTTGATGTGTCAATATTGCATCCAAAATAATTTTATATATATATATAGGATCTGTAATAAAAGCTCATTCACACTCATGTCACTTGAAATAATAAGATTCCTAATAATCAGAGATCCCTGGAGGTCCCTGGAGCCCACTTTGAGAATCATGGGACTAAGATTTCATGGGACTGAGATTTTTTTGGGGGGGGAGAAAAAAAAAAAA
This sequence comes from Pangasius macronema, assembly GCA_037577455.1. Classification (NCBI taxonomy): domain Eukaryota; kingdom Metazoa; phylum Chordata; class Actinopteri; order Siluriformes; family Pangasiidae; genus Pangasius; species Pangasius macronema. The sequence continues at coordinate 8,644,565 of CM074960.1, forward strand.
ATAATAAAAAAAGACATGAATGAAACAAGTGGCATGTGAATGTGAAAGCCCAGCTGCTGGAGAAAGAGAGAGGAGTGGAAGAGCAGATGGGTGAGACAGAAACCAGCTGAAGCCACTGCACACAACAACAACAACAACAACAACAAAACAACAAAAGCACGAGTGAGTCGAGGAGCCTCAACAAGTTCAATATGCACAAGCCTCCAGAAGACAAAGCTTTCCAAGTTCAAACTTGGTGCTTTTTTCCCCCCCGCACAGCCAAGTCACAATCCTGTATTGTACCTGCAGCAGCCATGATAACAAGCATCCCTGACTGCTGCTACGTGCCGCGCTGCTGTTTAGCTAGCTAGCCCACCTCTCAGCACTACGCTGGCTAATCAGCACCCCCAACACTGCTAGCTAATAGCCACTGATTAACACGGAGGCTAATTGCAACAGCCGCTGCGACCGAATACCGACACACGGACGAATAAACACGCTGTCGGCTGTTTATGTCAAGGCTGGAAGTCGTAAATGTTGTAAACTTACCTTACGTCTTGCTCTACAACATCAGAGATTTGTTTGAGATGGGACTGCGAGCAACAAACACAAAGCGGCAGCAGGTAGCTCTAGCTAAAGCTATAAAGCTGTAAAGCTATAGCTAGCGCGCTATAGCTGCTCTATGGGTGGAAATGGAGCAAATGAGTGATTCACTAACGTTAGGGAGCGAGTTTAATCATTCAGGAGGAAATCTTTATAGGTGTACGTGTTGAGAGTGATGGGATTGGGATCTCTGTCCTTCTTCAGTAAGAAAGAAAAGCCCTGCATGAAGAAGCTCCTCCCTCCCAGCCAGAGGGACACGAGAAAGCCCCGCCCACCGCCAGTGTCCTAACACGGGATTGGCTATTCTGCTGCCGTGAGCGCGAGAGCAGCCAATGAGCTGGAGGTTTTTGTGATTTAAAAACGCGTGCGTGGGCGCGTGTGTGCATGGGCTAAAGTGTGCGCGTGTGTGGAGTAGATTAGGCGTGTGCGCGCGCGTGTTTTGTTGTCAATTCATAAAGCTGTTTTGTTGCTGAGGAAGCTTTTAACCTCATCTTCCATTTCAATTGCTGAACTCGTTCTTTCTTTAACATTTACAGGCAAATGAACTATCATCCATTTCCCCCTCAATTTTTACAAATACAGGAATTCATGAATCATTAGATAGCACCATGACAGAACCTATGATGGGCCATCAAAGATATTGATCTTTCTCTTTGAGAAAAAAAAAAAAAAGTTTCCTAAATAAATATGCATATATTCAATCTCCAACACTTGAGCAAGGCCCTTAACCCTCTCTGCTCCAGGGGCTTGGTATCACGGCTGACCCTGCACTCTGACCCCAACTTCCTATCAAGCTGGGATATGCGAAGAAAACAATTTCATTGTGTTGTAATGAATATGTGGCAAATAAAGACTTCTTCTTCTTCAGATTATATATACATTGACAGGTGGTCATACCTTGAAATAAGTAAGTAAAATCTATATATATATATTTTTGTGTGTGTGGGTGTGTGTGTGTGTGTGTGTGTGTGTGTGTGTGTGTGTGTACCTTTTTTTTTTTTTTTTTTTTTTAATAAAAACCTAATTGTATAATTCCTCCAGGTTTTCCATGCTGGTAAATTGCTCCTAGGTGTGAGTGAGTGTGTGAATGTGACTGCAAGGTGTCTTGCAAGCGACTGAATAATTTTACATAATATTATCTACATGTTATACATGAGTATTCAGTCATAGAAGATGTTGTAACTTGTTTTAAAAGACAAACATTAATATTTAGCATATTTTGTCTATTTTATTTCATTATAATAAACTGTCATCTTGATAAAAAGCTTTTTTTTTTAAAAAAAAAAAACAAAAAAACATCAGAAATACACATGCCTCTGCCTCCAACTTCTTTCCCAGTGCTTCTTGTTACTAATTTGTATGCCTCAAATACCCTTAAATATACTTCAAACAGGAAGGGAGATATTGAAGGAAAACTATTTCAGACATTTAACCTTGCTGTGACTTTGACCCTGTGTGGATCGATTCCAAATCTAATCAATTCACCTAGTTACAGTGATCATTCCATATAAATCCTACAAACATTTAGCCTCTTGTTCTTGGGA
>CM074960.1:8651626-8713997 GCA_037577455.1 Pangasius macronema
AAAATTGTGCCCATTGTGGCAAACTATTTTATGATGGTTTGGTTGGTATTTTCTGACCTCTTTAGTACATTAATAAAACAATATTCATAGTGCTTTGTACAATAAAGTTTTTTTTTCATTTTTTTAAAGTAACATTCTTATTCTAAAACCTTTAATCTACTTACTACAAATTTGAAGGTCCCTTCTTCTCCTCTCATCCAGCCCATCACTGTATGCTCCACATCCATCGAATGGGCTCCCGTACATTTTACTTACACTGCACTTTATCATCCAATCAAATTCATCAAGTCATCACGAAGCATCAACGATTGTGACAATTCGTCATACCTCAGTAAAATAATTCAATATGCTAGAGTAAGGCATGAAGACGCTTCAGCTGTTTTCTATGGACTACACAAACGCACATTGTACACACACACACGCACACACACTACAGTGTAAACCCATATGAGGATGGGTTCTCTGTTGAGTCTGGTTCCTCTCAAGGTTTCTTCCTANCACTTCACTATACTTTTGTTTGTGTAAAGCTGCTTTGAGGCAATGACCTTTGTAAAAAAGCGCTATACAAATAAAAAATGAAAATGAATTGAATTGAATGAATTAATCCAAGTTGAAAAGCATGTTGAAGTATATTTATGTAATTTGCTAATGTTAACTGGCTATATTTTCTTTGCTAATGTCAGGTTAGGCTAGCATCAATTCCAGTAGCTAACATAATTAGCCCTCCCTATACAATGCTGGGCTACTGTTGGCAAAGGAACAATTTTAATAACACTGCCAAAGTTGCACCAACATTAGCCCAATGTTGTCAAAGGGGCACTTTTCAGAAAAACCTAGCCAATGCTGGACAGGTGGATTTAGAGGTGGTTGAAATTGTTAGCCCTAGTGACCTAAAGTTGGCCCAACAGTCTGCCAACAAATGTCTGACACTGATTGGACCAATGTCGGATTCCTAATTGGGAGGGTATTTACATGAGATTTTACTTATGAATTAATTAGCAAACTACATAGAGGTAGTAGTGTATATTGTGCGTGACCAACTTGTAGAAGGGACAAGTCACCAGCAAACTTTAAGAGACTGAATGACGTTTTTAGGTATATCAATTTTAAAACAAGAGACATCTTAACAGACTTAATGTTACTTTACTAAAAACATGACTTTTTTTTTAAACCTTGAGTAAATTTCTTAGCTAGAAATTTCCACTTTTAATTAATTTGATGCAACACATTATGTATACTTTCATGTTATGTAACCCACTGCCTGTGCAAGCCAAATGTGATGGGGAGAAAAAGAAATACTACCTTCGACAGAGCAGAGCAATGAAGACGTCAGCAGAGGGAGCCCATCCTCTTCAGAACAGCACCAAAAATCATACGAGTCTAGTTTATATGGAATCATTTGACCAATTATTTGGCCACTAGAACAAATGCCATCTGATAATCAGGGTCAGGAGGGTGCAGAGTGCTTTTACTTGAAAGTATGCAGTGTAGATCTGGTGTAAGCTAGTGAATAGCCCAGGCTGTAGAGTGCTTCAGATTGTGGCACTACTCTGGAAATGACAGCAGAGGTCACTACAGACCTCTACAGCAGTCCCTGCACAGTCCATTTCTCAAGCTACCCTTGGTTCTGCAAGCTCAACACTGGTCATAGTGAAACATTTTGCAAGAAATGACATCTTTTATGCAGAGCCTAAAAATACCAAAAGATAGAACTGAAATGTTCAGTTGTTAATTAGTTCTTACAAATATAAATGAAAATAAAAAAGGTCCTAATCACACAAGTGTAAAGCAGTAGTAAGGATCAGATGCCATGCTGTGCCGTCTGGGTGTCTTGTTACTTGCGTCTCATGCATCACTGCTTCAGGCAGGAGGACCGCTCTTATTACCAGACCCGCACCTAGGAGGTACTTTTTTTTTTTTTTTCTACTCTACTCATGTTCTTGTTCTACAATCCTTTTCAATTCACAGGTTATCCATTGTTGGTCAAATAGATAGATCTATGAATAGAGGTTTATGGATCTAAGCAGGAAAGTGCATAAAATGAACAAGTTACACAGACTCGGTAACACTTCCACATGAGTTTATTTGTTGTTATGCCACGCTTTACAGTAGCAATACCGCTTTAACAGCAACACAACGAGCATACGTTACGCTACAGTGCAGAAGTCTGAACAACTTGACTCGAAACTAATAGAGGACCAGACTCACGACAACACACAAGAAGCAAATGAAACATCACACACAATACACAGATAGAATTAAAGGACCAGTGTTATTATTTGGGTGCCATGGCATAGCAAAATGGGCGTTGGCACAAACACATTCATGCCTTAGCCTACAGACTTGGACCTTGAATTTCAATGCCTTTCCAGCATTCTTCTGCTCTGGAGAGGGATACAACGTGGCTTAATGTGTGGGAGTGCGAGTGTGGTAAACAGTGGCCTGAGAAAGGCCTGCTCTTCAGATAGGCTTCCTGAAGTTCTGGCCAGCGAAGCGGGCCTTGTCTCCAAGCTCCTCTTCAATCCTACAAACAGGAAAATTCATCACTCTATAATCTATAAATAAATCCTTTCACACTGAGTCAGAATGAAATTCATCTTTGCAGTCCAACTGCATCTGCTGGGGCAGTGAAATATGAACCGGATATTTTCATAGAATGCTTCATGTTTACCATCAAAAGTAGTTGTAAATTAAAAGCGAATTTAATGGAATCACTTGGGATGAAACTCTGATTTTAAACGTTTGACAGAATTCAATAACTGCCCTTAAGCTTTCATTTATATTATATATTAAGAAAAACTGCACAGACAGCACTCCTATGCTATAGATGTACATTAGATTTAAAAAAGCTGAAGTATTTATTAAACATGAAGTACATGCTGTATGATCTAGCTCTGTATCTATTGTACCTGAGCAGCTGATTGTACTTGGCCAGACGCTCAGATCTGCAGGGGGCACCAGTCTTGATCTAAATTAAGTCACACACACAGGGGCACACCATAGTTAGGTTACCATTTGTTTTCATTATATAATACATGTTAGATTATTGTAGTAACACTCACCTGGCCAGTGCAGAGGCCAACCACCAGATCAGCATACTTCCACAGGAGTCAGAGAGGTCTCGCCACCGAGTGGTAGTGTGGGGTCGGTGATCTGACTCGGTCGAACGTCGAACAGTGACAGGAAAGATGTGAATACATATTACAGCAAACAAACTTTACAGTGTGTGCAATGTGTTACATGCTAGCTGATGCAAAGCTTAATAATACTGAAAGCCATCAGAGTGCGTGTTCACTCACGCCTGGAGGGACTCCGTGACAGAGCCGATTTGGTTGACCTTCAGAAGCAGGCAGTTGCAGGCCTTTTCGGATACGGCCTTAGCAATGCGTTTGGGGTTGGTCACAGTCAGATCATCACCCACTACCTGGATGCTGGTGCTGCCTGTGAACTTGGACCAGGCTTCCCAGTCATCCTGGTCAAAGGGATCCTCAATGGAGACAACTGAGAGATGGAGGGGAGAACAAAAAAAACAGCCATTTGGTTAACACACCAATCAACTGCATAAGCATTGTCTGAAAATAGTCATGAATAAAGAAAGGGAAAAAACAGCCAACTCTCAAATTGCACAGCACAAAATATTTCATAAAATGAGCGTGCATTAGCTTTTATGGATTAAAAATGCAGTCATCTGTTAAATATAAATTGCACAGAGCCCCTATAAGCCCCAAGGCCACAGTAAAGGGGTGCAGGGGGTGGGGGCTGTATGTGCTCCTGGTCATGTACATCACAGTGCATTATCATGGCTCAGTTGATGGCTTCAGGGTTTATCCCACTAAAATTAACCCACTGAAGGGTCCCCCCCACCTTCAAGCCCTTCATGTTACACAGCACAAGATTGGAAGTTCTATATTATATAGTACAACAGCTGAAGCCTTTAGCAAACAGCTTAAGTGATGTAAAAACTCATAGCGCTCATTCATAGTGGATGAAATCTTAAAGGAAACTGACCAGGATAATCCTTCACAAAGCTCTTGTAGAGGTCAGCCAGTTGGTCGTGGCTGATGTAACGGCTGGGATCATCAGGTGACTTGAAGTCCAGGTCATATTTGCCACCTTTGTAAAATTCAGAGGCTGCCACATCCATGCCAATGACAACCTTATCAGTGTAGCCAGCCTTGCTGATGGCTGTCTTCAGCAGCTCAAGAGCTAGGGGAGAAATGCTGAATTAAAATCTTTTCAAACCCAAACTTTATAAATGGCTGATAAAANTGCAATTTCTACATTTAAAAAAATCCTTTCTAACCAAGAAGGAAATTTTCCTTTAATGTAACAGCTTCTAAAAATAAATCCATTTCTCACACCAACAACGAAACAATACTGCAGACGAACAGACCAACAGCATCCAACAATAAACCTTTTTATTGTGTCTTAAAGGTTGGAGACAGCAGGGTTCAGCAGCTGAGAGAAATTCAGCACAGCAAAGTAGGCATCACTGTAGGTGCCTGACTGTCCCTGCAGAGGCCTGGTCTGAAACCAGAAACCCTGTGCTGCTGCTTAAGGAAGGAATTCCCAGTTACAGCATTGAAGTACTAAAATTAGGGCCTAGGTTTAAACTAAGGCTATGCTGGGGGATATCTGATGCAGAAAGCATAGATGTTATATTAAATGGACACGAGATGGGTACAGCTATATGTGGAAGTGTGCAGGGACATTTCTGACCAGATCTAGCAAATCTAGAAAATTCACATATTACTCAATTAACCAAGTACAATACGAAAGCAATAACATTAGCACCAAAAAAAAAAAAAAAAAAAAAAAAAGGGCAACGCCATGGTTTGTGTGCTGGCTGAAAAACACAGCCTGATGCTATAAATACTGTATATATGGTAATATGGTATTTGTAGCCATGTCGAACAGGGAAAGAAGGTAGACTATCAGTCATTCATATTTCATCAATGGCCTAATTCATCTGACTGGGAGCTTGTTGGCAGTCTTTGATAAACTGAACTAAAATGTCATGAATAAGCAACAGACATTCACCACAATTATACCAGGTGGAACAAATTTGCCACTCAAGGCCAGACTTTGGGTTTAACTGCTTAGCACTTGAACCAGAAGCAAAAATTTTTTACTTTTCCAAACTGAATGAGATGCATTACTCTTGACTTGTACGAACATGAAAAATGTGATGGAATGTATGCTACAATTGAGATTTCATAATCATGGATTGCACACACAGGAAAGACAATGCAACTGACTTTTTGCAGAAGTAAGCACAATAACCAAGTGCCACTCTTTCTCCTCTCACCTTCTTTGTTCTCCAGGATGTTGGGGGCAAAGCCACCTTCGTCTCCCACGTTGGTGGCGTCTTTGCCGTATTTCTCCTTGATGACATTCTTCAGGTTGTGGTAGACCTCAGCACCAATGCGCATGGCCTCTTTGAAATTGCTTGCCCCAACTGGGAGGATCATGAACTCCTGCATGGCCAGCTTGTTGCCAGCGTGGGAACCCCCGTTGATAACGTTGAAGGCCTTGGGAAAATAAATGGCTTTATTATTAGTGTGCCAGAACTTTCAACAAGCCATACCAAAGAGAAGAGGACAGATTACACTCTGGCATGAGCACAATGAGCACAATACATGCTTACAGGCACTGGGAGGATGACCTCTGGATTTCCAGCAAGGTCAGCGATGTGGCGGTAGAGTGGGACGCCCTTCTCTGCAGCACCAGCCTTGCACACAGCCAGGGACACACCCAGGATGGCATTTGCACCAAATTTAGCTGAGGATTTACAAAAGTAACATTAAAAAGCAGCAACTTGTGCTAATCTAGTTACCAAATCAAATTTCTTAATCTACACATCTTCCCATCTGTATATAAAGTGAACTTCATAATCCACATTTATTATTGATGCATACATTTATTTGTGAGATTAGCTTACATTTGTTATCTGTACCATCCATATCAAGCATCAGCTTGTCAACCTTCTCCTGCTCCAAAACAGACACATCCTGTATGATAACAAAAGGAAAGTCATAAGAGTAAACTTTATGGCAGCAGGTGTTAGGCCATGAAGCTGGGTTAAATATCATGCAGTCAGCACAAAGCTGGTGCAAGGTTAAACAGGTTCACAGCATACAATGGTTTTTAAATAGACATACCATGCCTTTTAGAATTATTGACACCATTCATGAAAGTGAGCAAAAATGACTAACACAATCATTCAAAATGCCTGTTCAAACAGTAGTAAAACTTTGTTCTAACAAAATTCATTCTGATAAGAATTTTCTTTAAAAATTAAATGATTTTTTTTTTTTTAAATGAAAAAATTCGTGGAAAACTTGGAAATCTCTTTTGCTCCCAGTCCCCAGGAACTCTGCTGTTGTCTTTAACCATGTAATGTTTCAATGCCAAATAATGAGGTAGCACAACTAGCTGTGTAGACAACTAATAATATAAAGGGGGTCATCTCCATGTTCTGCATGGAGGAGTGAACCAAGACCCCTCTACAAGCGTTTCCAACCCTGTCAGACATTACAGAAAGAGACTCGGTGCTGTTTTCTCTGGGGCAGGCGCCACAAAATATTAATTACGCGAGTCAATAAGTTTAGCAGAAAAACTACTTCAAAAAAAAAAAGTTTGCATTTAAAAGAAATGCTTAAATAAAACTGTTTGAGCTTAATACTTCACTTGTTACAAGTGTTTCACTTGTTTATTTTTGGCTTATTTTCATGTAGGGTGCCAATAGTTCTGGAGGGAACGGTATAAACTGCATTGTCCTGAGCAAATTAATGGCTCGCTCATGAACCTTTCTGTGTCTATACATGACTAAATCAAAGCTGAATTACTATTCAAATCACCTTAACCATGTCAAAACTCTATGATCTACAAGGACACACATTATTGCATTAGTCAAAGAATAAATATTCCTACCTGGCTAACCAGGGCAGGTGCAATTGTTTTATTGATATGCTCAACAGCTTTAGAGACACCTGCAAGGAACAAGCAGACCATCACTGACCCGAGTGGTGGGGAACATGCAGAGTCGGCACGGTTAGACATTAGATCACAGGCCCCGAAGTTCTCCCCAATTATTTATTAGCATTCAGGTGAGGGAGCTTTAGCACATGTAGGAGAGTTTCAAATTAGTTAGATGCAAAAACAAACTCATGCTCTGGTACACACAGCTGAGATGAACCTTACTTCAGTTACGGCACACATTCATTTACCTGGTTACATAAAGCTGGGGCCAAGAACTCATTTACATATTTTACAGCTCTTTTCACCCCTGACAGAGGAGAAGGAAAGTGTCAAAACAGGCGAGATGGAAAACAGAAAGAGAGGCAGAGTACAGTGACAGATCTATGTTACTGAAGGCCTGGAAGAATCAGAAACTGTAAATAAATGATGGTTGGGTGGCTGAGGTGAAGCAGCCTTGTTTACAATTCTAAGCACATAACCACAGTGCCAAATGTTGAGCAATAATTAATTGAAGGAAAGTAGTTTGTAGAAGACAATTCTGGACTATAAAGTCTATAAGGTTTGGTGGAAACATGTATTTACATGTTTAAACTAATGGTGGGGTTTGGGGTAATAAGGAGTTCTATGGGCTGAAAATAGAAATAATTTAACCCCCCCACCCCAACATAAAACACGTCATCTGGCCTTACTGATCAAGTCTAACCACTTGCGGAAATCTTAAAGTAAAATCACAAAGTATTACACAATTTGACATTTTGCGATAAGCTCTGTAACTGCACCTTTGCCCAGGTAGCGTGTCTTGTCATTGTCACGAAGCTCAAGGGCCTCATAGATGCCAGTGGAAGCACCGCTGGGCACTGCAGCTCTGAAGAGACCTGAGGAAAAAGCAACCAATGACTACATTTACTTACATCATTTCAGCTACTGTCATAACACACACAGAACTCCATCAAGCCAGTCAAGGTGCCTCACTTCCCCAGAATTTCCCCTCTACCAATGGAGTGACTCAGATCAGCCAGATATACAGCTGTTCCTTTAGGTTTTCCACCAAGGGAAAGTCTTCAGGACAAATATTTGCGCTCTTGGTAACATGACTTAAATGCAAGGGCTCGTACTTTTCTGTGAAAAGTCTTTTTAAAAACTATCAAGACTTCTCATTGGACGGTGTGTTGGTCCATCACCTCCTTGTCCAATGCTGTTTAATCACATCAGTATGCTTTGTACTGTAATATCTAAACATTTACAATATATGAAAGTCTTCTTTGCTATTTAAGGCTTAGTGATCTGAAAGCCGTTTCATATTCTTTCACACATACAGAAATATGTTCATCCAAATGTAGTCTGGAGGCTTGGTTTAATACTTGGTTTGGAAAAAAGGACAAATTTCTCTGTTCATTAAATTTTCCACTCAAATCACAATTACTTTAAATATTATATATTGCCTTTTGTTTGAACAGGCATCCCTTTGATTACTGCAGAAGTGTTGATATAAGGTGTGACCATGTTGAACTTATTTAGGAAACAAACTCAGACTTTAACTGGAAAACCTGGGTGAGAGCGAGTCCACAGTACACACTACAGCAGCTCACCAAAAATAGCTCTGAGGGCAGAAGATGACTAAAGCTGCACTCAGATTGCAGGGAGAGGGGCTGTCCCTCAGCTCAGTACATTCTGGAAAGCTAACTTAGCCATTTGCTAGCTGGGAGGCCCAAACTTCAAATAATTATTCACTGAGCTTCATTAACAGTCAGATCATAAGTTAGGAGCTAAATCACTGCACTGTTAGACAAACCATGTGTTAAAGCTGGAACCTTTCGATTGCATAGTGGTTCAAAGTCTGATGGACCTGTACAAAATCAATTTGTAAAAGGAAACACATGGGGTACAGTAAGTAGAAGGCAACTACTCATAGCTATGTGGTATTTATTTTCATTTAGTCACTTGGCAGATGCTCTTACCCACAGTGACATCTATTCCATTTTACAGTGAGATGCAATGCAACCCAGGCTGTATACCATTACAACGACTATTTATAATCAACTACCACTTGATCTGCTTTTCTAGCCTACTGGACAGCACATGGGAGACTGATCACAGAGAAAACACCTCAATGGCTCATTCATTCGGAAACTCGCTGCCTGCATTTACCTTCTTTTGCATAGTCCTGACATGCCATCATTCACAGCCCTGAAATGGCTGTGAACAGACTTGACTGCTGCAATGGACTAGAATGTCTGAGGGAATGCTGGATAATGGATAGCAAGTCTACACACATACAGGAAGAAGTCACCAAGAGCAAAGTGTTCTGTACTAAAGTTACTTCAAAACAGTAACATGGGCTTGTGATGACATGACCTTTTTTCTGTGACATGACAAAGTAATGGAAATCTTTACCTTTCTTAGTGTAGAGATCAACCTCAACTGTGGGGTTTCCACGCGAGTCGAAAATCTCACGAGCATGGATCTTTAGGATAGACATGTTGCAGGATCTGGGGGGGGGAGATCACAGCACACAATTCACAATGATAACTCATTAAAGAAATGCAATGTGTGAATTACTTTTCACATGCAAGACAATTCTGGAAGAAAGTTTGTAAAAAGTACCCTGACACAGCATGTCAAATGTGTGATTCATTCTTGTACGGAAAACCCTCGTTACTCACAGAAGGACTGAGAATAAGGGAATGAATGAATACACTTTTCTTGAATTTCATCAGCATGCAAATGCTGTTCTAAGGGGCAACCACAAGTGAAACTAATTCGAACATTTATGGAGCCTTTGAGTTGTCGAGTCTTGAGGCAAGACATCCAAGGCTTAGCAAACTCTACATGCAGTCATGGATCTCTCACTCATTCACTTTCAGCAAACCTCTATCTTGGTCAGAGCCACGGTGGATCTGAGGCCTATCCCAGAAACAGTGGGTGTGAGGTGGGAATACACCCGGGATGGGCAGCTAGTCCATCGCAGGGCACCATACACACACTCATTTACACCTAGGAGCCAGTCAACCTACTGTCATGTTTTTGGCCGAGGAGAGGAAACCGGAAAACCCAGAGGAAACCCACATGGCCATGGGGAGAACATGCACTCAGGAACTCTGGATCAAACCAAGGACCATGGAGCTGTAAGGCAGCAAAAGCGCACCATTGTGCTGTTCAATCTCTCCCCAGCACTATAGGTGCACATGGAAGCCAATACAGTACCAGTTCTCAAATAATGGTATACTGAACTGATATACATTGATAAAAACTGATGTGCAATAAAATATATGAACTGGTTAGTTTAAATTAAGGCAACATCCTATCATTACAGTTACATGATCTGGAGCATGAGTTTCCAAGAACTGGGCCAAAATGTGTCACCAGCAACAAGATTACTAATCTTCCACTTTCAGGACCATTCATACCCAATTCAGAACTAGAGCTCAAACATGTCAGAAAAACCAAGCCATCGTAAAGCAATACATACTTAAAATAACCATCAAATAATAAATATATTTCACGACAACTACATGTGCTTTAGTTGGACCAATAGAAAATCTTGTGGCCTTAAATGTCAACGAAAACTTGCCACTGGCCACAAAACACCAGGCCACTACCACAAGATAGACAGCAGCACATGCACCCTTTGCCCTGCACCCAGCAGTTCATGCTTTACACCATTTACTGCGAAATGACATGCATCATACAGGCAAAAGGAAATACAGACTTCTTGAGGTTTATTGCCTGTTCAATATGCCTGATAAACTAGTGTTCCACAGTCAAAAGTCAAGAGTTGATGGTCATAATCAGCACAGAAGTTAATACGTTATTTAAATGCTATTCCAGGATAAAAACTGGCAGATTCTGACGTCATCAAGTGCCTACCATATATGCGCTACTTACATTTATAGCATGTTAATTATTAGAGGTAGATTGCGGATTGGAAAGTTTAGGCCGTTTGAGTTGTAAGGCACAGAGGAAAAGAAGATGAAAAAGAAAAAAAAAAAAAGCTTCTCTCGTCGACACAGACCCAACTCTCAATCGTTAAATCGTCACACTTAAGTTTCGTCACTACCGGTTTCCATTTCAAGGACAAAAATTCCGCAAAGAAATCAACAAAATCAGACACTTGATGCCAAGCTCACCTGAAGACTCCTCCTTAGAGGAGCAAACCCACAGGCGCCCTAAAATAGCCTTTACTACCATAAACAGGATAAAAAAAAAGTCAAACTTTAACTCTGTTGCACAATTCAAATGCCAAATCTAGCTAATTTAACCTTAAATTAATATTAATATGCTGGTTAGCTCATAGCTAGCGCGCTTCCATCCTCACAAATCCTGTATCATTTCAAACTCGTCAGGGACATTTAAGCAACAGCAGTATTTGTAGGAAAATGTTTGAATTGGGCCTCACCTTGCCTAGCTGTGTGCAAGGACAGCGGTCTGGTCACTTCAGTCTCCGCAGCAGAAGCAGAGAAGGCGGAGGGTTACAGTGTTGCGCAGTGATAACCCTGACAGAAAAAACGGAAAGGAAAAAAATCAGGAAGCAGCGCGTGCAAGCTTTTAGAGCTACGTGATTGGCCAAATTGGCATCACGTGGCATCTCGTGCATGAACAAGCGCACGTTTCCTTCAATCACAACTTCATCATCATCAGCTGTGTTCAGACGAAAAGAAGAAAGGATCGGGGTGGTTTAGCTTAATCGAATAATTAGATTCACATGGAAGCATTGATACAAAGGATTTTTTCTTGGGTAATTAAATAAAATCAGTTTTCTTCATATTAGGTGCTTGGTGTAGGCGTCACCCAGCAGCCTACGTGCCGAGCATCAGCTACAGCCAGACTGCGTCACCGAGGCTTAGTCATAGTCAGCGCGTCCGGCACCACGACCATGAGGAACTTTCCAACCATATCTACTTCTTAGGTTTAATTCAGTGTGCGTTTGAGTTCGAGTACATATCTATCTTAAAATCATTTTAAAGGGGGTGTTATAAAATAATAATGATTATAGATAAATAGAGAGTACTTTATTGATCCTCAAGGGGAAATCTGGTGTCACAACAGCCACAAAATAAGAGCAAGCAGGACCAAGACCTAACAGTTCGCAAGAATTTTAAAAATGCATAATAAACTTACAATATACCACAAATAAGAGGGACAAAATATACATAGAAATAGCTCTCCTAGTTATTTACAGACTAAGATTCCTGTATGAAATGTACTACAGGTTGGCAGGCTTAAAAACTGTACATTAGTCATGTGTGATGAGCAGTTGTGGTAGTGTGTGTATAAAAATGTACAGTAGTCGTAAGTCATCAGTAAAGTGGGAGTGTGTGCATAAGGATGTGCAGTGACCCTATGTAAAAATTGTAGTGCAATATGCAGTGTGGTAGTTGGGTATGGAAAATCAGTAGACATAAATATAAGTTTTAATTATTAAATAAAAGGCATTTGATTCATTAATTCCACATTTAAAAACAACATGGAATACAAATACACCATTATGTTTAAGAAACACAGTCTTTCCAGGCTTGTGTCTACATACACAAGGCCTACTTTTGGATAACAGTCTCGTGAGTGTGTTCTGTGCTTGCTTTAGTGATGCTGTGCAAACCCAAGCATCAGCTATGGCCGCCGCTGACGCAGTGTGTGTGTGTGTGTGTGTGAATCAGCGTTTGACCTTGAGAGAGAATGACTCTGTATCTACGACACCTGGTGTCTAACAGAAGAACAGCACTACTTACGGCATTTCCATTCCAAAAAGTTTTCCCATATGCCTGAAAACACACTATACACTATAATATGATATAGCAAAATATACTATATCTTAAAATGTAATACCTATATTATATAAAACACTAACAAAAGAATCTGCAAAAACTGTTTAATCATTTCATTTCCGTTCATATTATTCTGGAATAAACATGTATTTTAAATGATTAGCTAATAAAAAAAATACTAATAGATAATGAGATAAAACAGAATAGTAATAGACCAGAAGTAGACAGGTGTATCACCAGCTCAGGACTATACCCCTCCCCAACAGCAGAGGTCACACTCTCCTGAGTTCTAGCTCGACCTCTGACCCCAATTTTCTTCCTCATTTCACATATAAGCTCTCTATTTTCATTAGTTTATTGCGAAGTCTTGCCAATACTCTAGCTGCATAAGCGCTGAGCCTTGGTCATGTCTGTTAGCTTTGACTGTGTCTAGACCCTTTGCTTGTTCATTTAACTACTCCTTGGAATAAGCTTGGGGGGCAAGGTGGATTAGTGGTTAGCACTGTTGCCTTGCACCTCTGGGGATTGAGTTCTCAAATCCTGCCTCAGCCCTGTGTGCACAAAGCTTGCATGTTCTCCCTGTGCTTTGAGGGTTTCCTCTGGGTACTCCAGTTTCCTCCCCCAGTTCAAAGACATGCACTGTAGGCTGCTTGGCATTTTTCTGTAGTGTGTGATTGTGCCCTGCAATGGGTTGGCCACCCCGTTCATGGTGTCCCCTGCCTTGTGCCCCTAGTCCCCTGGGATAGGCTCCATGTTACCTGCAACCCTATGTAGGATAAGCGGTACAGAAAATGGATAGATGGATTAAGCTTAGGATCTGTATTTTGATGTTTGATTATGTTTTGTCCCTTGCCTGCTCTATGATTGTGTATTGGTACTGTCAATAAAGTCTTCCTGTATATGGATCATAAACTTTCTCCTGAGTCCAGTGCATTACAGAAGACTTTGTCTGTTTGCATGGATCTAGCAGAGGTTCGGGAATTACACTCTGCAGTCACCTCTCAAGGCCAACTACAAGGCACTTCACAGCTACAGCATGTTTCTGCCACCATTGCGAAGTTGATCACTGTCTGCTAAGGCAATACTGCACTCTCTTAAACTCCATAGGCAGATGTGATTGAGACATTGCAGGCAATTAACCCAGATATCACTGGGACCAAACCTTTAATAGCCCTACATGAAAAATATAATATGTCCTTGGGCAAATGCAAAGAATTCCTACTGCGATACTTTCTCCTTTTTACTTATAGCTATAGATGTATTACTTATATCTTATAGCCAGCTATAAGATAATCTTTGTAATATCACTACACACTGGAAGAGTGCTTCATTGGACCATGGCTCTGTACTATACTCAAAAGCAGGGGCGGACTAGGACCAAAAAGTGGCCCTGGACTTTCTGGCCCAGAGCAGCCCACCACACCAAGCCTATCATACCACAACATAACACAACGGCTCATTGATGATCAGACCAATTTTTAACACCACTTACTAGCAGAAAAATATAGCACAGTAAAGAAACATAAATGCTTTTTACACATATTAATTTGTCACAATGACAGTCATTCCTACAGTTTGAATCAGCATTTTGGGAGGTGTTTGATAAATATGTTTCAAAGAGAGATGCAGGAAAGCAACTATTTTCTCTCAAATAATGAAAGTATCTTGAGGACTCAAAGGGAGACTTCAAATTGACCTAGCATGCAACGATGAACCAATGCCCCTTAATGAATTCATTCAGCTGGTGGTATGTACAGACAAAACCCCAGTGTATCATTAACCCTCTAATATAATAGTGGGTATGTGAGAGTGAGCCAGTGGAAGTCAGTCAGTTGAAATAATCCTCGGAGAAAAAAACTCAGGAGGCAACACAACTGTGCTTCTTCTCCATGGTGCTCAAACTCCCATTCTTACACAGCTCTCAGAGGTTCTGGGACAGCAGGTAACTTCTTGGAAGAAGACAACTCAAACAACAACTCAAACTCCCTATGATCCATGTGAAATCCACCACCTGAATGCCTACCAAACAAAACTTTTGTGCCTCTGTGAGTCTAGGAGAACTCATACATTGGGTTCACCCATCAATTAGCTCAGGCCATCCAGGCATACAAAAACCATGTCTCTGATGAGTAACAGATTCTCTAACACCAGCTCAGGGTGTTACCCTTCCCTACCAGTAAAGGAAAAATGGTTTCTAGTGTGACCTCTTCACTTCCTAGTTTCATGTATATTAGCTCACACTTTTCAGTGGTTCATTTCAAATTTTGGCAATGCTCTTGTTGCACATATTCTGAGCCTTGCTTTATCACTGTTAGCCTCCAATGTGCTTAGATTCTTTGTCTGTTCCTTTCGTTACCCTTTGGATTATCCTCTGGTTCTGCTGTGTGATGCCTGTTTGTGTTTTGACCATTGTCTGTTACTGTGTTGGATTGTGCACTGTTACTGCCAATAAAGCCTTCCTGCATATGGCTCCGAAATCAGAATGAATAGAAATAAAATGAAAGATTACGCAATAAGGCACAGATATGAGAACAATCAATTTGTTGTGTAATTTCCACAGTCACTGAGTATTATATGTGGGTGTTCTCACTAAACAAACTTCCAATGAATACATTAATAACATAATGCAGAATGCAAGTCTGTGCTTGTCTATCATTTAGTCATGTCCTTTAGAATAAAAATATTAGGATCCTTAAACAATATGGCATGTTGATATAAACCATTGATAAAATACCAACGGCTTCAATAAGGCAGTGCATGTTTATCGGTACTCTTTAAGCAAATTTTCTTCAGGTTTTTTTTCTTCAGGAACGTAAATGTAAATATACAAGAACACAGCTTAATAAACAGATGGCTGATCATTCATCATTAATAGAAAATGGAAAAATTGTTCATATAAATATTGATATATAAACATATAAATGATGTATATAGAAGGATTAGAACACAGGCACATTGTGATTAGACACAGGCTAGAAAAGGGTTATTTGCAAATATTTTGAATAATTCACTAATATTTATGCAACGAGGCTGTCAGTGACGTAACCCAGGGTAAACTAGAAATAATAGTTTATTCATGTGTCCTTTCAGATGAACAAATCATGCGATAACTGAGACATCCTTGTCACCTTGTTACCTTACACCTAATAAGTCTATTGTCACTTGGTCACTTTATACCTTACTTTAGCACAGTGCAATGCTTTGTTCACAGCACACAAAGCATCTCTCTTTCCCTATCGTGTATATTATCTTATTTATTGTATTCTTGTTGTACTTATTTAATTCTATTTTGATCATATTTCTTCATACTCTTGAGCTGTATGTGCATTTGTATATTCTGTGCCTTATATTACATGTAAGCAATTTACCTGAGCCTCACCAGATGAATTTCAGTGTACATATACTTAACTTTTAACAAACGGCACAAAAATGGCACAAATGGCATAACATATGGCCAAAAGTATTCGGACACCTGACCATCACACCTACATATGCCCATTCCAAAACCATGGGCATTAACCTGGACAAACTATATCTTTATGGACCTCACTTTGCACACAGGAGCATTGTTTGAGCCCATAGGTTTCAGTGTAGGGAGATGTTAATACTATAGCACACAAAGGCTTTGGAGAAGAACAGTATGGGTTTGATGGTCACGTATACTTTAAATTAAAAAATATAATTAAAATTGGAAGACTAATGTCTTCTTGTGTGGAGAAATGTCTTCCTGGTGCTGGAAATGAACACTGGTATAACTTTGTATAATAAATGCATAGGCCTTTCCGTCATCTATTTACATCATTCATCATTCTCTCACATACAGTATATAAACATTTTTATAAACACTGATGTATGGGGGAGTGACCGGTTTGGCCTCAGGGCACCAGCGTGTTTAAACCCGCCTCCTTTCCCTTTCAGGAGCTGCTCCAGTTCAAGTGCGCCAAACACACACGTATATGTGCAATGGAGCTGTTCACTGCGATCATACATGCTGTTTCACTGAGTTTTGTACTGGCTGGTGCTGGGGTGCACTGGACATATAAAGGCAAGTACTATTCATTTTGTAAATTAGATTTAAATTAAATGTATATTTACTCCTACAGTATTATAGTGCTGGTCTTATATAAGCACCCTAGTCTTGAGGTTAATTAACTCAGCAATTGAATATTGTTATGTATGATACTCACAACCTTCCTACAGTGGATTAGACATGTAGGTAGAGTGTCACTGGGCTGAAGTCAGCTCTTTGGGAAAACATGTTGCAATAAAATGTAATGCACTCACAAAAAAAAAATCTGTACCACTTATTGTCTCTGAGGTGGTACATGTCTGTGGATGTCATGTAATGTGGATATAGTGTACCTTTAAAAACATTGGTACATATTTGGAGTGTAATTACCTTTTAAAAAAGTAAAGGTACGGGGTTAGGGTTAGGGTTAGATGAATCTTTGAGGGTACTATTCCAGAGACAGGGAAAGGTACAGGTTTGGACCTTTTTGTGGGAGTGTGGGAAAACTTGTACTTGTGGATATTTGAGGTTTCTGCAGCACAGTGTTATGTTTTAGTTTTCACCCTAGGTCGATGCTGCTATTTTTAACCGTATAGACTTTCTCCGAACCGTTTATTTACCCAGTCAATACATTAGAACATGTCTCAATTTCAAATTTGCCAGAAACTCAGATCACAAGCACAAGTGAGACTATTAAAATACCAACGCGTTGTGAAGGCATGCCAGTGCTGAAGTCTTTTTTTCAGCCTTAACATTCCTCAGATAACCATCAGCCACTCGTTTTCCAGCCGGAAGACCTGGCATAAATAGGACTGTGTTGTGATAAAGCTGTCTGTCTGGCAGAGGGATCTCTGGATCAGGCGCACTGGCCGGATGAGTATCCCGCGTGCAGTGGCCGTAAACAGTCTCCCATCGACATCCAGCGGCGCAACGTGCGCTTCAATCCGCACATGCTGCAGCTCGAGATGACCGGATATGGCGCGGTGAGGAACGGCAACTTCCTCATGATCAACAACGGGCACTCGGGTAAATGGCTCTCACCCTCCTCTATACACGTCCTCTAGAAATGCTTAGAAAGGGTTCAGTGGATTAAAAGTACTGGGAATGCAAATACTCCAAGGAAATACTGATGATCCACATCAATGCATGAACAGACCTTCCCCATTCCCCAACCTTACATTAGCTCTAATTCTAATTCAGCACAGAACTCAACTTACAAATCCGGTTCTTACCTGCCAAGCTGTTTTCTTCATCACTTCACCTGAATGGAACATGGTGCAGGTTTCCCATCCCTCCCACATGCATGCAAGTACAGGTGGGGCAGGATATAAAACTATAAAACTGCCTGACATTACACACCTCCACAAATACACACCTCACACAGCCCAGTGAATATACTTTTCAGAAAATAAAAAAATATATACACACACACACACACACACACACACACACACACACACACACACACACACACACACTTTTCTAGTTTTTATAGACTTTAACCCACATAAAGCAAAAAGTTATTCAAAAGTCTTAGGCACCCTATTTTTTTTTTGTACAAATTTTGTTATAGATTTTTGTTTTATGACTTTCTATATTATCGAGTCAGTACAAAACATTTCCAAACATTAGTTTTCTAGCACAAAATTAAATGTTACAGAAAAATGTTTGTATGTCAGTAAAGAAAGCAGCATATTACACATGAGACCACTTTTCAGACAGAAAAACATAATGAAGGCTGCTGGGCTTTGCTGCAAAAATAAGAAGCAAGTGCGACAGTCAAAGTCTCCTGAAGCAAGATGTTCAGTAAAGCTAATTTACTTATAAAACTGCACAAATTGTACTTGAGACTACTAATTGTTTTTTTAAAGCAAAGGTTCGTCACACCAAATATTGACTTTGTTTCATTTATTACTGTTTACTGCTCTTTATATGCTCTTTATTTTTTAATGTAGAAAGATTTAATTTGATTATTTTTGAAGGCGTCTTTGCTCTACAGCATTTCTTTGCATGTGCCTAGGACCTTTGCGCAGTACTGTACATCCACCTCTAAGTCATGTTAAAAAGAATGTTGACATTCTACAAATATAAAACATAAGAGTAAGAATTATTTAAATGCGCCTGTCTGCAGTCAAGTGCCTCTTGACTTTTTAATGTGTTTACCATCTCATGTTCAAGTGTAAGAATAATGACTGGAACAAAGTGAAATCATGTTTGGAATCACTCATTCAAATATCTTAATACAAAGAGAGAAATTGAATAATTCAAGGCAAGAATAAGACTCCTATATTCCTTCCTTGTATCACTTTTGCTTTTTATATTTATTTCTTTTACACTCTAATAGTGGATTTCATGTTACAACTGATGATAGTTTTTTTTCCCCCCCAAATATGAGGGTATGAGGGTTATTGGGTTTTCTCCCTCTTTTTGCTTTCACCAGTCCAAATTAACCTTCCACCCACTATGGTGATAACGAAGGGGCTGCCAGACCGCTACACAGCTGTTCAAATGCACTTACATTGGGGTGGATGGGACCTGGAAGCCAGTGGCTCTGAACATACTGTGGATGGCATCCGTTATATGGCAGAAGTAAGACATTTTGTTGTTTTCATATCTGTTGTGCTCAATGTGCTCACCTTATGTATAGCAATGTAACTGTGAAGTAGAAAGAAACTGGTAATTTATTAATTTAGCACTCCTCCATTGTCTATTTCAAGTCTTGGACAAATACCAGCTAATTCCTTCCATGTATAATAAATGTCTTATCACCTATCATAACATGTGGAGCAACTAAAACTAAACTATCACTAAAGTACTCCTGTATGATCTTTATGAGAGCTGTGTTTTAATTCCTGTAATCACCAAGTATGACTTTGCACTAATTCATGTGGCCTGGTGTGTTTCCCAGCTTCATGTGGTCCACTATAACTCTGATAAGTACAAGAGCTTTGATGAGGCCAAGGATAAGCCTGATGGTCTGGCAGTGTTGGCCTTCTTTTATGAGGTAGGACATAACACATTTATTAGCCTTAACATACCAAAATGAGCTACAAATTATGTAAAAATATTTTTTTACAATTTCATTTGGGTATGAGACTGCCATCTTGTGGAAACAGAATATTTATATGTAAATGATTTACTGTCAAACCGTTTTTTAATTTTCATTACTCAACTGAGATTCATTAACTAGTTAAGTAGGTTTCTTCTGCAGGTCTAAAAATATAAGGAATTCCAAAGCACTGATTTGTAGACCTGGAAAAGTGGAAATTAGGAAATTGTTCCGCAAAATGTACAAATTTTGTTGTCAGAATGCTATCGAGCCAAGACAATAAGGTGCTGAATCCATATTCGTCCGATTCTCTTATTCTTTGCATGCACATTCTCTGCCTATTGCATAGGGATATGATCATATTTCATGGTTTGTCTTTTCAGCTAAGGGCCCATGAAATTTAGCAAAAAATATTGAACATACTCTGCAGTATATAAGTCTGAAAAATGCACAAAAAAATCTTGAAAAAGGCTGGGATTTTTTTCACTAGAATGCACTTGAACCCTAGTTACCTATTTAATTAGACTTTCTCCAGCTACGATCAGTACCATGACCTGCTAATACTTTTATTAGTAGCTGGAACAAGTACAATTATTGAGACAATTTCTCTAAAATGTAAGTGCAGTGCAGGGTCAGGCACTTTACTAAACGAGGCCGTTGATCTAGTCATTGTGTTTCGGCTCACTGGCTTCTATTTTAACCCCAGAGGAATATATGCAGGCCATCCTGGCTAGTGTTAGTGTTAGTGCCTGGCTGTTGTAACAGCACTGCTACACGCTTTCTCCTCAGCTGCATTATGCAGTCTGTCTCTAGCTCACAGTTTCTGCTTGTACCCAAGCTTTTAGCATTGGTTTATGAATGCATTGATTCTCACATTCATATGGAAAATGTGTTTATCAGGGTCTACTGTCAGACTGACAATAATATTTTTTGATGTGTGTCTTTGCTTGTATCTAGGATGGGCATTTTGAGAACACATACTACAGCGACTTCATCAATAACCTGGCAAAAGTCAAATATGCAGGTACCTGTAACGGATATTATATAGATAGGTAATGAATGTTATGACCAACATTTTACTTCAACACTCAGTCCTCATACACTTCCTTTCTATAACCTTTCTCAGGGCAGTCCATGAATATTTCCTCTCTAAATGTACGTTCCATGCTCCCTGAGAACTTCGCCCATTTCTTCAGATACGAGGGCTCTCTCACGACGCCACCATGCTACGAGAGCATCCTGTGGACTGTGTTCGATACCCCCATCACCCTGTCCCTTAACCAGGTATTTCATGCTTATAATGCTTTTCAAATCTAACAACAGTCTCATTAATCTCTAATTAATGACTGTGACTTGCAGATCAGGAAGCTGGAGAGCACACTTATGGACTTGGAAAATAAGACCCTGTGGAATGACTACCGCATGGCACAACCTCTCAATGACCGAGTGGTAGAATCCTCGTTCCTCCCTCGCCTGGGCAAAGGCAGTATGTATACTAGCTCTTTCGATTAAAATGCAGTGTTTAAATATAATTTTGCGTGCAGCTACATTTTGTTTTATTATTATCTCTTGTCAGCATTTTGTAGGCAAGAGGAGATTGAGGCAAAGCTTTTAAATATTGAAAGCATGATTACCTCTCTTGGAAAACATATACACTCAGGTATGATTTACTTGTGCCGACACTGTAGGAAATTGAATTGATTTGCTTTTCTTAACTATAGATAGAAAACTAGTCATTGTACAAAGCGTTCTCTTACCTTGCTTGTTGTTTAGATGGTGGTTTTAGGCCTACCAACAAAGGTAAGCATGAATTACATTTTTTTTTGTTCAATTAGTGAATGTCCCAGAAAAGACTAACAACACTCTCTTCCTTTTTTTCCCTTAAGAGCCACAGGCAATATTCCCACTAGTGCTTAATTTCCCTGCAAGCAAGCCAGAGAGTTATGCTCTGATGAACCTGGCTCACCCAATGAACCTGCACTCCTTTACGGTGTGCATGAACCTACGTATGCACTTACGCCCCGTGCACACCGTGCTTTCCTACTCCACCTCCAAAAACGAAAACGAGCTCATGATCACCATGGGCTACGAGGTAGGGCTCTGGATTGGAAATGAGTTCGTCAACCTTCCCCATGAGCAGCGCCCCCGTGCCTGGGTGCATTACTGTCTGACCTGGGCTTCACACACTGGTGGGGCTGAGCTCTGGGTGAACGGTGTTGTTGGAGAGGAGCAGTACCTGCGAGCGGGCTACACCATTCCTCCCGGTGGTGACCTCATCCTGGGAAAGGACCAGGATGGCTTCCTGGGAATCTCTGATTCGGATGCATTCGTGGGCTATATGACTGATGTGAATATATGGGATTATGTCCTGGGTCCTGAGGAGATCGAGGAGGAAATGAACTGTGAGAGAAACCCGGGGAAAGGCAATGTGCTGAATTGGGGTGTCACACGCATGAGTCTGTACGGAGGAGTCCAACTGGAGACTGAACACAAGTGCTCCTGATTCAACACATTTAACTTCTTCTAAATAACATGAATAACATGATGTTGATTTTCTCTTCTCTGAAGCACTGACTATTGATCATTATTCCTTTGGGTATATCATTTTTGCACTTAAAATTCTCTTCTATTTATATATATATATATCAACGTATCTACAAGCGTTCAATAAACTTTAGAATAATAAAAAAATTATTTGTGTATTTTAATAGAAAGTTTTTAAAATAAAGTAACAAACAAGTTATGTTTTTCTTTACAACATGTAGTTAAGGCTTTCCAACCTGAAGTTAAATTTTATACATACAAGTAATAAGTAAACTCTAGGATATCTCAGCAGTTCTTTGGCTAATCTTCTAGGAAAAAAAGAGAAAAAAGAGAGCATTTTAGTCATGATTTCTAAACCTACAGTCATAGAAAAGTGTAATTTTAAAGGGTCATTTTAACAGTTATACGTTTTTAGATTCCTTGAAGGGTTTTTCATGGAGTATCAGTGAAACTGTGTACTACATCATCGGGTTTGCCGGACATAGTTGAAAGCATGAATAAGTTCACTTAATAAGTAAAAACATGTCAACAGAATACAAAACTTCTTGCTGATTCATTCAACAGTTGCTACACCAGATTTTAGAACTTGCCTTGGTCTGATCAGGTTCCAGACAGCTTGCAAAATTGCAGTGCACACATGTAATTCTAGCAGAGCCAGGATTTGTTTTACTGTAATTATGTTGGCTATTTAACATCAACACTAGGTGCAGTCTGACAATGTCAGACATATAATTACACTTTCAGCTGATGTATGATGTATCTTCTTTAGGAAGCAGACCAACTTTTTTTTTAAACACCTGATGCCCTTTATAGTTAGTCTTCAGTCTGCATTCTAATCATCAGTTGAAAGGAGACACAACATAACAATATGATTTCAAACCAATGTACACTGAGCTTCTGACCTAGAGTAAAGGTCTGATATATACATAAAAAGCACTCAGTAGGCCATCCCGTGTTTAGAAGGTTGTAATTACATCCTTTACATGGTCTGTCACTTCAGCCTCTTGCATCCTACAACCCTCGTCCTCCACCGCAATCTCCACTTTGTTCCTCTTAGCAAACAGCTTGCTGATCTCCAAGAAGGTGGAACCCTTGGTTTCTGGGATGACCACCCAAATGTAGATGAGTGTGACCAGGCAGATGAATGCAAAGACGATGAAGCTGTAGGCCCCCAGACCTTTCTGTAGAAAGCACACAATGAAAACATAAGGAATGCAGTCCTGCTCATTAGCTGTTGTGTTGACTATGATGAGTTCCTATGGGTGTATTCAATCTGAGACCATAAATCTCTCAAACGAGTCCAGAGAGCCTTCAAACTACCAATTACCAGTGTGTCTTAAAATGTTCAAAGATTTTTTTTCTTAGATATAATCAAATCAGTTTCTTTAGTGTGTTTGCTTTTGAATTGTGGGTGAACGCTGACCTCTAGGAAGGGAAACACCAGGCCTACAGTGAAGTTTGAAAGCCAGTGCACGGAGCCTGCCACCATAAAAGCTGCAGGTCTTGAGGACTGGCGGAAAATCTCAGTGGTAATCACGGTGGGAATTGGACCTGTAATAGGAAGTAAGCACCAGAAGCCTTTAACTTAATTTTCAGAACATTTTTTTTTTCAGGAGCATGTTCACTGAGAAAGTAGAGGAATGAATTTAAGAGTCTACTTTATGTTTGTCATGCAGTGACACTTACTATTCAAAAAAGGAGGTTTTAGACAAAGTAAATTGAGAACCACTGGATTAGATGAGAACAAGTTTGCACTTACTCGGGCCTATGGCGTGGCCAATGACATAAATGACGACACAGGCGATGCTGACATAGGGCATCCACTGCAGGGTATCCTATGATAGTACAGCAGACTATTAATGCACTATAACTTTTTCACATTTATGAACATCCTTCTGACACTGACTAGACAAAGAACTGCTGCAGCAGCATGTTCTCCATCCCAGCGATCCAGGCCTCTATTTATGACATCTATCACACTCCACTGATGATATTTATTACAACGGTGAGCCCGCAGGCACTTACAGTGAAAATTGAAAATGATTTTGAGCATTATACTGGGAGATTGGTGATGTGGACTGTACCTGCAGACTGAGAGCTACAGTGAGGATCACGCAGGCTGCACAGCAGATCCCGAACCCAATCAGAAGCAGCAGCTTCCTGCCAGAGGCTTCTACTATAAACACCTGTGCAATGGCAAAACGCACTCATGAATGACGAGTCATGTGGAACAGCTTGGTCATGGTTTGGTTAAACACTTACTGCAGCAAAGGTCATGAATACATTCACAGCCCCTGTTCCAGCAGTCACATATTGAATGTGGTTCTCGTTCACTCCGGCTGAAGAAAAGATGCTGTCCGCATAGTAATAAATCTGCGGACAGACTTGGGATTCAATCTCAGTAAAGTCTCACATTAAACCAGCTGCAACAAAACCATACTGGCGTGCATTAAAAGCACATGGAAAGATGTAACAGGAAAGAATGGTGCTCTGAGTGGTTTGTAGTCAGTGTGGCGTGGCTTACGGCGTTCACTCCTGACAACTGCTGGCCCATGTTCATGATAATTATGGACAACAGCTGCCAGCGCAGAGAGCGGAAGGTGAAGAGCTTGAGCACAGAAAGCTGGCTCTCGGCTTTCTCTGACTGCGCTTCAAGTCGCATCTCTGTCATCTCCTCTTCTACGTCATTCCATCCTCTCAGACGCTGCAGTGCTGCAACACAGCACAGCATATTCTATTCTATATAAGGTTTAACATTATTCAGCTTCTAGAGACTTGAAGGAAATTAAATGTTAGAAAAAATTGTAAGCAAATGATACATTCTTATTATGGTGGATGTTAAGAATTTTCCAAAATCATTACACTGACTGAATAGATTCACTGCTGCTTTGTCTTGTTTGTACATGATGTGTCATTTTTTTAGTTAGTCACATCCTTACTTATCTTGTGCAACTGAAAAGTCACTGCTCAGGGAAAACAGAAAGTGACCAGTTCTGACAAGCTAGCTATGTGTAAAGATAGCATGTCTAAACATATCTTATCTTAAACACGAAAGATGAGTCTTATCTAAAACATGAAAAAACACCATCCTGGGAAGTATAGCCTATTTGTCGTTGAAATTGCAAGCTTGTGTATATATATACAGTGCATTCAGAACATATTCACATCAATCTACACTCCATACCCTGTAATGACAAAGCAAAAACCAGATTTATGATAACTTTGCAAACTTATTAAAAAGAAAAAACTGAAATATCACATCAGCATAGGTACTGGCTATGTACTTAGCGCCACTAGGTTCAGTACTTAGTTGAAGCTCCTTTGGCAGCGATTACAGCCTCAAGTCTTTTTGGGTATGATGGTATGATGAAACAAGCTTTGCACACCTTTGGATTTAGGGATTTTCTGACATTTTTCTCTGCAGATCCTTTCAAGCTCTGTCAGGCTGGAAGGGGACCCTAGGTGGACAGCCAATTTTAGGTCTCTCCAGAGATGTTCGTTAGGGTTCAAATCCAGGATCGGGCTGGGCAACTCAAGGACATTCACAGAGTTGTCCCTAAGCCACTCTTGCGTTGTCTCGGCTGTCTGTTTAGGGTCAATGTCCTGTTGGAAGGCGAACCTACGGCCCAGTCTAAGGTTCTGAGTGCTCTGGAACAGGTTTCATTAGGATTTCTCTGTATTTTGCTGCATTCTACCCTGATCAGTGTCGCAGTCTCTGCCGCCGAAAATTTCAAGTGTCATAGCAATGGGTCTGAATACTCATGTCAATGTGATATTTCAGGTTTTTCTTTTTAATAAATTTGCAAAGTTATCACACATCAGGTTTACATCTATACTAATTACATAGCTTGAGTGACCAACAATTAAAAAAAAGAAATTGCTATTTGACAAATCTAAGCTGATGTTTCATTGATTTTCATTTAGCTCCATAGAGTCATTATTGCACCAAGTGGTCAAAAATGGACACTAACAAGTGCTAACAAGTCAACTGGGGAGGACTTATGCTCCAACTGAGTGGGGGAGGAGCAGCAGATAGGAGAGTTAATAAACGGGTTGCCAGATCAAGCTAGTTGAAAAATACTCTACGCCAAGATGTCGTTTTATGGCGAATAATCTGAATTAAATCTAATAAATTTCTGCGAACAACACTTACAAAGCAAACTGTATGTTTAGATGGTGTATATATGACATACAAAACCATTTATATTGTAAAATATATTACAAAGATTAGGAGAAGGAAGGAGGGATTATGGAGTGGATATCAGTAATGTGTGTGTACCACAGTGACCTTTTCCCAAGCAAATGCTAAGAGAAAGAAGAAAAATATGTCTCTCTTCTCAATTTTCCAAGGTTTTTGAGCTAGCTTCAGGTCTTTTGTGTGTATTTTGAGACTCAGCTGGGCTGAAATTTTTTCTGAAACGTAGCAACCCTGATTAACATTGGCTCTTTTGTGTGTATCTCAGTGGGAATCACATCTTCTTTATTGAACACCGTTGAAGGTAAATCGTGGTCTAAAGGTAAATTAAGCGGCCCTCAACTGCATGTTCAACTGCCTCTTCAAGGACTGCCTTGACACTGCCTGACAAGTCTTCTCAAACTTATTAGATTGCACTTCCTTCTCTACTTCATCTCAGAAATAATGATAATAATAAAAAAAACTATACCAGTCCTGGCTTTATTTTCATCACCCTTCTGAATGAGCATGTAACGGGGACTCTCAGGGAAGAAGGGCAACAGAAGCAGCTCAATGAGTGCAGGAATGCCAGTGAGACCCAGCATGATAGGCCAACCTGCACAGAGGACAGAACACCACAAGTTCTCTTCACCACTATCTGGCAAACACTCATGTATACATAATCCATATAATATTTATCTCAGACAGCAGTAAGGATAATATAATGAGTGAGACATATATATCAGAGAATTTATTAGACTTGCAAAACTAGCAAATTTAATTTGAGCTGCTATTATATCTACCACACCTCATATTATATCTTCCAATGGAAAATACTCACTGTATTATAACAATGCATTATATTTATTCAGCTACATTTATTTATTAGAGGTTCCTATCTATTACGGCAGTTTTAGTTAATAATGTTCTAGAGAAAAACCTTAGCTGATTGTTTATCTACCTTACCTTTGGTGTTGCCAAGAATATTTCGGATACCAAACACCTGGGCCGTGAGGATGCCAACAGTAATGAAAAGCTGAGGCACAATCCCAATAGCTCCTCTCAGGTTCTTCGGGGCCAGTTCTCCCAAATACATTGGCACCACATTGGATGAAAGGCCTGGAAAAGAGGTATAAAAACATTATATTCTCATAAACAATTGAAATTTGCTGCAATTTGAATCAGTGAGTACCCACCAGCACAGATGCCCACAAGTACGCGACCCACGATAATGATCTCAAAAGAGCCCACCACCTCACTCACACCCATCATTATAGCAGGGATGATTGAGAAGATGTTGTTGAACAGCAAGGTACCTTTCCTATGAACAAATATGACATGTATGATGTTGTAAATTGGTGATTAAATATGAAATAGTTCCATGTAACTTTATATAGAGCATAATATGAAAAAACAATGTTTTTGTTGTTGTTCTTTCAGTTGCTCCCCTTAGGGGACGCCACAGTCAAACACACATTTGATTTGGTACAGGTTTTACACCGGATGACCTGCCTGACACAACCCATCATTTTATCCGGGCTTGGGACTGGCACTGAGAGTACACTCCCAGTGGCTGGGTTATAACATAGCATAACATTATTTATAGCTTAACATTCAGAAATGAATGTTAGGCAATAATAAATCCTGATGTCAAAAGGGGCCTACCTTTTAAAGAACTAGATGAAAATCAGACAACATCACATAAAACATATCCTGCCAAAAATAAACTGAAAAAACATTAAATTAATATCATGTTTTCAATGTTAAAAGTAACATTTTATTACTTATCTAAAACTGTTTGAAGATATATTTTTGTTTTACCAGCTTGAGGAAATAATTCAATATCTTTATAATTGCTGGTCATATGTATGACTAGCGCTACATAGTTTGCTAATGATTTAACCAGAAATAAAATATAAGGTAAATAACCAATATTTACTATTAGCTGGAATATGACTTGCTGCCT
Source organism: Pangasius macronema (assembly GCA_037577455.1). NCBI lineage: Eukaryota > Metazoa > Chordata > Actinopteri > Siluriformes > Pangasiidae > Pangasius > Pangasius macronema. Next base: position 8,680,112 of record CM074960.1, read on the forward strand.
AGATAATTGTCTTAGCTACCCTAATTAATGCTAGTCTAATTTGGCATTAGCAAAGACTAAAGACATGCTAACTTATTTAAATATAGCCAGATAATTTTAACAAAATCAGTGAACTTTACATCAACATGCCTTTTCATAGTAGATGGTGTTCATGCCTTTTACACGAGTATTTGCTTACATCGGCATATCGAAATATTGTACTGAGATAGTGCCAGGGGAAGATGTATAACATTAACTACATTGAGTACCAGCAGATGAAGAATTGTCAGGATTCTTAATATTTCTTTTTCTATATGGATTTACTTCATTTCTAAAATTGATAACCGAGCCAATTAAAGTGATATATAGCATACATTCATTGGCTAGATGAATGAAGACCACTGAGATTTGTAATGAAAATTTTAAAGGTCTCAATAAAACTGTAAGTAGTAAAAGTATTTTTGGTGGGAAATAAAAGTAATAATAGTAAGCACAAGTATTCAATTTCAATAATACTTGAGTAAAGTATAAATATGCCAAAATAATACTTAAGTACAATATATAGTATGTCTAAAAGTTTGTGGAAATCTGACCATCACATCCATATGGGTTTCTTCCTCAAACTTTTGCCACAAAGTTGGAAGCGCACAATTGTATAGGATGTCATTGTGTGCTGTAGCATTATGACTTCCCTTCACTGAAATTAAGAAGCTCAAACCTGTCCAGCATGGCAGTGCCCCTGTGCACAAAGCGAGCTCCACGAAGACATGGTCTGCCAAGGTTGTAAGAACTCAAGTAGCCTGCACAGAGCCCTGAGCTCAACCCCACAGAACACGTTTGGGATTAACTGGAACACAGACTGTGCCCCAGGCCTCCTCACCTGACATCAGTGTCTGACCACACTAATGTTCCTGTGGCTGAATGAGCACAAATCCCAAAAGCCACAATCCAAAATGTAGTGAAGCCTTCCCAGAAGAGTGGAGGTTATTATAGCAGCAAACAAGGACTAAATCTGGAATGGGATGTTCAACAAGCACAAATAGGTGTGATGGTCAGGTGTCCACAAACTTTTGGCTATATAATGTAAATTAACAAAAAAGTACAATTACTTAAGTATTTCATGCAATATTGTCCTGATTTAAATGTGAGGTAGTACACAAAAAACTGTGATATTTAAATGATATTTATAGTTACAATACTATATATATTTTTAAATAACACGTCACCTTGATGCCTGAATTCTATCAAGTAAATTGGAATATACTTTTAAAAGAGTGGTAAAATATAGAATGATTAATGGTTATATATGATTACAAGTAGAACCCTAGGAAGCTAAAAATCCTCAACTATCCAAGGAAACCTCTTTTCCTAAAGAGTGTGTGATAAGTAAGCTTGTTCCTGAAAGGGTTCTACTTTGAACCCTGATATAGGAGACAGACAGAAAAAACATGTAACGGTTCTAGATTTAGATTTATTTCCTTTCTTTTTTTAGTCTAAGCGTTATGTGAATCAAAAGATCTGGTTACCTTCCTAAATTATTCACCAGTGGTGCCACCATGAGAGAGCCAAAAAACCCCCCCAAGGGGAACATGGACACAGTCAGGGACCACAGCAGGGTTAACACACTGTTGGTGACCGTGCTATTGCGACTCTCGTACACGCTGGTGTAGAACCTCTGCATTTCCTGAAAGTCCATTTGCAAGCATCGGATTACATTGGATTACATGAAAACAGTACACAAAGATAGTGAATATGTAAACGCAGTGTCAGTACCGGTGCTGGGGAGTTGATGACAGCCACATTGTAGCCATACTGAAAGGATGAGCCAAATGCAGAGATCAGTGTAGCAAGAGCTAACAGCAGAGTGAGTTTCTGGAAGAGAAACACATGTTTACAAAGGCTTCTAGTTAAACTACACAAATTTGACACATCTTGTAGAAAAATGTTCTAAAACACAAAACAAAGGCTCAGTGGCACCATCGTAGGTTTACAAAGTGTCTCAATCAAAAATAATGTCTTCTTTGGTTGCAATATGAGACAAAAGTAAAGAAAGTGAAAAACAACATGAATAATAACAGATGACTCACTCCCTTTCTTTCCCCAGGGTTCTCCATATAGAGGTCTTTTGACAACGAGAGGAACAGTGACAGTTTGTCTGAAACTGTAAATAACGCCTAATATAAGGTCTGATCACGACATGAATGCCTGCAATCTTTTTTTGGATGCACTTTGGACACTGGCGTCACTGCTTGGGTGCTATTACAGACTTGCTGATCACTGATAAATACCCCGTGCACACTGTGATAAAGTTACGAGCTTGGGGACCATTCCATGATAACAGGACAATGAAAATAATACTATAATACTATATACTATATACTATACTATAAATACTATAATAATAGTAGTAATAAAAAAAAATCAGAATTTCAAACACTGTGAGCTTCAATTGTGTGTAGGGCAAATATATTACAACTTGTCCATTTGTGAATCAAAATGGTGTGGACATTTCTCTCAAGCCTACAGTAGCAGGAGAGAATGACAGGTTTTGTAAAACTTCCTACTGAACATGTGACTTATTCCAAACATTTCATAGGGGCGAATGAGTTACAGGTAACATGGTTGACTGAGTGTTGTGAGAACTAAAATGTACCTAAACTGTAATTATTCATGAAAAAAGGTGTTTTGTGCATGAGATTTTGAATGGATTCACACAGTAATGCAAAAATAAGATTTTTGAAGACTAGTTCAAGGTAAAGCATACTTATAGTGAGCTGAATGGATGGGTGATAGGCTGACTGACACTTTACTTATGTATATAATGTCCTAATAATATTCCTAATAATATGTAATATTCCTTTACACACACATTTGTAAATGTAATTTCAGTGGGTCACAAATGGGACTCCAATCGTGTGAGCTCATAAGCAGTTTGTACAAGCATCTGTCTGCTTATAGCATTTTCTGATCCTTGACTAGCTAGACTTGTTAGTTTACTGTAACAGAAAAACAGTGTATGTGCAAATATAAGGGTGTTTTTCCATCCTGAATCCTGGGATATGTGTTTCAGTGCTATTCTGCTGTGCATCTCAGAGCCAGACTTAAACATAGCCTGAGGCCAGTGTTTGAGAGAAGGCAAAAGCACTTCATAATGTACATGCTTTCATCTAGAAGTACATCTATGTGCTGACTGTTCCGTGATAGATCTAGCTGATGCTATCTATACAGGTAAATTAACTTTGACTCTGACACACGTACGCACTTTGTAGGCCTAAAGTAAGTCCTGCTTTTTCTAATTCAGATGCTAATCTGATACAAAAATCAGACTTCCCCCACCCTGACCTTATTCTGTCTTTGCCTGGAGAGAGCAATGAGAGCTTGGATGACAGCTGAAGCGTGTAGGCAGTGTAAAGACTTTTCGTCTGACAGGGCAAGAGAGGAAACACTGAAGGCTGTTTGGAACTGGTTCGAATCCTTTGTCAGGTCTGGGTTAACCCCCCAACTTTGATCACTGTAACAAGCAGTTGGCAGGAAAAGGAGGTCATGAACAGGCCATTTCCACTACCTTGGGGGAGTTTCTAAAAGAAACCATTCTTCAAACTCATCCAGAGTAAAGAGGACCACACCTTCACCTATGACCTGTACGTTTCGTGTGGTCGAGGGGGATGTCTGAGTAATGTAGATGAACAGGGCTGTGAGATTGACTGGAAACATGTAGATGTATAGAGGAAATGCTTTTGTTTGCTGGCACTGTGACTCCATGACTCAGATTCATACTTCTGCAGTTTCTGTGCTGGCTAAAGGAAGCACACATAGCCTATAATTACATTTTGAATCAATCCTGTTCATTTTTGTTTAACCTCATACTGCATGCTGCATACTGCATGCTTATTATAGCATTTGCTTTTATGTAATTGGGAATAATTTATGTTATTATTTGTTACAATAAAATAAAGAAATAATGTATCACACTTATTTATCCCTCATGCACTGTGTGATTACTCAATGTCAGGACCTGCAGAAAAACCTTTAACGCAGTGTAGAACAGGGTTTTTATGAGCAATACACAATGTTCAATGTAGGTGTTCTCTGTTGATTATAACAGTGCTGCATTTCATGTGGATTTCTGCCTAACCAACATTATCCAACATTATCCAACATTATCTAACATTATCTAACATTATCCACTTTTGGCAGGATTGCATATGCATTCTCCAATCAACAATTTCTGAAGCAATACCAAGACCACTCTTTGAGCATACAGTTGAGTACAGTTGAGTTTGCACGCCTGCAATTCATAATGATGACACCAGGAAAATGTTAACGTGAACAGGAGTTCTTTCATTATCAAGTAACCAAAATGGTCAGAAAAAAAAATTTGCGTAAGATGTTAATGGTTCATTCAATCATCTTCAGTAACTACTTTGTCTGTGTCAGGATTGCAGTGGATTTGGAGCCCATCTCAGGAACACTGACACCAATCCATCACAGGGAATGACGCACGCATATACGTCTAGGCAGTCTGCTACTGGCATGCTTTTGGGAGGTAGGAGGAAACCGGTGAACCTAGAGGAACCACACAGGGAGAACATGTGCATCTCCACAAAGACAGTAACCCAAGCTTATGATCCAGAGTTTCTTCTTTCACTCACTGGTAGTGACTATATTCCTTTTACTTCCGAGTTATGGTTTAAGCTAATATATATTTTATAACTCTGAAAGTCTTTTCCATTGTCTTTGTACTTGAGAGTTTAAGCCTTGATAAAAATTTTTATGCCTTAAATAGGAATGAACCAAGTAAACATGTGTTTGATGAGGGTCATTAAAAAAAACTAAAGCATATCAATGGGGATGCAAAATTTGAGCTTCCTAGTAAATATGACCACTGATTTACACTCAGTTGCTGTAATATTCAAGCTGTATGTTGTAACTGGTTTTCAGTGGAGAAATACAATTACATTAACATGGATTTTTTGTAAATAAACTGTAAAATAGAGTTATATGCATATATTTCTTTATCTAGAAACCAAGGGGGATGCACACTCTTACACCTAGTGTCTACTAGGGGTGTATACCTCAGGTGTCCATGATACGATATGATTTTGATTCTTAAGTCAACAATGTGATGTTTCATGATACCACTGAATCTGCTACAATCCACTACATTACTATACAATACTATTTGCCATAGTAACCTTGATACTACTACTACTACTACTACTACTACTACTACTAATAATAATAATAATAATAATAAGTAATAATCCATGATTGATTCCTCAATTAATTTCCAGTCGTTGCCTTTTAATTGATGCATCACTCCAAACTGTCCAATCATTACACCCTCATAATGTATACTATGTCAGTAGCTGTAGTGTTTGAGCGTATCGTAGACAAATTCCATAACACTCTCGGAAAGGACGGTCAAAATGGTTGAGACCTAACTTCGAACAGACATTTTGTCTTTTCTAACCCGCTTTATAAACACATTTCAATTAATCAGCAATTCTCACTGGTCCAGAAACAATATTGTTTTTAACCTTCAAGCAGTGGTGCTCTATGGCATCAGCTCAAGCAGCCGTCATTGCATAATCAGCAATCTACGATCTGAATAAAGAAGTTGTGGTAATGTATTTTACCTCTGTGCTTTGCGCCTAGCTCCCCTCTCGCAGACTTAATGAATTAAATGGGCACGCAGCCAAAACACTGAGAGGGAAAGTACAAGAACTCTAGAAAAGAGTGCATTGAATGACATAACTCAGTGGAAGTAGAAAGCTGCCAAACACTGTGTTCACGCTAGTGTGAAGGAATTGTAAAATATTCCTTGTACAGCGTTTCCAATTATTATTGCAGAATGTGTCTCTGTTAAGAGTTTATAGGGCTTAGCCTCACAATTAATCAGTCTACCACTGCATTTACATTCCATCAGCACACAGTTTTTAAAGTTTCTAAATGATTACAATATACATCAGACATGAAAATATTTGGAGAGACTCAATCATCATGTGCAGTTTTTTGGAGATTATCCAACTCATAAATTAGAAGAAAGAAATATTGCATCAGCACAAGCTCATTCCAGTTGTTCTGATGTTAGAGAGCCTTAATGACAGATGGTATAGTAAAGGAAAATATTTTTTACTCTTTAAAATAGTGTATAAAGTATTGAAAACAAGGATAATCTATTATCAGTCATCTCAGGGTCACAATACTACAATAAGTCAAACTTGCAAGAATGTTAAAAATGAACATACAGTCACAGCTTCTCTCCATGATTGTTAATAAATGATCAAATCATTTTCCTTCTCAATAACACCGTCCTCACCGGTCATTTCTGAGGATGTCTGAAGCAGTGTTCAGTCGACAGTAGGGGTCTCTGTGCAACTGGGATTGACTCCCTCCTGCAGTGCAGCACTGCAGACTACCTCATTCCTATTCCTCCCTGAACAACTCATTAATCTTATTGATTGTAGCGTACCTCGTCAGCTTTAGCAGGAGGGACTTGGCTCTTTTATTTCTGCAGTGCACAGGACAAATGCTGAGCTGAAGTTTAAAAAGAGGAGGGTGACCACACAGCATGGACTTTAAAGGCTTTTTTATGTGGGATGTTCCTCTGCAGTGCCATAAACCATTAGAATGAGGGAATCTGCACCGTCCAGGAACCTGGCACCGAGAGGAAAAAAGGATAGTGCAGGTTTACAGTATTCAGTAAATTGTGTTGAGATCACAACCCTGAGTAATACAGGTTAGGCCAAGGTCAACCACTCAGTGTTCACTATGCAGAATTGCAAACAAAGTGGAGGTGGCTGGAGGAAATGTGATAAATGTGATAAAGTTAAAGTAAAAACTCCACACAGACAGTAACATGAGCCCAAGATCAAACCTGGGACCCTGGAGCTAGTAGGCACCATGCTGCATGATACTGAATATATTTTATTTCTTAACGCAAGTCCAGTCCTAGATAAGTACAGTTTGATGATTTCTCTGCTCCAACATGACTACAAATGGTAACTCCAGAATTATTGGCTCAATTATTGGAGCACTACCAAAAATTAATAAATGGAATTGAACTTTCTCTCCACAGACAACACCATTATACTCCATGGCCAACATATACTTTTGCCAGTTTCTTTAATAGGTTTATTCCAATTACAGTAGCTATATGAATTTCCTTGCCATTGTAAATTTATTGGACCGACGGGAGATTTAGTCATTTGGTCGGTAATATAAATTGACCAGTAAACTTAACTTACCCAAATTAGATTTCATTAGTCATTCAAAAACAGGCAGATCTATAAATGATGTCATGTTGGACTTCATGTGTTCTGTCAGTGGAGGTTTTCAGGAATAGAAAGCTCTATGGTGCCAATACATGATTGTATATATATACATAATCGGCCTGATCTTTGAAATACGCTATATGATCAAAAGTATGTGGATAGTGTGGCAGTAGAATGGATCATACTGAAGTCGAGTCACTGAAATTTACACCGTAATAGTATCCTACTTTGGAAACGGCGTTTAGTCAAACATTTTAAAGACGGGACTTAGATCTGCCCCAGTCAACTGTAACAGCTGTATTAAGAGCTGAGCCATGAAGAAGTACACCACACAAACTCACAGAAAAGAGCCACCAAGTGCTGAAGTGTGTAGCACTAAAGGATTACCTAACCTCCGTTGCATCACTCCCTACAGAGTTCCAAACTGCCTCTGCAAGCAGCTTCAGCACAAGAACTGTGCATCTGGAGCTGTATGAAATTGGTTTCCATGGTCGAGCAGCTGCACACAAGCCTAAGATCACTATGTGCAATGCCAAGCGTCGGCTGGAGTGGTGTAAAACATGCAGCCACTGAACTCTGGAGTGATGAAATATGCTTCACTGTCTGGCAGTCTGATGAACAAATCTAGTATTGGCAGATGTCAGAATGCTACCTACCAGAATGCACAGTGTCAACAGTAAAGTTTGATAATGGTCTGGGGCTGTTTCTCAGTGTTTGGGCAAGGCCCCTTAGTCCTAGTGAAGGGTAATGTTAATGCTACAGCATACAAAAACAGTTCAGACAATTGGATGTTTACAACTTTGTGGCCCTTTCCTGTGGCCCTGTGCTCAACGGGAGGCCCATAAAGCCATGGTACAACACGTTTTGTGTGGAGGAACTCCACTGGCTTGCACAGAGCCCTGACCTCAACCTCACTGAACACCTTTGAGATGAATTTAAACATTGATGATGAGTCAGGCCTTCTCATCCAAAATCAGCACCAGATCACACAGTCCTCACGCAGTGAAATTACCAAACTGTGCTGGACTTTGGCCCTTCAGGATTGGATTTTACACCACTGATATCAGCATGAAGATAAGCGCTTCACTAGATCATAAAAAAAAAAATCATCCTAAAGCCAAACTGCTGCCCACGTAATATGTTGCTGTTACTACTGAGCAATCATAAAACTTGCTTTTCAATAGGTCCTTCCCAGACTAGTGAATCAGTAAGTGTCCTAGTCAGCTTCAGCATGGCCTTGTGTCTACGGTCACATGCTTAGTCAAAATGTGTTGAATAGACGCTTACTCTCATTTTCTCTATAGCTCTGGTTCTAGCTCCAAGAATGGAAATCATTACCTTGGATTTAAAAGTGTTTTGAATCAGCTACACTGGCTTGGATGGATATGATATGTGGAGACTATGACTTAAGGAAGAATTATCAAAGAGGATCATGATGTTTAAGTGGGCTAACCATCACAGACAACATAATGAAGACAGTCACACTGGAATAGGTTCAAATGACTCTTGGTCAATGTAATTTTACTAAAAAACTAAAAACAAACCATAACATTTATAAAAAAAAAAACATCTTTGCAAATCAATAAAGTGTATATGTAAAAGCCACTAATTCCCCTTTTTGACTGAATTCTATTCAAGTAACATATTGGACTATAAAGATAAATGATCTGGAGCAGGAATCTTTTTCCAGATATCCTGTACATTTCACCAGACCAGACTTCACCATTACGTTTAATAGAAAACAGTCTAGTTACAGTTAAATAAAGACATGATACACATCCAACTTTGTTTAAAACAGAAATTCAAATACAATGTTAGTCCACTTCAAGGCACTCTGTGTTGCCAGATGTGTTTAGTAAGGGGAAATTGTCTCAGGTATTTGCATAGTGTGTTCACAGTATGTTCAGTGTTTTGGTCACTAAATTATAAATGACCTCTAAATCCTCACATCCCTGAGCTGAAATTAAGTGAAAAAAGTGCCAGCATACAAAATGGCACTGATACACTGTGAAAATAAAGTGCACTTGGACTGTAGGGACTGCAGCATGTGACTGTAGTCTTCTTTAATCCTCGAAGGCACTCTGTGAATTCAGAAAGTGGAGTTTGAGCACTTGACACCCACACACATTCACCAGCTCCTCTGCAGAAAGCATGGTGGTCTTCACAGCTTTACCGCTCAGCGAAAGGACACTTTTCTAGAAGCTGCAGATCTGCTCGTTTGAGTGTGGTGCTCTGAGGCAATGAAGGTCAACAAGCTGCAGGGTTTTCACTTTAACAGTGACTACTCCTCATCCTCGCTTTCATCCCCCCCCATGTGGGAGACACTGGGCCGGTCGGTGTGAGAACGTGAGTGTGTGCGAGCTGTGTATTGAGATGGCACGTCTGAGTTGCCCTGTGCGTCGTGGCTTCGGCAGCAGAGCCGAGCCACTAGTCTTGCACGTACTGGCCGAGTGCACAGGACAAACATGATGCAGTTTGCGGCTCCTTGAAAGGTGTTCCCGATTCCCTGCACAAAATCCAAACAAAGCAGAACAACTTTAACACCTCTGAATCTGGTCAGCGGTATACAGTTAAAGCTAACCGTCATGTTTTACTCCTTCCTTATTCCTTATTCCTTATTGCAAGGAGCTTGACTACGAATTTCTGTCCATCCAAGTCAAGACACTTTGATTCGATGTAGATGTTAGAAGATGTGTTTTTCGAGTTAATATCTCAGAACATAACACTTCTTTACAATGCATAGGCAATAGCTGACATTTCATATCTATTTTTTTTTTTGTGCCATGTTTTGGATTGTCCTGTTGCAGGATACAAGCACAGTAATCTTTGTAGATCACGTTTTTGTGAATTATGGGTATATTTTCTTTTTTTTTTGTTCAGAAACCAAGGTTTGCCCTCAGCTGTATACACTTTGATTGCATTCTACCTCACTAGTGGGTCACACTGGGAAAAAATGAATACCTACAAAATGAAGGTAGAATGCTGCACTTTTGTCAAAAACCCTGTTCGAATTGCACCTATTTACACAATTTTTTATTTTATTTGGTGGAGCCGTGTACGTCATGCTTACATGTAAGGTGACCAGCACAGGGTTCTGTCTGGCAGGAGAGTCAGTGAGCAGTAGCACGAAGCGAACAGTGCTCCATATGCGCAGTGCAATGAAGATGATGGGGATGAGGGTGAGCTTTCTGTCTGCCATTGCAGGAATTGACCGGGAAAGTCGGTTACAGGCCAAGATGGGTCGGTACTCTGAGAGGGCTGCGTGCTGAATGGAAAAGGGTGAGATGCTTACTACAAATAAGAATCAGCAACTGGAACTGTGAAGGATGATTTTGTTGGATCTTGAAGCCAATGTCATATGGATTTATTATTGGCTGTAATAAAATAACACACCCAGGTACTGAAACATTAAAGCGAAAATGAATACTAGTTTCAGTCAGCTATATGATGAGAGCGTAAAGCTGGATTTAGCACTGGGCAACTGTGGTTTCGGAGGTGTCATAATACACAAAATGGGGCGAATTATGAATCTTGTGTCCAGATATGGCTCTCTACTAAACTCCATTCATCCCATAAAGCAAAACACAACAGCAAATTAAGAGCTATTAAAAAAAACCTTAATGTATTGTGCTCACTTTTCCTAGTTTTAAGCACATAAGAATAAGAATACAGCAAACCAAAGACAAATGTACAGTATATAATTAGAAACTCGCACTAGTTCCACATGGGGCAGTTTCTATACTGAAAGCACAAGCACAGACAGTTTCACAATGTGACATATCTATACTGAAAGCGCAAGCATAGATGCCAGTGGCTTACCGCTTTGTGGATGTGTCTCTTGATGAGGATGTAAAGCACAGGTAGTATCACATAGGCGAGCAGTTCCCATATCTTGCCAGTCAGTAGCATCCACATCACGTGATCGTCTTCCTCGATGCTGATCCAGCACCATCCGACGGACACCTCGGATGCATCATAGCCGATCTTCTGCAGGGACACAGCTGCTACTGTGATGGCCAGGGGAATACCCCAACTATAACACAGTATTAGAGGAAAACACACAGAAGACAGTTATACAGTGCTTGACAAATGGTGTTGGCATTTACTGACTCGTGACCTTCAGCTACAGTGCTTCACACAGTTAGATACTCATACTCGCATTGAACCGAAGATTTACATTAATAAAATTTCAATTTGAATACAGCCACTAGTGGCGATTTGTGGGGACCAAGCACTCTTCACAAATAACCCCAAGTGGCCAGTTCTTGTCAATTTACATACAACGCTAATGAGATCACAGTTTAACATACTGTTCATGTTTTGTCACACATCGAGTTACGATTGGAACCTTTTTTACGGACGACGAACCGACAACCGTAGATACAAAAATTTATTGTGTCAGTAGATTAAAAATCCAATTACAGATTGGCACAATGATGCAGTACACCAAATTTAAGATCAATCAAAATGTAGATCCAATCAATCAAATCAATAGCAATGTTGATTAATTTATTTTTACTGTTACACTGGAGACTCCTTACATAAAATTTCACCACATGAACAATTAGACATTTTCAAATGCTTTTCAAAAATATTATTAGGCTTGTCAACAGTACAAGTCCCAGTGAATGAGTTTTGCAGTTGGTACTAGTGTCAGAGCTGCTGTTACAGAAAATTAATCAACAACCTCTGACCAATGAGAATGACTAAATAGTTAGAGCATAGGATTCACTCCTTTACCGTTGACGTTCCAGCATCGTTCTGACCATATAAATCAAAATGAGGATGCGAAAAACTGAAGCTCAATGAACCTATCAGTCAATCTCTTCCGCAGTGTACCGTTTATGATGTCTTGCATTTTGCAACAACTTTAAGAGATGTATGAGGAGATTGACAGAAATCAAAGAGAAATAACCTATCTATAGATACACATTCAGTGGCCAGTTTATTAGGCACACCATACTAAGAGTACTCTCAGAAAAAGGGTACTAAACTGTACCGTTCCTGGTTGCTTAAGCATACACCTTTTGTTCTTTTAGTAGCTTTTACCTAGAAAGGTGCATGTGTACCATTAAAGCTCTAATCTAAAAGCGAATTACAGTCCAATTATTACATTATATCCATATTTACAGGTGAAAGATAAATATTGAAAGGTGCAAAACATAACCTCAGTGACAAGGAAAGGAACAGATTAATAGGCCTACCCTTTTTTCTTGAAAGTGTACAGAGTGCATTATATCCCTGCTGGAAAAAACAATAGAAACCATCACAGAAATCCTAATGGTTTCCACTACAAATACCATTACAAAACATTAGCTAACCATTAAAACTATTACTGGTCTTCAATAGTATCCACTAGACATAACAGGCCACCAATAGAAGGCATCAAATTACCAGTAGAGACCCACAGGGACCATTATCCCATTACAATTCCCATTATCCATTTGTTTTCTACATCGCTTACCTACACAGGGTCATGGGCAGCCTAGAGCCTATCTCTAAGGGACATGGGGCACAAACTGGGGGACACTCTGGACGGGGCACAAACCTATCGCAGAGCTCAATCGCACACACACTACAAACAAATTAGAGAGATGCCAATCAGTTTATAATTCATGACTTTGGATTGGGGGAGGAAACCGGAGCACCCAGAGGAAACCCCTGAAGCATGGGGAGAACATGCAAGCTCCACGCACACAGGATGGAGGTGGGAATCGAGCCTCCGGCCCTGGGGGTTTGAGGCAAGCGGGCTAACCACTAACCCACCATGCCCCCAAGCTTAATCCAAAGAGTAGTTAAATGAACAAGCAAAGGGTCTAGACATATTCAAGGCTAACAGACATCACCAAGGCTCAGCACTTATACAACTAGAGAATTGGCATGACTTCGCAACAAACTAATGAATATGATGAGCATAAATTCCCATTATAACCATTACAATTTCTATGACAGTTTCTGTTGCTTTTTCAGCAGGGATATGTCATATGGATATGGTTCTTCTACAGCGATGCACACTGATGATAAAATTATGTCAATTTATGTAAATAGGACTAAGGCAACCAGAAAGAGAGGAGCAGATTGTAAACACGGGTCACTGAAGTGGGAATTTTGAATAATAATTTCATGCAGCCTGTGAAAGAGCCACCCTTGATACCTGACGAGATGAAAATACAAGACCAAACTGTCGGCTTGTCTCTGACTGGACTTCACGATGAAGATGTACAGGTACACCGCAATGGCTACAGTCCAGAAGAAGGAGCTCGTGTTGGAGAAAGTGGAAACGGCTCCTTGCGTGACGCAGTCCCAAGTGTTTGCGTTAAAAACCTTATAAACTCCATAAGAGTAGGAGACAGCGGAGAGGAAATCAGCTACAGAGAGGAAGACTAGAAGCTGTCTCGGTGTGGTTCTGAGGTCGGGCCACACCGCGTACGTGCTCATAACCAGCACAGAGCCCAACACCGACAGAGCACACGACAACAACACCACAACCTGCTCATACACAGCCACGTCCGTGTGCTCCCACCCCGCCATGACTTCCTCTAACAGCTCCTCTGTCCGCGAGCTCGGCCTAATCCTGGACGAGAGTACACATCTCAGACACTCCTTTTCAGTCAGTCCTCAGAGGTAAAAATTTCCCACTCTGGTTTCGTCGAAGCGTCCCGTTTGAACCTACAGGAGGTTTTCAATTCCTGGTTAAGTACAAAATATCCCGAAATTTCTTTCTCTTCGACTTACTAATAATTCAGTCAGGTTTCGACACTTGAAGGAAAAACATGGAAGTGTGCGTGAGTGAGAGAGAGAACTTCTCTTGCGAACGACAGTGAAATTGAGGAGGGTCATAGAGGAATACTCTCTTTCAGTTCGACTTTACTTGGATTTATTTCTTTTGTACTTACTAACTAAACTAAAACTAATGTAGCACAGGATTCAGTTTTTTTTCATCATATTTGATCCGAATCCACAGAAATCCACCATTAGAGCTCACACAACATTCTGTTAAAATAGACTTTCATTCATATAATACTCTCGCAGACACACACAATATTAAAAGTAGCCTCTCTCTCTCTCTCTCTCTCTCTCTCTCTCTATATATATATATATATATATATATATATATATATATATATATATNTCTCTCTCTCTCTCTCTCTCTCTCTCTCTCTCTCTCTATATATATATATATATATATATATATATATATATATATAAGGAATAAAGGAAAAAATAAACCTTAAATAACTATATATGTTAATATATATTTATTATTAGTATTGTTATTATTATTATTAAAAACAAAATCTGACATGTGTAGTTATACTGAGTGGCCATTAGATGGCGCCATAAGCCATGAGGCTAAATCACTGTACTGAAGTGATTTTACACAGTAATTACCACAAGCATATAGCCTATATTTTATTAAAGACAGACAGTGAACTGTGAACAGTCCTACTCTTCTTGGCTTTCAATCCTGAAGCACCGAATAGTATGAGGATATTTAGCTAATACACATGCAGGCTAATTCAGTTAACAATATCAAAATAATAATAAAAAAAAGACACTAAACTGTACTTTTCAGTGTTCTGCAAAATGTTAATAATGAAAAAAAGTAAGAGGAATCATAAAAATTGCATTTTGTTTTTTATTGCACATAACAGATGTCATAATATATAGATATATAGATAACATATAGTCTGCAAGGCAAAATAATAAATGAATTTACACAAATGAACCAGTTCAAAAGTTTACATACACTTGATTCTTAATACTGCGTGTTGTTATCTGGATGATCGATGACTGTTTTTATGTCTTGTGATAGTTGTTCATGAGTCCCTTGTTTGTCTTGAGCAGTTAATCTTCCCACTCATCCTGTTCAAAATTTTATACCCCCCTGTCTCTTAACGTGTTGTAGCGTGTTGCCTTCTTGAGAATAAGTGAATGTTTGCACCTTTGGTAATAATTGTGTATGAAGCCCTCATTTGTCCTAAGTGTGAAAAGATGGATCTCAAAAATATATAGCCAATATATATAGTCAATAGTAAATATTGAGCCTTGCCATGCTACTTGCTAGGCAGGCCATGTTATAGAAAGAAAGTATCCAATATATCTTTATATCAGTCAGAAAACACTCGATTACTTTTGACTATACCTGAAATTAAAATAAAATGTGTCACAGAACGAAAAATAATAGATGATTGTGCTTTATGCACTTTTATTTTTGTCTTTAATTGTTGCTTCTGAAGAATTTACTTTTATTTCCTTTTGCATGTCTTTTCAATTATCTGTCTTATTTTTCTCACAGGCTGTCAGATTTCAGACTGTATTCTGCCTTTTGGCCACCTGATGGCGACCCTGAGCACTTTCTGTTAGCACTCCAGTTAATGTTTCACCTGTGTCTCATTTGTCTGTGTATTTAAGTGGCCCTGTGTGTTAGAGTCTTTGCTCAGTCTTTACCTTGGTTTTGGCTTTGTGTAAGTCTCTGCCCTGTTCTTCTATTTTTTTTTATTTGTCATTTTGACTACCTTGCTAATTCTTTTTATGGACTGTTACTGATAATATCCTGCCTTGGATCTTTGCCCTGTTTTTGTATTTTTGTTTCCTTCTTGGGATTTTTGCTCCAGCATTTGTTTTATGTTTTGGAATTTTGCCTTTTGCTACTAGTCACCCTGCTGTCACTCCTTCGGTAAAAAACGAGAAGGGGTTAATTTGGTTTTACCTACTCCTATACTAGCCTCTGCTTTTGGGTCCTCTCATCTGTGGTTAGCTCCATCAGTAGCGCATTAGCCCTGCACAGAAAGATCCTGGGTTTGTATCCTACTCTGTTCCTGACACAGCCTATAGGAGTTCTGCTTCATGAATTAATTTGACATGGCCTGAATTTGTTGTTTTATTACCATGAATAAATTATACATTCTACTCAAGAAGATCAGGCAGATATTACAATCCTTTGGGTCATGTGATGCTGCTATTATAAATGTTTTAAAATGTTCATAAAGAATGGAAAAAAAAAAGTCTTTCTGGAGTTGGAAATAAGCAGGTATAAATATCCTTGTATTCTATCATTTTTGATATCAGAACGTTTTTTTTTCTTGCTATATGGGCGAATAGTGAGCAGGTTTCCCGTGGTCCGATCACCGAGTTTGCAGTTTCGCTGATGCATTGAAGCGGAAATCTGCCCCTCCTCATTTAGTTATCCACAGGCCAAGGCAGAGCCTCGCCTCCTGAAGAGCTGCAGTGTTTCATTGTGCTATACTCTGCAGCAAATGCATCAACTCATCTCAGAGAGAGAGAGAGAGAGAGAGAGGGAGATCAATTTTTTTCCTAAAGATGAGCCAACATATGTTAGGACTGTTTTGCTGTAAAATTTTCTCTGTGTAGGTGTCACACTGTGGCTCATTGTCATTCTGTATAGATGTACATAGCTGTAGGAAGTATCTTCCTATTTCACTTGTGAATTCTACACCAGAAATATCCCCATCAGACATATTCCTACATTGGCCTGAGAATCAACGGTCTGTGCCTTAACCTTTTATACACCCCCAAACTGTGTCTTGCATAATTGTGTGTTTCCACAAAAAGAAGTCAAAACAGCCTAATTATAGTCATTTTATAGGTTCTTTAAACCAAGCCATGCTTTGTCCTCTCATTCTGGCACAGATTATCCACTGGGAGCATGCTGCATGACACAGTATATTATACTATATAGTGAATTACATATTCTGTACACTTATAATAATAGCTAGTTCATGATGTATTTATCCAAGTACATCATTTGAATCATTTATTAAAGAAATATATTGCTCTAAATGTGTTATTTTTTAAATAGTATACTGTATGCTGTTTACTCCATGAATAGTCCTAAAGTATTTAAAGTATTTGTTTATGGCATTACTATTACAATATTGTATTAGTAGCCTATAATATTATTAGAATTTAATCACTGAACCTAAATCACATTTAATAAAATTATAGGCTTCTAATCATGCGAATCGTCAGAAGCCTATAACATTATTAGAATTATATGTGAAATAGTTATGCAGTCTGTAAATCAAGACAGTGATATCCTACTTAGCAAACTGAAATCAGATTGAAAATGTAATTTAGGTTCAGTGATTAAATCGGGATTGCTGTTAATTACAGAAATCAGACTAGAAGTCTGCTCTGTAAAGCATATCATACTGTATATGATATATACTGTCCCATTTAGTTAAACAATACACAATTTTAAAATTATGTACGTTTTTATATGTATGTTCAGTATTTGCAGACATTATATATCAGATATTGATAGATATAAGATATATATCAGATATTATTTTACTGTAGAAATGTCTATTGTAAATGTATCTCTTTATAAAAATGGCATTATTTTATTTTATGTACTTAAACGGCATTATACACATTTGGTATTTACAGACTGTATTTCATATTTATCGGGTGTATTTTCGTTGGTATTTACCGAATATTTGGACTCATGTATAAATTGATATAATGCATTTTATATAGTATGTCACTATCAAATCTGCTCTGTTAGGTTATAAATCTTTTCATCACAAGCTTGCACATTTTCTGCATTCCAGATAATGTTAATAATCAATTCTGTCGATTAAGTATTTTTAGTTCAATATTAATTTGATTTGAATGACAATGACAAGTTTCTCTCGGTTTCTAAAGAAATGCTCTGACCTTTAGTGCAACTCTTGTGTTTAAAACAGTAAATCAGTTCATTTGTTTAAGAAGACCTTCACTAAAGGTGAGATCGTTTCTAAAGAAAAGGTCTCACATTTTGTAAAGTTCTTCTTAAACAAATGAACTGATTTAGTGCATTAAATATAGAAGAAATTCAGTCATCTTTGACACACATTTGAATGTGAGCTTCCTTTATTTCAAGCACAGCACCATAAAATGATTTCACCACCAAAAGCCCCTTCTGACTCACTGTCAAGAGATTCTTCTCACACTTGAACAACCTGCTGTTCGCAAGGAAAACCAAGCAAATCACTGAATACGATAAAAAAAAAAATTCCACTTTACTAGACACATCATTGAACATGTACACAACTGATAATATTTTATACTTTGAATATTTTATACTTTGACTTTATAAAATCTGATAAAATGTAAAAGAGTATTTCATTTCCTTTTATTATGTGAAGTAAAATCCACCCTGGATGACTTCCATATTAATCATTATCAATAATATGTGATCTTCATGACATGGGCTGTTTTCACTTTGGTTATTGGTCTTCTACATTACTCATAAACGCCTTTTTTGTTGTTGCTTGCTCATAGTGGCACCAATATGATTCAACGCTTGTTCCGTCTCTACCTACAGAGACCAATGCAGCAGCACTTTAATCCTTTAATCTGTCCAGCTCTCTCGGCTCTTCATCTGTGACACTGAACATCGCTGAAAAATGTGTTTCTTTGAGAACGAGAAAAGTCCTCACGAGAAAGATTCTTTCAGCACCTTTGCATTGTAAAGAGTTTTCCAAGACAATAGGTACAACCGATCCATCACTGAAAGCATCTTAACCTCATCCATAACTGTGTGATTCATCTCAGACCCTTCCTGTTTAGAGACAGACAGCACAGCAGAAATGCTGATCAGTCAGCGGCAGCTCTCAACTCTGGAGCTGCATGATGTCAGGGCGAAGATATCAAGCTGAAAAAAAAATCTGTTTTCCCTAAGGGTTGTCGATTCTCTCAACAAGCCACCTCTAACGAATACGCAAACCTGCCCTTCCATTTACCATATAGTGTTGTATGTAGACTTTGTATTCATATTGTGTTTATTATACTATATTTTGTAATCCGCAATTTTGTAGGTCTGTTTAAATCTTGTTTGTTTGTGATTACATACAAGAACGTGACTAGAAGGTTCTATTTAAGGACATGTGAACATGTAAACAGGTTATTTCACTAAGACTGTCTGATAACAGTCATACCTGACCATTCTCACTTATGTTTCCAAATTATTTCTCCTATTGACTGCCATTGTAACTGCGTTAGCAATGTCCTTGAGACAACGTCTCATGGCAATAACAAAAATACGGCACCAGCAGACAAATCAGCACCAGAATTGCTAAGCGCATCACAAATATTTCAATATAAGCATATTTATTGTGTTTCTGTGTTTTCCTTTAAGAATCATATTATTGTAATCTGCTGAAACAGACTTTGGAACAGACTTAACATCTTGGGAAAAAAAAGGCTCTCTGGCACAGCCAAATGGATGTCTGACTTCTACACTATGTTTCAGCAAAGTGGTGCACTTAATGCAATCACAGCTTAAAAGGAGAGAAGTGCTGGATTGCAGCTACTTTATTAAGACCTAAGTGTAGACAGTCTGTGGAACAAATGCAGATTTTCAACTACATGCCAGGACGACATCGAGCCTGCATTACGGATAGGCTGCCACTGTCAAAAGGTGCTCTATATATATATATATATATATATATATATATATATATATATATATATAAATCAGCTGCTGTTTATTGCAACAGGTGATTAAAACCTTTTTGTGCGACATATTTCACCTCATTTTATTACAAGAGAAAATCATAGAAATGAGAGAACACTACAAAATTATGCATTACAGAATGACACACTACAAATACACAAGAAATGAGAAATTGAAATGCAAATATTAAGAAATTTATCACTGTCTCACAGTGCTGAGCAGTCCTGAAATGGAGGCTGAAGGGATAAAATGGAGCTCCTTCTTTCTCTAGGTTAACGTGCTGAAGATGCGACTGGACAGGCTTCGCATGGTGACGAGTTTCTGCGGCAGTATACTTGCTGATTGCTTCGTTCTCACTCCTCACAACAACCAGCTAAGACACTGCCAGAGAAACACTCACAATAGCCTCTTCTCTTGACACGCCTCCTTTTCTACTCTTCTCCTCCTTCTCTTCCGCCCTTTTACTTCTCCTCTTGATTTTCCTCGTGCTCGTCCCTTGAGAACTCATTCTGGATATGCACATCCTACTTCCTGGAAGCCTTTGTGTCAGCAAGCAGGGGATTTCATGAGCTGTTTCTTGAATGACAAGACAAGTCCAAAAATTTCACACTAAGGTGTAAGAGTCTTGACGTTCTCTTTTTTTTAACAGGGATGATGCGTTGATTCTGTGTAAAAAAAAAAAAAAAAAAGTTATGAAAGTGGTGTAGGTTTCATGTCTCATTTTAACTTTTGGGGAACACGATGCTCAGGACACATATAACAGATATACTTTTTATACTCGATATGAACTATAAAGCTACTTTTGCTCAGGATATACTACACTAATTATGCACCGTAATTCAGTGGCACTCAATATCCAAAGTACTGTTCCTTTAAACACTTCAAATGACTGTAATGATATTTTCAGCAAGCAATGTTTCACTGTCACACCCTCTTTTACCTGTTTACAGTTATAAAGAGGTACCATGGTAGTCGAGAGTTCTACGCATTACTTTTTATTTACTTTTAAATTTATCTGACACCTTAAGCAATGTAAATGCACAGAATAAAAGACCACAAAACACTCTGACCCCCTAATTACAAAAGTGTGTAATCTTAAAAAAAAAAAACTAGACAGTTTTAAAAAATAAACAAAAAAAGGCCCAAAAAGAGACTTCCGTGACTTTGTGTAGGTAAGCGCAGTCTTTTGCCAATGTGTCTCTCTAGGCTATAAACTATGATCACCTTCTCAACCTCATAAAAAGTGGTGACTCACTTGTTCGCAAATAAACAATGATTCCAGGTTCATGAGGTTGAGACTAGACTTGCCTTAAAGAACTTATTAGATGAGGGAGTAGAGTTTTTTTTGTTGTGTGTGTGTGTGTGTGTGTGTGTATACATGTGTGGGCGTTTCTAAGAAAGGTGGCTGATATGAACATACTGTAGGAGTGTGTGGTGGTAGAGTGGTAGAGCCCAGGCTATGAGTTGCTGAACACCCACAGAGACAGTCAAGTCCAAATAGTCAACCATAAGGGGTGGTGACCCAATAAAATCCAATGAACGGAGAGAGAGAGAGAGAGAGAGAGTCTCTCTCTCTCTCTCTCTGCCCTGACAAAGACACGGGTCTTACAGCTGATGGAAGTCGGCCTGCTCCTTTCACTTACAATAGAGGAGGAAAGAAAAGGGTGAACAAGACAGCCAGAGTGTGTGTGTGTGAGAGAGAGAGATCGAGGGAGAGAGAGAGAGAGAAATCAGAGCCTGCCAAGGACAATGTGGTCAAGCTTTATGCATTACTCTCACAGTCAGCAACTGCAAGCTCATAAATCCCAGTGTGAAACAGTGACCCTCATTCATCACACTTGTGTATGGTCAAATCTGATCACCAAATGAGAGTGCACAAATTCTGGCAATATCTGTACAAGCAAATATCTATATGGAGTGCGTGTAAATTTTCAACAACCTGAAATAATACCAGTATCATCAATAACGAGGAAATATAGCAAGCATTAGTAGTATAAGTAATAAAATTAAAAATGAAATAACGTAAGAAACCTTGTACTAACATATAGCTAATGAGATTAAGTGTCAAGTGTCAGTTTGTAAATATGAATCAGAATTAGCTCATTAGCTCTTGAGTTGAGTAATCTGTGGTGCATTTGTGTACAAGAGGTGCCATAAAACTGCGACCTGGACACAGAGGTTTGGACAGAGGTTTTTGAGGTTAAAACACAATCTAATTTCAACACTAAAACACATATGCGATTTATTCATTTTGTTAGTCGGATTTTCAGTGTTTCCCTTTTAAAGGGTCCTTTATTCCAAACAAGTCCTACCCTTGAACGGAGTGGCTATGAATAACTATTTAGTAATTTATTTAGAACGTATTATAGTAAAAAAAAATCTAATAATTCAAATAAAAATCTAGCTATAAATAGTTCACATATTCTAACTGATTTTGACATTAAACAGCTTTATTTAAAAAAAGCAGCACACACGTCCATATCTATCTATCTATCTATCTATCTATCTATCTATCTATCTATCTATCTATCTATATATATATATATATACACACCTACAAGCTTCCATTAATTTCAGTTAAAACAAGGGATTTTAAAAGCCAAACTTTTCAGACCATTCTTTCAAGTAGTTTTAATTTATTGATCGATTTTAAGTTCTCATTTTGTGCTTAACTTCTATGCTGTTTCTGAGGCTTTGGAAAACACGTCTAACTCAGCTTCACTGAAATTTCTTTTCTCCTCTCCATTCACCTCTTTCTTCAGATCTTGAATAACCACTGAATGCTGTCCTATTATTGTCTTACTATCACTATTATTAGGGTGTATTTCATGAAAATTAGGTGTGACGTATATAAGGTTAAACTTGGACTTGTCGTATTCATATGACATTTAAATAGTGGGCGGGAGCATGCGTCCATGCAGCTGAAACTGATTCATCAACTGTGCTCAAATCATGCTTATTTTATGCTGCTGGATCTGTATAGTGAATGTGTGAAAAACATGTTTACCTGAAACTCAGGATGAAAAACATGTTTACCTGAAACTCACTTAGAATGGAAGTATAAGGATGGTTGTTGGTGTGTTGAATGCGTTCATGAATTATATGAAATTTCATGTATTATTTAGCATAAATAAGCATATTTACATTTCCCAGGACTGAAAAGTTGTAGTTTTTAGTTATATGGAACACATGACATTTGTAAATAACTACATTGACTTGTTGACGGGAGTTTAGAGGTAATATTCACTTAAAGCTCATTTGTAGTTTTCGGGGTTTTTTTTCTCAGTATATGGAAACATCAAACGTCTTACCCATGGTAATTACACATATATTACAGAATCAGTAGTTAGAGATTGGATTGAAATACTGAGTATTGAGTATTCCTTTAATGAGTGACCTCACTGTCATAAAGCCTCATTTTCTATCATTATTTCCAATATTATAAAGAGATTAGAGACTAAATATTGATCAGGTGAGAGAGGCATTATTGGAAAAAAATGAATTGGTCAATCTATCATGTGGTTAATGATTGGTCTGTATTGTTTCTAACTCACATTATTTACGTCGCTGGATCACATGAAAGCTGTTATTCATCAAAATAGCCACACATCTTAGACTCTACCGGATGCTCACCACAGATAATAAAATGTATATAATCATTGGAGAGGGCAATAATGTCCTGAAACGGTAACTTATCCACCTCTGAGGCTGTGCTGAGGACAGTCTGGCACCATTCATGCTGTTTTATGATAGCTGCTGACACAACATTCCAGGGGCTAGATGTGTTATCAGTGCTTGAGCAAACACACCTGTAATTAGGAGGCTATTTCAGTTCCTGCTCTGCTTACTGCCTTATTCAAGAGTCATTTCAGCCAAGGATTGAGGGAATGACTGAAAGCAAATGAGTCAAACTCAAACTGATCTTGAGTTGAGCAACACAGCAAGTAAGCTTAAACTCTTATAATGTGTAAAGTCATGCCCAATTTTTTTGTTCTCCTTATGAAAATGACAAGCTCCGTTAAATACATATTAAACTCACTTCTAATCTAGTTATCCTCCTTTTCAATCGTCTGTTTCATTTCCATATTTAACACACCCTGTTGGTCCTGCAATGCCAGGTGCGTGCTGCTGCATCATTGTACGTCACCTCTTTACATGCTTGCTTGAGGCGGAGAACTCTTTTGACTAGAAAAATATGTGAGCCGACATGCCACTTGTCTGATCACATGCTCAGCACAAAATTACAGGTGGATCCAACTGCCAGTGCCACTGAATAGATCCTGGAACTGATCGGGGTAATGGTGCAGTAAAACACATCATACTCATAAACACAACCTTGTAAACACATTGTGGTCATAAAACCATCAATTTCCAGATAATACATACGTGGAATCTTTCCACCTTGCCTCACAGCAAAGGGGAAAAAAAGCTGTCACTGTTTTTGGCCTGGAATATGCAAAACTCACACCCTCACAATTCCCACCACCAACAACAACACACACACACACACACACAGAGGCGCAAACGCAATCAAAAAACCTCGTGATCCCCTTTCTGCTACACTTGCCAAACTACAGAGTCGTGTTCGTTCGTGTGTCTCATGAGGCAGACGAGGGCACATGACGGCAGGAATTCCATGCTGCCTTAACCCTGATGTAATCCCTAATACCGGCCTTCAGGAAGTAGGGGAAAAGCATGCGACTGCCTGCTGGCACTCCCCAGCCCTGCCACCGGCGCGTGAGTGCCTGCACACCTCTGACACATGACCTCCTTACTGATTCACATCTTTACTCTCACAAATAGGTTGATATAAAGGATGTGACATTCCTAATGTCCTGAGTCATTGTCTATACTTCTCTCAGATTTACTCACAGTGTGAAAGTGACGCTATAGGAGGCTAATCTTGCGTCTGGCGGTTGAAAACGAAACCCTCAGGAGTAAAAAAATCCTTTTAGACATAGTTTTTCCCCCCTTGTTTGTTGTGAAAATACTACTGCTTTTTGTCACTTCCTGTTTACTAAATGAGTTAACGTCAGGCACCCAAGGGTCACATGAGGTCAAGAATAGAAGGTATACATAAAAATGACCAAGCTATTGTATATGGAATATGGAAATAAGGTAGGAAAGATGGAGAAATGAATAGAGAGACAGACTCAGGGAACACACAGAGGCACAAAGAATAATACGTAAATGAGCTCACTACTGTACCTGCTTTATTTTCTCAGTCACTGCAAGGACATCTGGTGAAGCTGCTGTGAACGAAGAGTATAGAAGTGATAGTTATTCTCTCGCTCTCTCTCTNACACACACACACACACACACACACACACATTGTACTATCACTCTGTCTATTCTACCACAGACATTCGACAAGCTTAATCATCTTAAAGGGAAAGTACTTGTCACCTGAGGCATGTGTCATATATGCCCTTTGTTCATTTCAATGTGCTCAATGATTGTGTCTTATATATTTATTTTAACGATATATGATAAAAAATATATTGACCCTGGATACAGACCAAAACAACAGTGTAGAGCTTAGAAGACATTTTTTTTTATCATACTGCAAAATATCTAGTATCTGAGTTGCCCCAAAACACAGTGTCACTCACAAAGCTCGCTGTAAAGCAGTACAATGGGTGCCAATTAAATTGATCTAAATGTCACTAACATTTTGGAACTTGATGAGACAGAAAAGATGCCTGAAAAGAAGAACTCTCCAAAGTGAAATAAAATCATATATTTACAATGTTTTCCTAAGTATGTCAATCTTAAAAAATGAACACGGGTGAAAATCTCTTATGGGAAATCTGACAGTAGCCTCCGCACTATCATGCCTGAAATGACTGGCAAGGGAGAAACTTGCTACCACCCCCACAAAAAAAAAAAAAAAAAAAAAAAAAAAAAAGGCAGGAGACAGTAAGGAACAATCTGGGAAGACAAAGTGCAAACACTGCATTCCTAAACAGTATCAGTTACCTCAAGAGACTGGTGATCAATGCAAGCTCTATTTGTAGAACTGGAGAGCATTAATAATTTAATACCTGTGGAAAGTCGGTCTTTTTACGTGATGATTGTAGTGACGTAACGAAGATCTCTGTATTTTGACTATGTTCGTATGTAACTAAAATAATGTAGCTTCATGGTATATGGTTTGTAGCATGTTCAATACTGATATCACAGAAAGCTGCAGTATGCAAACAAATCACACATGTTTATGGTGTGCTGTGAAAATCCCGACCTCATCTCATGTCATTCAACAGACAATCTTTATGGTCAAAGTACTGTGTTAAATCTCAATGTAATATAATGCAATGTAATGTCACAGTACAATATTTTAGCAAGGTCATGCACTATATATATATTTAAAAAAACGAAGTATATATAAATATGACATAAAAGTATAACAAGTTATATTAAAAATCCATAAATCTACACTGGGATAATACACAAGGTTCTGTCTGACATTCTGAATATTATAATACCACCTTTAAATCTCAACTGAAGATCAAAACCTTATGGCTCAATATCAAAATTGTCACAGTTCCCTTACCAGTCACTGTATAAATGGATCAAGGACAAGACTGTCTGTTTTTGCATTCAAAATATTAATGGATATAAATATTATATATTCCATGATTCATTTTTTAAAGGTCTTAATAGGAAAATAAACTGTTATACACGTTTATAAAGATTTACATTTTTACTGTTTTTAAAACTCCCGAATTTCAGTCAAAATCCATTTAAAGAACATCTTTTAGAAGATTAAATTGTTATACAGTATATATGTTAAAAAAATCTAAATAAATTATACATCTATGTTAAAATATCTGCTAGCTTACCTAATGTCTCTTTGTGCTGCAGGAACAGATTAACTGTGAAGGAACAGACTAAAGTATGGTAAAGTTGGGGTTTTCCAGTGAAGGGACAACCACCGACATAGTTGCTGTTGAATAAAAAACACAAACCACATTCTATGATCACACACATGATCTCAGAGACTGACAATCCTATCCTTTGCTTTATTAAGCAGAGTGATAAAAAGCTTTAGATGGACTTTTCCAGTAAGTAAACTGTTTTCCTCTGTTCCTCAAATCGGCATTATTTGTTCAGGGAAGGGGCCGAGGTGACAGTGGGTGTAAACTCACACTTGAATGAACATGGCGGCCACGGCCATGAAAGAAACATGAGACTTAACAGAAGTGCTGAGTTCAGCACAACACAACACATCAGATTTACTAAAAATATTACGGCTGTTGTAATTAGCATCATCACATACAAACAATACATATATGTATATATTCGAGGTTTAAATATATGACCAGAGTTACATTTGCACTGACTGTATTGTATTACAGTGTTGAATTACCTTATACAAAGTTTAATTAACACCTAGATTATAAAATGAACTCTTAAAACGTTTAATAAACCTAAAAGAGCTCTTACAGTGTTAAACTATCCTATTAAAGTATAGATGTAACACCTACACTGTTGACTCAACTCCTACAGAGAACTTAAATTAGATGTCACAGTGTTTAAGTTTACTCATTACAGTGTAGAATTGACACCCACAGTGATGAATGAACTCCTTCGAAATTCAAACAAACTAAATCATGGTGTTAGATTACCTCCTACAGACTTAACACCATTACAATGTTGAAGGAACACTTACTTTGTTGAACTGACACATAAAGCTGGACACAAATGAACATATTGGGTGTTAATTCCACACTGTAAGTGGAAAGAGAGACAATAAATAAGCTGTTGTAGAGAGAAGGGTGTTCACACTACCTGTGAAATGACATACACCCCAAAAGTCTCTTACCTAGTCCAGGGGCTTAAAGCTGTAAGTCCAGTGCACCGAGCAGACACACAGAGGTACCGGTAGAAACAAGACGTGTGTAGTTGTCTTTACCCTGGTCAGGGTCAGTGTGCAAAAGGAACAAACAAACACACACACAGCTGCTGTGTTGACCACAAACCCGAGCTGCCTTCAGACAAGCCGGTACAAGTCAAGGCATGTTCCTGTAGAACCGAGAGCGCCCCCTAGAAAGAAAGAGGAAGGGGGTGAGAGAAAAAGAGAAAGGGGAAAGGGAGGGGGGGGTGGAAGGGGTGGAGAACAAGAAGGAAGACAGGAGAGATGTAGAGAGAAGGAAAAAGAAAGAGGGAAGAGGGAAAGGTAAGACAGTTTGGTCCGTCAGTATAAGAGGTAACAGGATAAGTGAAATATTTATTTTATATATTATTGTGACCTAAGTCAAAAAGCAAATATTCAGTTACACATACAATATTTGCATATGTGCACTATAACTAACTAACTAACTAACTAACTAACTAACTAACTAACTAAATAAATAAATAAATAAATAAATAAATAAATCGTATATTTGAGATGTCAGATAAATCATTTTATATCAGTGTTTAAAGTAAACCTACAGCTAAACTGTAAAATGTAATAATAATAATAATACTTGACATTACCATTCCATTCTGTGTCCATATACATTTTTTTTACACAATTATATCATTTAAAATATGATTTATATGAATCATATGATGATGGATAACAATTGAGCCTTTTGCTTGTTTCTAAATTATGGAGAGTCAAAACTATGAATAATAATATCTTATCATATCATGGATCCTTTCTACTATAGCATTTAATGGTGGACAAAACCAGCATCATGATTTAATACTGGAGTGAACAGTAAAATCTTAAAAAACTAGCACGCGTCCACTGCACCCCCTGTTGGAGGAGCTTTATAAATGGACACTGAACCTGACTATAGTCTTCTTTAACACTCTTTTCAATGCCTTGCTTGAAAGCTGTTTAAATGAGGGTTTATTCAAAACCAGCAGTCCAGGTGAGGTGTCAGGCCCACACACTGTTAGCTCTAATTCAGGAAAATTTTCAACCACGATCCTAAAGCAATATAACTCACACATATTAGACATTAAATAGCGTAATATTAAAAGTACAATACCATCATGTGCTCATTTGTGAAGTCTTACAGTCTTAGCTTTCCAACTGATGTATTCCCCATTGATTATAGGAATTAATTCTTTTGGTGGTTTAAGCCTAATTAAGTGTGAACCAATTGGACGTCTCTGCAGGAGGCGGGTGTAGTGGATGCTTACAGTACGCAGGTTTACAAGCGCAGCACCCTGGACTTACAGTGTAGCTCAGCAGTCTCTCTGTCTTCCTCTCTCTGCAGTCTGGGCTACTGTACAGTAGCTGGATGGTGACTGCACTCCACTCTACTGTGTCCAAGCACTTTCATACTGATGACCTTATCAATAAACGGAACAAAGTCACAAAAGCCAGCATTTCCCATTTCCGCTACAGCACACTCTTATACACCTTGACATTTTCTCCCCATGCTTTGGTTTCTCCCCACTCTGATAGAATTCCTCGCTTACTCTGCTGCTTTTCTATTTTTGTGCTTTTCCTATTTACAAAAATCTTGTTTTTCAATGTTTATTTACCTCGGGCTATAACCTGCATGTGTATTGAACTTTCATGGATTGGAGTGTGCGCCTGCACATCTGCATGAGTGTGTCCCACTGCAGAGATTCCCCTTACACATGTGGCAGAGTGAGCCAGAAGCTGCAGTGGCCATTAACACAGTGATAGGCGAATGGCCTACTGCATTGGAGTCCCATTTCTCTTGAGTCATCAGAATCCATAGAGCAGAGGCTGAAACACTCCACTGATTCCCTGCGTCTGAATTGTATATAAGGAACAGTCTCGGTGAAGTGTGCTGCTTTAAATCTGGCACCATTTTGTAATGAAACTACATTTATTGGAGGTAAATGATCTGTGTCTTTCATTATTATATAGCAAAAATGACTGAAAGGGGGTTAGGAAAATATATGAATGGCATGCACGGTAAAGGGGACAAAGTGTCTTCACCAGGATATCTGTAGGAATTCTTAGTGGAGCAAGTTCAAAGCTTGCTGCATTGATTACATCATCGGAAGGACTAGAGCACTTGTATGGGACAATGCACCATTGGCGGAAAGTGTATGGGGGGGTGGGGGTGGGGGTGGGGGGGTTGTAGGAGTGGTGGTAGTCAGGCTAATCTGTCTATTTCTTTGGAGTCTCCTGTATACACAGAGGGCACATTGATGCTCATAGCTGCCAAACTCAGCAGCAGAGTCATTCTTCTCTCTCGCTCTTGTGCTCACTCACTCATTCCCTCCATGTGACTGCATTGCTGCTCCAGGCTAACCCAACACTGCAGGAGCTGTGCTGCAGGACACTGCAGGAGAGTCTCTGCTTCTCTCTCTCTCTCTCTCTCTCTCTCTCTCTCACTCTCTCTTTTCTCTCTGTATCTGCTCACATGGGATGGAGATCAGGAAAAGTGCTGCATGCTTTGCTGAGTTTTTTTTATTGTCCCACAGAAAAAAAAAACATGCTCACATTGCACTATACCAGGCAGCTGCTCTCTGGGGAGCTAGAGAAAGGTAAAGAAAGAGAGAAGGAGGAAGAGGAAGAGATTGAAAGGGAGAGGGAAGAAGGGAGAAAGATGGGACAGAATAGTGGTGGTGGGGGGAGGGGGTGGGGGTGTGTGTGTGCAGAGAGTGTCAGGTGAGTGCGGCAATTTGCAGCAACAGCAATACCCCAATCCTCCCCCTTTATACCCCCATCCCTTCCCATCCCACCACCATTCAGCAAGGAGCTGCAGAAAACTGCAGTTTCTGCTAATGATGTCAAGCTGTGAAATCTGACAATGATGTATCACTCCTCACTCCATCGTGTATAAAGTATAAAAATCTAAATCTCTTGCAAGGCCCTGGATATCTGAATATTGAGCAACGCCTGAAGCTCACTGTGTTACCTTATCGGTGAGAGTTTACACACTACTTTAGCGCAAGGAAACAAATCGAATAAAGTCTAAGAAAGAGCTTTTACTATAGGCTAGTGTCTGTTTTAATAGCATAGATTCCAAGGGCAAACTTGGACACAATGCACATTTTAAAAGAGGGAAAATATAAGCCTGCACCACAGGAAGAGTCATGTGTCTATACATAACCCGCCACTGTCACCCCCCTCCATATTTTTCTCAATCTGTGTGCACTTCTTTGGTCAAGTAGTGGCCGAATGGTGGCTAAAGCCTCTGTGTTCAATTACAGTATAAATCAAATTAAAGAAATCCAGCTGAAATATCAGAGTATTAGCAGCTCCTTTTCTATTTACAAAGACACACACTTACACACACTAAGGGGGCTCTTGTGCACCTGGTCAGTATAGACTTAATGTCAAAATCTTCTGTCTCAGCTGTAGGGTTTTTGTGGATGTGACACTGCTAGATGACATGCACCGAGCATTCAGTTCCGCAGTGGGAACCTTCTGTCCCAGCTAGGCCGCCCTCGAAAACTTGTCTCCACTTTCACTTCTGCTGCAAACTGCTTAACTCTTTCCCTCCTGGCATACACATACTAAACATATAGACAGGAAGAGGCAGCATGCAAGCTGTAGAGAGAAACTAACGCTTCAACATTTCAGAACCCTAGAGCTGCATGTAGCATACTGCTGACTAAGATGGACTGATATCTTGTATTTGTGCCTGCATGTATAGACCCTGCACCCACACGGCGCCTAATTCCCTCCTACATCCGGCCTCTTCGCCTGTCAGAGAGACTTGCTCTGCTATTTAAAAATCATGCCATGTGTTAGCTCACACACGGGAATCATTCGCCGAGCCGGCTGGTGCAAAGCAGTTGGCCACGCTTTGCCAGAACAGGAGGCTCAATGCAGAAGAGCACTCATCATGTAGGTCGATACATCCTTTACCTAGCATCCTGAAGAGCCTGGGCCGGATGGGAGAATTATCCTTCCTTCCTAGGATAATTCTCAAGCACCTGATCTACACCGTAAGGTGAAAAGTTATTCCCTTAGCCTTTGAGAGATAAACAAAGTTCTGTATACTCACTCAGCCTTTGTGTTCACTTCCCAGGACGTGGAGCCTCTGCCGTGTCTCTGGTTGACTTCAGCAGCAAAGTTGACTGCAGCATCGCCTGCTGAACGGAATGACATTGTTTGCGCTCGCTCCCTCTCTTTCCCTCCGCCTCGTTCTGCTGTCTCCCTCTATCTCTCCCTCCCTCTCCCTCTCCCTCTCCCTCTCCCTATTCCTCAGTGCGTGCTCGCTGGCTCTTCAAACTGCACAGCTCAGCAGTGTTCCCCTACTGCCGCAGCAGCTCCTGCATGAGCGAGTGTGCCGTGACTTTTAAAGGGGAACGCAACCTGGAGGGTCAGCGTGCACCTCAGCTCCCTCCCACTGCCACCACCGTTACCCTCCACCCCTTCGGCTGCATCAGCTGGACAAGACGCTCCTCAAAAAGGAGGGGGGAGGGGGATGAAGAGCGTGCATGTATAGGAGGGGGCACCAAATCCAAATCCCCTGCTCTTCATAAGCGCTCCGGATAAAGGGGTGACCCTTTTTGAGAGTGAAGTGTGCAGGGAGCATCCGTCATTGCAGCTGACACTGGCCTAAATCCACATAATGCGTCTACGCTTAGAGTGGTTTGGCAATCAGGGCTTAATATATGGAACTACATTCAAAGCCACGTTCTTTATCCTTCCTGTTTCTTTCTGTGCTGTACTATTGGAAAAGCAGAGGAGCAATAGGAGGAAAAGGAACGTGGAAATACGAAACTTCATTTTACCAGCATCTTAAGAAACTGGATCCAGGTACATCCAAGGTGTATCATGAACCAGCAGGTCAATGGTCTGCGAGTGAAAGAGATCCATTACCAGTGGCATGCAACATAATATCTGACACAGGAAGATCACAAAGCATTTGACAATCAAGATGATTGTAGTGTGGTCTCATGTTCCATCTTAAAAGCTGCTTGGCATACATCTGAAATCCTGACAAAAAAAAAAGCAGTGAATGGTATCAATTCAGTCATATGGTGTGAGAGTGCAGTTAAAGGTTTGGTCTTCTCTGGGGATAGGAAATCAATCTCAACTTCACTGGCTCCACATCAGCAGTGCTGCATCTGCTGCATTCCTGCAGCACAACCGTTGCTGTATCCATTTCTCTACACCACACTCTTAGAACTTACACCTTTATTGAGAAAGGAGGTTTGGATTCTGTTAAAGAGAGACTTCAAGGAATGGGATATCTAAGTCCATCGATCCTACTCTTGCATGACCACAGACAATTGTACACTCCCTCACATGCACGCTTGCGTTCCTGGTCAGGCCTTTCAGCATCATTGCACCACTGCAGCTACATTGTTCACATCCTGTGCCTATTTTGACGTTTTCACCATTGCATCTCTCCCTTGAGCAGCACACTTCGGTAATGGCATCTCCATTGATAAATAAAACAGAAGCAAAGGCCCTTTTACATGGCTGATCACATTACCTTGTCTCACCTGACACTGAGTCAGCTGTTACAGTGTCCTCTCTAGTCTTGCTGCTATGTGCGTACGTAACCGAGATCCTGTCGACGACATAGGTACGTCCACATGACATCGACACACACACACACACACACCATTTAATTCGTTTGTATCTTCGTGTTATACATCTAACAGTGATCAAACCCACTTACACAATAAAAAAAAATAACAGTATATTACTGCAGCAGTGTGTGCTGCATGAGGCTCCTGTAAACGCTGCATTCTCTGCTGAAGTCATTCTTTGCAGGGGTGATTTATATAAATTAATAATGAGATACTCCAGAGTCAGCATGCAGGCATGTTCGCTGCATGTGCTGCGTTGATACGGTTTATTTCTCCAGCCTATTGACTGGGCCAATAAACATAAAAGCGGCATTGATTTTATACACTTCCCAGCAGTTCTCTGTCACTCAGTCAGGTTAGTGGTTTAACTGAACCAAAGTGCTTGCTCAGTCTGTCCCCACTTGGGCCTGACAGGGACAGCTGTCCATGCAAAGAATACAGCTCCAGCATGATCCACTCTCCCTCTCACAACCAGCTGAGAGTGCTACAGAACTGACACAGGTCTGCCGTTAGTCAGTTGGTCAGACTAGCACAATTCATTCACGAAGCCAGTGCCTTTTCGATGACCTCATTTTTTGGAAGCAGGGCAAATTGCTCTCTAGGCCAAGACTGAAGCAGAACACACACACACACACACACACACACACACACACACACACACACACACACACACACACACACACACACACAC
>CM074960.1:8714097-8724097 GCA_037577455.1 Pangasius macronema
CCTTTAACTATCTCACGAACCCTTACAAATAGTCTTTTACTCCTATAAAAGTGTAATTTCTGTTTAGATAAGCTTCAGAGCAGAACCCCTAAAACTGTTCCTCAAGGGTTCTTTGGATGGTTGATTGTTTCTACTTTAAACATCACCATCTATTGTTTTGGTTTTTGTTCATCCCTTTAGAGAAACCTTAATGATTCTATGTGGAACCTTACCCCAGAGGGGTTCTCTTTGACTTAGGGTTTAAAGTAGAACCCCTTTGAAAGGCTAAAACCATTAACCTTTGAAAGAAACCCCTAAGAACCTTTGAGGAACCCTTTTAAGAGTGGTGAAAAAAGGTCTGGTTTCTCTTAGAAGTGCCTTCAGGAACCTTATTTCAAAGGTTCTTAAAGCACAAATAATTCATAGAAGAACCCTAAACTGGATTTAAAAAACCTATCTGATAAATGCAGAACCCTAATTTAAAACCCTTCATTTTATCAGAAGTTCTGTGTAGAACCCTATAACAGAGTTCCCTTTGAGATGAGGTTTAAAGTTTAGCCTTTTGAAAGGCTAGAACCATTAACCATCTAAAGAACCTTTGAAGAACCCCTTTTAAAGTGTCTTCAGGAACCTTAGATTGAACTGGGATTTTAACAAAGTTCATGTTGCTAAGTGGAGAACCCTAATGGATTCTTTTGTCAGATGGTTGTGAAATTGAGAACTCCTTATTAATTGGTTTGGTCTTTGGTGGAACCCTACAACAGAGGGTCCTGTTTTAAATGAAAAAGTTTATAGTCAAACTGCTCTAAAATGGTTCCTCCTCAATGGTCCTTGGAATGTTTAAAAGTCTTTTAAAGATTCGTCTTTAATCTTCACGCGATATTATTGTTTGATTTATCTCTCAGAAGAAGCCTGTGTGGAACCCTACAACAGAAGAGTTCTCTTTGACAAAGCAGCACTTATTTGAAAGATTAGTACCATGAACCATCTAAAGAACCTTTGAGGAACCCTTTTCAGAGTGTTCAAAGTTTGTAAGTTTCACCTTCACGTGCAAACTAAAATAAAAATAAACGCATTAATGGGAAAGAAGTTTTAGTATTCTCTCTCTCTCTCTCTCTCTCTCTCTCTCTCTCTCTCTCTCTCTCTCTCTCTCTCTCTTTAAGCTCCACCCACTTCTCCCTTCTCCCGTTCGCTTCCACCTGCTGTCTCGCGCGCCACTTCACGATTCCGTCCAGGCCACGCGCTTTTCCGTAGCCGCTCGGTTGGGGAGCGCGCGCGAGCTTTTTTTTTTCTTCTTTTTTTCCCCCCGATCCCTTCCTCCTTTTCTTCATCTGCGACCTGCAGAAAACACTTCCCCTCTCTCTCTCTCTCTCTCTCTCTCTCTCTCTCTCTCTCTCTCTCTCTCTCTCTTACTTTCTTTGGCACGTTTGTGCTTTTTTTTCCTTTTCGCTCGTGCACCACTTTTTATGTATGTATTTATTTATTTTTTAAAATAACATACACATATAGATCTCGGGCGCGCGCGTGTGTGTGTATATATATCTATATATATGTATATGTGTGTGTGTATGTGTGTGTTATGGGATGGATGATGGATGATGGATGATGAGCGCGAGATGAAACCGTCAGATCATCAAACGCGAGGGAGGATCAAACGGTCGAGGAGTTAACGGGTCAAACGGGAGATCAGTGAGCCGGGGGGCTCATCTGCATACGTCAAGAGCGCGAGGCATTTGCATACGGGACGTATTTAAAGGCTCGTGCGTCAGGAATAAGGAGTCTTATTAAGCAGACTAGAGCTCACACACACACACACGCGCACGCGCACACACACGCACACGCACACTCACCTCTCCGGTAACTTTTCTCGTGATGATGAGCGCGCTCGTGCTCGGCGGTCCCGGCAGCAGCAGCAGCAGCAGCGGATTCTCTTCACACGTCTCCGTCGCGACTCCCGGTTCTCTCCTCCTGCACGCGCACCTGGCCCCGGCGGCGGAGCGGCTCTCGCGCAGCGCGCTCTCGCCCCCCGCAGAGTTCGCGCACCTCCGCGGCGTCCTGCGGCGGCGGCAGCTTTACTGCAGGACCGGCTTCCATCTGGAGCTCCTACCGGACGGAACCGTGCAGGGCACGAGGAAGGACCACAGCAGATTCGGTACGGAAACAAAACAGTCACTATTCTCACTTCATTATTAATCATTCATCTTTCATGCTTCTTAAGCTGCTTTCCCTTAAACTCTACTTTTAGTTATTATTATTATTATTATTATTATTATTATTATTATTATTACATCACGCTTTATTAATATTTATGTAAGAAATATTTGCACATTTTGCTACATTAGTGCCGTGATTCGAGCACTCTCAGGAGGAAAGGGTACTGAACAGAACCTTTCCTTGTTGCTTATCTGTGGCACCTTTATCATGCACCATATCTTTCACCTGAGAGCGTGTATACAGCGCACCTGAGCACCTTTCAGAGCAAAGCGTTCAAGCTACACCACTCACGGTTCTATACCACAGGTACAAAAGGTGTACGCTTAAAGGTACCATCTGAAAGTACAGTGTAGGTGAGTTTCTCACGATAACAGCGTTTAAAGGGTCAATCTGATCTAAGAGCACCAAAAGAGCCCAATATTTCACACTCCCTGGAATAAGGGCATCACATCACAAATCTGTCACCTTTAAATGCAGATCATTAAATAACCAGGCCTTAAAGACTGCTGAGTACTCTAAAAGCAAGAACCACTCACATTGCATGAGAAGGAAAAGTACCCTTTGGTACCGTTATTTCTCAGAGTGTGTATATAAAGGTCTCATGAGAAATCCATGCAAATGCAAATGTGCAAAAAAGCAGCAGTGGTACACTTAAAGGTTCAATTTTGCCCCGTTAGTTCTGGAAGGTGTGTGTCGAGTACCTTTATAGACTGGAGATATTAAAGGTAAAAAAATAAAGATAAGGGTACCGCTCATAAAAAGGGAAAGTACCCTTTTATGTACAGCTTAATATTACTGCAGTATTTCTTCACTTGATAGATTTCCACCTTCCTTCCTTCCTTCCTTCCTTCCTTCCTTCCTTCATCTCCTTTGTTTGAAGTGTTTGTGTTTGGTATAAATATGATTTTGAAATTAACGATGTGTCTTTCGTTTTATTTCCCTCCTTCAGGTATCCTGGAGTTCATCAGCCTGGCTGTGGGGTTGGTGAGCATCCGTGGGGTTGATAGCGGCTTCTACCTGGCCATGGACAGCAAAGGGCATCTGTACGGCTCGGTAAGTGCGAACTTCCTCCACAACAAATGACATTTACTTTATTGAATTA
Organism: Pangasius macronema; assembly: GCA_037577455.1. Lineage (NCBI taxonomy): Eukaryota > Metazoa > Chordata > Actinopteri > Siluriformes > Pangasiidae > Pangasius > Pangasius macronema. The sequence goes on from CM074960.1 coordinate 8,717,393, forward strand.
ATTATGAATTAGCACATAAGGTAATAATCCGAATCAACCAACAGGGGGCAGCTTCTTTAACCTTGTCACTAACCTCCTACTTTTCTTCTTATCTTCTCCAGGAGAAGCTGACGGCAGAGTGTGTTTTCCACGAACACTTCGAGGAGAACTGGTACAACACCTACTCGTCCAACCTGTACCGGCACGGCGAGCGAGGGCCGCACTACTTCGTCGCTCTAAACAAAGACGGCACTTCACGAGACGGCGCTCGATCCAGGAGGTACCAGCGCTTCACGCACTTCCTGCCACGACCTGTGGACCCTGACCGCGTGCCCGAGCTTTACAAAGACACCCTGGGACAACGCTGAGACGAGGTTTGGGTCTCAGCGATGCTGAACATCAATGAAAGCCCTTTGGTTTGGGGTATTAAAGATTACTCCAGCTTGGGAGATACACTCCTGGAATGATCTGCCATTTTTGGTGGGTACAATTGGTGACTCCAAGAGGGATTTGTCATTGTCAGGGGTACGATGGTCTAATTGTTGGACCTGAAGTTCACCGAACATCCATCACAGTTTCTGGAGAATGGAAGATTACTCTGGTGGGAAACTGCATGGCTGTATGGAGGCAGATACGTGAAAAAATGCCCTCATTCATGGTGCAGAAAATGAACTATTTGTTCATCTGAGGCAAAACTATTGGACCAACATCCACAACAGCCATGCGTCCTTCAGGTTGGAGCATAAAATGTCCCTGGGTTGAGAAGACATCTAGGAAAGATCTCCACAGAACCCTTCGTCCTGGAGTGTAACTGGCCAAGTCAAGGGGACGCACTTCTTGAAAGATCCACCATGATCTAGGGTTGGACAGAAAGGATGTCGTACATCCCTAAGAGCCATTCCTTATCCTGATTTGGGACAATACCTGGAGAAAGGCACCTGGTCACCTCAGGTGGCATGTTAGCAAACTTTGAGATAGCGAGGCAAATGTATTCAAGAGATCAGCTCAAGCGGACGGTTTCGGATAGCGAGGATGGAGCTTCTTCTGGGAAGTTGTTACTACTTCTGGAACATTCTTTAAAACAAGGACATTGTCAGACACTCTTGATTCTTGGAAATGGAGATGGAAAGGGATCAGGAACAAGTTCCCTGTTCAAGCAGCGTGTTATGGGACAGTCGATGATCTACTACTGAACTTTCTGGAAAGCTTCTGAAGGAATTTCCATCACTGTCAAGACTCTGTTCTGTTCAAACACTGCCATCAAAGCTCTAACATCTCATGTTTAGTCTATAATTTATGTTTTTTTTAAATACATATATTTATTTTATATATTTATTTATTTCCAAAGTATATTTTTACAATTTTATAGAATCTGTCAAAAAAAAAGGAAGTTATTTTCAAGACATTCAAGAATTATCCTGAAAATATTTTCATGTCGGAGTTTTCGAGCTGGCTTGACTCTTTCTGCTCTGGTTTCATTTTCACAGCCGTACTCGGTTTGTTTCTCGTTTTCTCATGTCACTCACACACACAAAGCAAGATCTTTCCAGAATGTTCTGGAGCTCATTCAGGAATTAAAGACAGTTAAACCGATTTCACGTGGTTTGGTCTCTTCTTTCTGTAGGACTCAAGGTCACCGGTCAGAGGTGGAAGGTCATTGAATATCTGATTAGGGAGTAAAGATGTTAACTAAGCAGGACGGGTTTATATGGAAGTGGATTTAACTGATTAGAATCGATGCTTGTTTTTGTGTTACGATGGTTTGTGAAAACAGAGCGAGATGTCTTATCCCTCTCGCTGCTCTGTTCTTTCACTAGTTCTTCTTGCTCTTTAATGGACAGAAGGTTGTTAGAAGGAAAGGAGCAACCAAAAAAACCCACATGAACCCCAGTACTATTTCAACGCAACCTTCTTGAGTGACACAGATTTAGAGTTTAATAGCTCTTAAATAGAATAAAAGATAAAAAAGGTTCAGGATTTCAATCGAAGCAATAATGGAAGGAGTCTCCAGTGTCAGCGCTTTGTAACAGTCCGAGGTGAAGCTGTAACTTGAAGATTTCCGACGTCTTCAGGACGGAGGAGTTTACGCTTCACTGCAGTTTCTCGCTAACGTGCGCAACAAGCTGCAATGTTTTAATCTTATTAACTTCAAGAGAGAGTGACTGTTTATAGCTGCTATAACGCAAGTGACAACAGGAACTAACTCGTTTCATGGACTTTTCACAACTTTTAATGTAACAATGAAGAGATTAAAAAGCACGACATGTCAATGTAATATATTTTTAGCATTATCTGTTCTGGTATAATATAATAATAATAGTGTAAAAGCATTTAGCATATAATTACATCCTTACCGTTTGTAGAACTGCGTTCCCATCTGGATTCCTGACCCAGGCCTGAGGTTCCTGAGTGGATCGCTCACAAATAATAAGAGCTTTATTGTGTTTCTATTGTCATTGTACTTATACACATGTATACAATACAATTACATGCTCTTTTACAAATCCGAGGCTGGAAGGAGGCGGGGTCAGAGGTCAGGGTCAACCATTGTACGTCATTATTGAGCAGTTTGGAGCAGTTTGAGGCTTCGAGACCTTGCTTCAGGGCCTGGCAGCAGGTCTATGGCTTTTCCAGGCTTCATCTTAGGAGGATGTTATAGAGCTTTAACCATCATCTATATTTCAGGTTCTTCAAAGTACAGATCAGATATCAGACTTTATACATTGCCAAAGCCAAAGGGAATGAAGATCACAGTGGACAATATTCTGATTTAACATCAAATGCTTGGTTAACTTACCCCAGTTAGAGCTCCAGTTAAGGTTTCTTTGGTTGTAACCCTAAAAGGTTCTATGTGGAACCCTACAACAAAGTGTTTTCCAAGTAGAACCATTTTTTGGAAGCTCATTATAGTCTTCTTAATATTTAGAACCTGTCAGGGATTTAACAATTATTTAATCTGTCCTGATACTTGGTGCGCTATTTGAAGGCTTCTAAGAGTTCACTGGATAATAAAGCCTTTAAAAGGGTTCTTCTTGGAACTCTTTCTGATAGAGAAACACTCAGTTGTAACTCCCCCAACCCCCAACCCCATGGGGAAAAAAACGTCTTCGTTTTGTCCTTCTGAGGAACCCCCTTTTAAGGTTCCATGTATAACCAGACAGCAAGGGTTTTCTTTTTTAGAAAAGGTTCCAGCTAGGATAATCTTAGAAAGCTCTAACCATAAACAATCCAAATAAAACTTAAGGAACACCTGAAGAAACCAAAACCAATCATTACACACACTCTTAGAAAATAAGGGTTCTTCAAGGGTTCTTAGCTTGTTCTACTTTCTGATAGAGAAAAACACACCTTTGTTAAGTTCAAAAGAGGGACAAACAAAGAACGTCAAAGGGTTCTAAACAACAAAGCATACCATCTAGCAGTCTGAACGTTCCTCAGTTTGTTCTTCTGAGGGAACCTGCCAAGGTTCTGTGTATAAACAGACAACAGGGGGCTTGCCTTCAGAAGGTTCCAAGTAGAACCATCTTAGAAAAGCTATAACCATAATCTAGGTTCTAAGAAGAAAATAATGAGTAATAATTTGGAGTATGTACTACACAGTTATCCAGGTAATACACACTCTCAGGGTTCTTCAAAGATTCTTTAAGGATTCATTGGATAATTAAGGATTCTCAGCCTCCAAAATGGTTCTTCAAGACTTCAACATACATCCTCTACATTTTCCATGAGTATGGAAACAATGAAGTATACCATCTAGTTCGTCCTTCTGAGGGAACCTTTTACGGTTCTATGCACCAGATAGGGTTTTCTTTTGAAGAAATGTTCCAAGTAGAAATATTTCAGAAAGCTATTATCATTAACAATCCCAAGAACCTTAAAAAAATGCTTGAAGAACCCCTTTTTGTTTTCTGAGGGAACTTTTAAAAGTTCTACATTTCCAGTGACTGCAGAAACAAGGAAGCAGTCTGAAGGCTTCTCAAGTCGTCCTTTTGAGGGAACACTTTAAGGTTCTACGTATAACCAGTAGAACCTTCTCTAAAAATGCTATAATTACAAACAAAGCAAAGAGCACTTAAGGAACCCTAAGAGTGCATCTAAATACCTATCGATTACACACTGTGAGCAGTCAGACAGTAAAAGCGATGATGTCATCAACCCGAGTCGTGTGTCGTCTGAGTGTGTGACACATGCTGCAATTACACACTGGCTGGCGGCCATCTTGTTTCTCTCGTCCCCTCACTGGCTTCCTTTTTTTCATTCAGGTCTTTGTGAATCATCTCCTTTGATGACACTTAAGAAGAGTTGAGTGCATGTCAGCACATCTGGCCCCGGAGTGTGTGAGTGTGTGTTTGGGCGAGGAACTGAGGAGGAACTGATACATTTAAATGACATAAGGGTGGTTAAGGTGAACACACACACACATTTTTAAAATAAATACGCGATGGATGTGGGCTTTCAGTGTGTGTAGTGGCGAATGAAAGGCGTTAGAGTACCTGCATGGAGGAAGGAGAGTAAACACACTTCCTTTAGAAGCTGCGTGATGATCGTAAAGCTGTACAGCGTGTGCAGCATGCGGGCGACAGCATGTCACACACTTTCATCTGAGAACATTGCATAACACACTCTATGTGTTAGAACTCAGTGTGTGTGTGTGTGTGTCTTGTGCATCTGTGTGTGATTGGATCTTTCATGATCTCCATGCGTGTGTGTGTGTGTGTGTGTCCGTATGATCTCCAAATCTCTGTGATGGTAAGCCAGGGGTTGTCCTGAGTGGGACACACACACACATGAACACACACTTAGAGGTGCTTATTGGGGTTTTCCCCATAGCCCCCACAGGGTTGTGTGTGCGTGTGTGTGTGTGTGTGTGTGTGTGTGTGCATGTGTTGCATCACAGTGCTGGTGCTCTTGTTGTTTCAGGCAGGTGTTGAAGTGACTGATCTTTCACCTGCATGTCTTTGTGGCGCGAGTAAAAACTGCACAGGTGTTCCCGCAGCGCACGTCAAAGACACACACAAACACACACACACACACACACACACACACACACACAGAAAACACACAAACACTCTATTCCTCTCCTTCCAAGACGATACAATCTCAGTGTTTGAAAAACAACACAGTCAGAGATTTAGTATGAAAAAATTTAGAGACATAATACAATATTTTGTTAAGGAGTGAGAGGCCACGCCCCCTTCACTGAGACTGACAGGTATAGAGGCCACGCCCCTTCACTGAGACTGACAGGTACAGAGACCACGCTTCCTTCACTGAGACTGACAGGTACAGAGGCCACGCCTCCTTCACTGAGACTGACAGGTACAGAGGCCACGCCTCCTTCACTGAGACTGACAGGTACAGAGGCCACGCCCCCTTCACTGACGTGTTCCACCTTTCTTTTTGTTTTCTTTTTGTCTCTCCTTTTTATCATCTCATCTATTCTTCTGCTTATCTTTTTCTCTTCTCTCTCCATTCTTATTTCTTCTTTTCTGTTCAGTCTCGTGTCTTTTCATATTTTCTTCTCGTCCTTCCCACTTTTTTCTGAAACCCTAGTGGACGTTCTCTAATCCCTCGCTCCGCAGTGTTTAAGGAGCCATAACCTTCGCTGCACAGATGGATGAAGTCCCGCCTTCCGGTCGGGTTTGATTGACAGTTTGATCCTGAGGGACCGCCCACTCATTGTGTGGCTCATTTGTAAGTGTTATGGAGGACTCGATACGTCAGGCTCGTCTCTCGCACTCGTCTGTCCCTCGTACACATCCATCCTCCGAACACGTCTCTCCGTCACAATTATTAATGAGACAATCCATCAGTCCTCATGTCTTCTCTTCTCTTCTCTTCTCTTCTCTTCTCTTCTCTTACTTCTTTCTCTTTCTTTTTTCTTCTTTCCTTAATTGTCACCCACTTTTTTTTATCCCTTCTCTCCTTTTCCTTTCTATCAGTTTTTCTCTTTATCTTTTTTAATCATCTTTTTCTCTCTTCTCTCTTTTAATTACTCACCTTTCATTCTTTTTCTCATTTCTTGTCTCCTTTTCATCTCTTTGTTTCTTTCCATCTCTCCTTTTATCCTCTAATCTCTTCTCTTTTCATCTATCATCATCTCTCCTTTTGTCTTGTTGTATGTTCCCTTTTCCTCTTTTCATTTATTACTCTTTCACTTCTCTTTTATCTCTTCTCACTCTTCTTTGTCGTTTCAAATTGTCTTTTGTCTTTCCCACATCCCCTCTTTTCTCTCCTTTTGATTGAGCCGAAAACAGAAAAAACAAGAGTAGAAAAGGAAAACAAAGTAGAGAATTGACTAAGAAAACAAAGAAGGAGGGAGGAAAATTTCATTTCGGATTTCCTCTCTTTTATTTTATGCTCTCATCTCTTCTTTCCATCTTTTGTCTCTTCTTCTCTTCTCTTCTCTTCTCTTCTCTTCTCTTCTCTTCTCTTCTCTTCTCTTCTCTTCTCTTCTCTTCTCTTCTCCTTTATTCTATTCTCCTCTGCTGTTTTATCGATTTGTCTCTCCCTTCTCCTCCTCATTGCTTTCATTCTACTCTGTCTCTACTCTAATCCATTCTCTCTTTTTTCCTTTCTATTCTTTTTTTCTGTTCATTTTTCTTCTTCTCACCTTTTCCTTTTGTCTCATCTTTTTTCTTCATCTGCTTCTCCTCTCTTTTGATTTTCTTTTCCTCGCTGTTTAATTAAACACCTCGCAAATCTCCGCTGCTCTGTGCCGTACCC
>CM074960.1:8726597-8731597 GCA_037577455.1 Pangasius macronema
ACGCCGGTGAAAAGATGTGAAATGTAATACACAAACTGCGTCACTTTTCGTTAGTCACCCGTAGAAAACGTGTCACGCTGAAAAGCAAAACGTCGCATTTGTCCTGTGGTTTCGCTTTATAACGGATTAAACACCGACCTCACGTCAGAATCTCATGTTCATCAGTAGGTGTAACAGCCGTGTTACACTGAAATGCAATCACTGTCCAATCAGCCTTGAGCTGTTAGTGGGCGTGGCTAAGTGGAACTTAAAGTTTCTTATTGGTTCATCGTTTCTTCATTCTGACTGAAGTTTCAGAATTATTACTCATAGCAGGACTCGAGAGTTGTGTTAGTAAATTTCTTCTAAATAAATCAACAATTATATGATTTTGAATCTCATATTTTTATTAAATATCAGAAAATAATAACAAAATTAACATAAACTTAACAACATGATCCCCAAACCACAACCACGACTCTTACCTTACAGCACCGAGGCAACGTTCAAGCAGGTGAGGTTGTCTTTCATGCTTTGGACAACACACACACACACACACACACACACACACACACACACACACACACACACATGCCTCCTAACAGCTGAAATACCCAGAGCTGAGAAATTACATGGTGTTTTTGCATTGCCGAATCTGGTATGGGTCACTGAGCTTCTGGGCCAAAGATCTGCGTGTTCAGAACCGGGCAGCGTGCACACACACACACTCACACAAACACACACACACTCATACACACACACACACACACACACACACACACACACACACACACACACACACACACACAGAGGGTCTTTGTTTGCACAGGAGACTCTGCACTCTCAGATATCAAAGGCAGACGTGGTCAATGAGACAAGAAGTGCAGCAAAGGAGTGACAGGATACAGGAAAGAGAGAGAGAGAGAGAGAGACAGAGAGAGAGAGAGAGAGAGAGAGACAGAGAGAGAGAGAGAGAGAGAGAGAGAGAGAGAGAGACAGAGAGAGAGAGAGAGAGAGAGAGAGAGAGAGAGAGAGACATGAGCCACTCAACATTAATAATAAAAAATGCATAATTCTATTAAATAAAACAGTAAGAAAAACAAAGCAACATATATATACATACACTGTATATCAATAATAATGTCTAGATGGTGCTCCACATTTCCATCATCTCCATGATAGATTGTGGTCAGGACGTGGAGACTGATGATGTGGAGGTGGAGGTGAAGGAGGTGATGGAGATGTAATGGCGTGGAAGTGAAGGTGGTGGAAGTGATGAAGAGGTAATGGCGTGGAAGTGATGGAGATGTAATGCTGTGGAAGTGAAGGTGGAGGAAGTGATGAAGAGGTAATGGCGTGGAAGTGATGGAGATGTAATGGCGTGGAAGTGATGGAGATGTAATGCTGTGGAACTGAAGGTGGTGGAAGTGAACATGATGGAGGAGGTGGCAGCAATCAAGAAAATGTGGAATAATATGGAATTAGTGCTGATGGAGATGTAATGTTGTGAAAGTGATGGAGGTCTGATGAAGACATAGTGGTGGAGGTAATGGAGATGGTGCAGAAATGGAGGTGATGTAGAGATGATGAATATAACAGGGTGGTATAAGTGATGGTGATATGATGATGTAATGTCAGGAAGACCTGCAAGTGAGGATAATGGGGATGTAATGGCGTGGAAGTGGAGACGAAGGAGAGATTACTCACTCTCACTCACTTTCAGTAAACGCTTTATCTTGGTCAGGGTGGTGGTGGATCTGGATCCTTTCCCGGGAACAGTGGGCGTGAGGTGGGAATACACCCTGGATGAGATGCCAGTCCATCGAGGACAATGCAGGAGAGATTATGGAAATGATTAATGTGGAAGTGTATGTGACGGGTTGGTGGAGGTAATGGTGTAAAAGTGAAGGCGATGAGGTGGTGGATGACAATGTGGAGATAGTCAAAAGTAGTCGAAGTGACGATGATGGAGAGGTGATTGAAATGTAATATGAAAGTAGAAGACACCAGAGAGTAAGGAGTAAAAAAATTGGAAGCTTGGGTGGCTTTATGACAGGAAATAATTTAGCGAATGTACAAAATGTGTTCACTTTAGTTTTGCATAATGGATATTTATACAGTGCTCCGGTCTAGTTAAGGTGTTTCGGTAAAATAGTCTCATTATACCTAATATAATTTTGAAGAAATGGGGTTAACAATTGAGATACCAGACTCCACTGAAGGAAGGTTGGTAGTTGCCCCACCAAAGACCAACCTTGAGAAAGAATTTCTCAAGAAAAGGAAAGTAAACGGATTATAAGATATTCTCCAATGGTGTTTGGGCGAGAGAATGAATCATACAGACAGGATGGGGGCGAGAGCAATAATGAAACAGGTATAAAGAGAAAGATTGAGGGAGGGGGTGGGGTGTTGGAGGAGGAATATCAGAGCGATTAAGGGAAATTCCTGGTGCCTTGAAGAACCAAGATCTTAAAGCAAACCCCACATCTTGCTCTTAAAGGTCTCCTCTGAAACATGCACACATGTACACACAGAGGAAATAGCTAGCGGTTATAATAATCACTGCCTTCTGTTTACGCTCCATATTCACCTCTCTTACTCGATATTTCTCCATCCAATATTCACCCGACTCCTATTTGAAATCATTAAAACTTAATTCCACTTGACACTCTGTTTATCGAGAGCTAGAGCCCCAGGGGCGTCCAGGCACATCCGTCATGGTCCACACCCACACACACAAACCAATAACCTCGCGCACAGCTGCCGAGTCAGCAGGACCCAGATATTGCTGAGTGTCCCTGAAGCATCTTTCCGCCTGTCAGTCATCCAGGAAAAAGATGGCTAAACGCATCCGTCTTCCTGACAGATCCATGGGAGATGTGGCTGGAGAGATCAGGCTTGGTAACATGTATGGATTTATTGGACCTGAAACTCAGAGCTCATTCGGCATTCTGCGAGTTTTGACTTTTGTGCTGATGTGAACAACTGTATGAAATTTTCCCAGTCAGCAAAACGCAAAACATGAAGCACCAAATCAAATATCCAAGATCTAGCCCTGGCAGTCTGGCATTCGTACTGAAATCAGCAAATTTACTTTTAATTATTAATTGATTATTAGCATGGTGGTAATGTTACTAACTTCATGATCAAAAAAGGTTCCATACAGAACCTTCGCAAGGTTCCCAAGGAAGAATCTTTAGTAATTCTGAAACACAGAATACAAATACAAAAGCTGTATCCTTGAGGGTACAGCCACAGTGACAGCACTGGTCTCCTGAATGGTACAAACAAACAATTGGAAATAAAGATTAATTAGACAATTTGAAATCAATCTGTGGCATCTGTGGCAGAGGAGAGAACAGCAGGTAATGGAAGAAATTATAAGAAGACCCTAGGGAAATGGTCCACAAACCCTCACCAGGAATCTGTAAGGCAAGTGGAACAGAGGTTGACCACGTGATATCTGGTGCCAAAACCTGGATATGGACATCAAGTGACTGGGCTTCTCCTGGAGCCAGCTGGAAAGTCTTGGAGGACCCTTGACTGGATCCTTGGCCTATGCCTCAGGATCAAAAATACAAACAATAATAATATACCGTCAAAGACACACTAGCAGCCTTCATTCTGTTTTTATCTGAAAAGTGTCTCTTATGGAATCTGCTGCTTTCTGTCATAAAATATAAATCTATAACAAAGTTTGTAGTAAAAAAAATAGGGTGCTAAGACTTTTGCTTCTCCAGAAGGGACTTTCTAAGGGATACTGATATGAAAAAATACTGTTCGAATATATTTTTGTTCCATTCGTCCTTATAGGTACAGCAGAGATCCATAAGATCCAAGGAGGTTCTATACACTGACTTTCTCAGGGAAATAAAAAAAGCACAAAAAACACCCACATCAGCGACTCACTGGCAGTCTGACTGGTACCAGTAGCCATAATTACCCATACATACTCAGGCATGGCCCGACTTCCAGCGCAAAGAGTAACGCCAACACCACGTGAGGTGACTTTATCCAAGCCACAACTCCATCTCGAGTTTGTAAAATAGATCAGTTTCTTTGAGTCCTGTAACTAAAAGCAGAGGAGATGTCCCCTTCTTCAGGATATCAAAACAATGATCCTGTACTAAGGTAATCTTCTGGATTCTGATCCAGTCTTGTTCATATCTTCTAGCCAAACTGATTGGTTTTACGACCAGATCCCAAAGCTAGCTAGCTAATGTTGACGTAATTGCCGGATCCATGCTACTACACCTAGTAATCTCAGAATAAGATGATTTTACTGGTGTATGTTTGGGAAAAAAATGTGATTTTGAGTGTAAATTTTAAGTAAATCTTGCCGTGATGGTTAGCTAGGCTAGTTTCTATTCGCTAATACATGACAGGATGCATGTTACATTCTTCCAGAACATGTTTACATCACTTGTGCAGAGTACATCATGACTAGATGCCAAAGTGGTCTCTTTCATTCAATCTCCTCTTTCCCTTCAGCCCTTCATCCTTCCAAAAAAAAGGAGTGAGGGGACCTCAGAGGGAACCCTGCGAACGAGTGAAAGAGAAAATGGGGAAGGACGAGGGAAGCCCAGATCATGATGTACGCTGATACCTTCTTTTGTGAGGGTATCAGAGACGGAGGGGACAATGCCGGGTTTATCAGCCCAACAAAAGGCCTCTTTAGCGGGGTTAGAGAGGCTGAGAAGCCCTGGCAGATGGAGACCAAGGGGCCCAGGTATCATGTAGGCATTAGGGAAGAAGCTTTTAGAGGTTTTGAGTGCGACGTTCACCTCCACCCGCTTTAGCAAGGATGAGAAGAACAGATAAGAGAGGCAGGTAACTTCAGATGAGGCTAATGCAGCCACTACAGAGAGATCAGACCAGCAGATTAGCGCAAAATATGGATGAGAGACACAGATGGGGGTTTGTGAGAAGTTTGTCCACCTATACGTGTGTATATATATATATACACATATACATCTGCCAGTGTACACATGGAGGAAAAATTACACCTTAATATCACAATC
>CM074960.1:8734097-8788125 GCA_037577455.1 Pangasius macronema
CATACCTCTCTGCAGGTGCTCATTGTTCTGCCAATTAGCAAAAAATAAATGATAGCAAGAGAACTGTACACCTGACCCTTAAACACACACACACACACACTCACACACACCCACCCACCCACACACACACACACACACACACACACACACACACACACACACACACTACATCTTTCTGTCTTGCCATGTCAGATTTGAGCTAACGACCTCCACAGTGGGGTCAGAGGTGTGTGTTTGTTGTTCTAGGTGGAGGTTTGCTGTATTAGCAGCACACTACTTCACACACACACACACACACACACACACACACACACACACACACACACACACGCACACACGCATGCACACACGCACACACAAACAATAGACTTTTACACATATTCACACTAGCACTGAGAGGCCAGGCTTTTGAGAACTACACAAATTATATTTATTAAAATGTTGTAAATAATAATAATAATAATAATGCAAATGTAAATAATACAAAAGTACACTCTCTCTCTCTCTCTCTCTCTCTCTCTCTCTCTCTCTCCCTCTCTCTCTCTCTCTTTTCTTTCTTTCTTTCTGAACCTGAATATAAAACTGAGATCAGTGTAAAGTCTCATTCCTCAGTCTCCTAAAAACACTGCAGCTCCATCTGCTGGCCAACGTCTGCAAATTCAGCAAACTATTATTATTATTCTTTTTTAGCTAATTCAGTGGAAATAGCTCACAAAACAGTAATCTCTCTCTCCCTCTCTCTCTCTCTCTCTCTCTCTCCCTCTCTCTCTCTCTCTCTCTCTGTCTCTCTCTCTCTCTGTCTCTCTCTCTCTCTCTCTCTCTCTCTCTCTCTCTCTCTCTCTCTCTCTCTCTCTCTCTGTGTGTGTGTGTGTGTGTGTGTGAATACTAACCAGGCTTCATGTTTTCACGCCACTGATTATTTGTGTATGAAACCTGGCCATCGGGAACAAAAGGTCAGAGATCACTGGATATTATTTATTCATTCATTTATTCGTTTATTTCTTTCTTTCTTTTCTTTCCTGTGTGCAGTGAAATCCTCCACTCCTCACCGGGCCGCGTTACACACCTTCCTCTGTGGATAAAGGAATGAAGTCTGGGCTTCTCCGGCCACTGAAGGAGCAAAAGGGAAATAATAAGCGGCTCTGGGAGAGTTAATAAACAGCGCGGGGTGGAGCGAGTGACACACACACACACTCGTCTGCTCACACACACACTCGTCTGCACACACACACTCGTCTGCTCACACACACACTCGTCAGCTCACACACACACTCGTCTGCTCACACACACCGTCAGCTCACACACACTCGTCTGCTCACACACACACTGGTCTGCTCACACACACTCGTCAGCTCACACACACACTGGTCTGCTCACACACACCGTCAGCTCACACATACACCGTCAGTTGTAGAGGTCCTCAGAACCCAGAACACACACCCAACCCAGAACACACACACACACACACACACACACACACACACACACACACACACACACACACACACACACACACACAGACAGGTTTGTTTTACCATCCTTGAGAGAACCTGACATAATTATTAATGCAGCTAATTAATGCTATGCTACACCTAACAGTAATCTCAGTAACCAAAAGGAAACCTTTTGACCCTGCAAAAAGTCACAACTAGCTCTTGGCTGTGTAAAAAAACAGTCAAAATGTCCCTATCAGGATAGGAATATCTGACAGTAGTGGGGACAATTTGGCTGTCTCTATGGCTAGATGACTGAGCATCTTCAAAAGGACAAGTCTTGTGGGGTGTTCTCAGTCTGCAGTGTTAGTACCTACTAAAAGTGGTCCAAGGAAGGACCAGGTGACAAGGTCATGGGCGCTCAAGGCTCACTGATGCACGTGGGGAGTGAAGGCTAGCCTGTCTGCTCCAATCCTACAGAGGAGTTACTGTAGCACAAATTGCTGAAAAAGGTAATACTGGCTATGATAGAAAGATGTCAGAACACACAGTGCATCACAGCTTGCTGCATATTGGGCTGTGTAGCTACAGACTGGTCAGAGTGCCCATGCTGACCTCTGTCCACTGCCAAGCGCCTGCAATGGGCACATGAGCATCAGAACTGGACCATGGAGCCATGGAAGAAGGTGGCTTGGTCTGATGAATCACATTTTCTTTTCCATCTCACACACACACACAAACACGCACACACACATGCAGAGGTTTGAATTTTGTGCACTGTTTATGTGGCAGATCTTTTATCACCTAGATTTTCTTTTCAAGAAAGAAATAATCCTGAACCTCTGGAATAAAAAAAAAACTCATACACCTATTCTCATGTGGGTTAGGCAGGATAAATGATACAAAAATACAGAAAACCTTCTGCAAAACCTGTGGTCTCTGTGTTTATAGAATTACAGAGCAGGTGGACTAGACTCTGATTTGTATGTTTGGATGAAGTTCACTTGCTGCTACGTTGCCTGTAAGATGCAGCATTAGGCAGATTAGAGTAAATGCTGCATGATGGATCGGCTGCCTCTGGAGTGGCCATATGTACATGTGAGGCACATGGCAACACGGCTTCATGCGAGGAAATTAGTTTTGACCCCATGAGCCCAGGAACCTCATTCCAATGATCTGTGCCAAACCCTGAATAACTAGCTCAAGTAATTCGGATTTTGAAAATAAACTTTGCATGCTTTGCATTCCACTTGTGTTTTTACACATTTTGGTGGCAACTCCTGAAAAAAGCACTTAACGAAACTAGTGTGCATGGATCATTTAACACCTCAGTTAAATATTAAGTCGGTATTCACATGCCCATGGTATTACATGTGATATTAGCACAACAAGAGAGAAGCAGTGATTTCTCACATGTTAATAATGTGCTTGGTTGCACAAAACAGCATCTTATTGTATCTCCTTGTACAGTAAAGGATGGGGAAGGATGAATATATAGCTCTTCTGAGGATCCTGATAGTAAGACTGGTTTCTCTCAATGCTGCATTCCTTCTAATAGTGTTTCGCCAGAGGGAATGTAAACTGCCATAGGATTAAAAATACAATAATTTCCATAATAACATTTCTATGACCTTTCTCTGCCCACTGTTGAAACTAAAGGGCCAAGAAATATGCACAAGCATATACAATTTAGCATTTTATTGCCATTACATTTACACCAAATGGACCAGAACCTCTCTAATGAGAACAAAGTTAATCTCAATTTATGAGATGATGCTAACATTTGGCATAGAATCACCTTCTGCAGGACACCATAATACCAGATTTTCAGCTCTAAGGAATCACAGGACAGATCTGCTGCTTTGCAGAACACATCAACAGAGAACATTTTGCAGTAGCGCATTTAAAGAGACAGTACACAGTTGCCTGGTGTGACCTGGGGGGGAACAGATTTGCATAAATGTGTCATACAAATGGGCTTGGTTCTAATTTGTGTGTTTAATGAACCTTTCAAGTTCCCTAACGTATACACAAAACCATTCCTGTACAGATAGACAGTTTTAAGAGTTACACAGCCTTTTTTATTGCTTTATAAAACATTACAAGCTAATATTCAAATATTCAATATTCATCTATTACTAGGGGAAACAATCACTTTGCTAAATTCGTGATTATTAAAGTGTTTTTTTTATTCAAATACAAACTTTATTCCAAGATCATTGGTATTTTTTAATTGTAATTTCTAAATCTATCTATCTATCTATCTATCTATCTATCTATCTATCTATCTATCTATCTATCTGCCTGCATGCTAGCCTGCCAGCCTGCCTGCCTGCCTGCCTACCTACCTACCTACCTACCTACCTACCTACCTACCTATCTATCTATCTATCTATCTATCTATCTATCTATCTATCTGACCAAACATATATAATGTGGATAGATATCTAGCTATCATACATCAAGGGCAACTTAATAAAGTCAAACTTATTTTTGCAAGCATTTTGGTGTCTATAAAAAGAAAATAGTTTATCAAAAGACAACAATTTAAACAATACAGAGAGAATTTGGGCCTAAAATGTAGTGAAAATATCAATATCAGTAATTAATCATGGTCTTCGTACATTTTTGTAAATTTCTAAAATTGATCCTTTTACTTTTGTTTATTGCTTTTAATACGCTGAGCCTCAGTCTGTAATGTTCACATTTTTGTTGTGTTATGCGCTATTCTATCTGTTTATCTACACGAGTCATACCATGGCATAAAAAAGCACGTTTTTTTCAGTTCACATTTCTATAGTGAAATTAGTCTCACTTCTCCAGAAATTAAGCCAGGTTTTTCAAATTACAATGATTCCAGTGCTTTTGTTTGTTTGTTTCAATTCACTGTAATGACTGTAATTTGATAAACCATGTTTAATTTTCATTTTAATGACATTCAGTTATATATAAAGCTATGCCTGGAATATAGTTATGATTGTTTTTGATTGATGACAGGTGTTCCTATTAAAGTGGACATATATACCGGTTCAAGTGCGTTCCTGTCCTGTTCTTATCCCTGATACATTACACTTTAGACTGAATCTCCCTCTGCCTCATGAAAGCAGGTGCAGCAGAAAGAAAAGCTTTTCTACAGAGACTTTATGCATTCATGTCTGTGTTGTACAGCTGCTGGAAATCATCACAACATTTTAGCTGCACTAGTACACCATCAGAGAGCTTATTTTAAATACAAAATGTATGCACAATAATCAATATATTTTTTTCCTCGCTCAGATGTATGTGAGCTTTCTCTACACACGGCTATTGAATACAACTTTGCCGTTTGTTAACATCACAGATGTGCCATGGGCTTCAGAAAACCTCCCTCTGTGATCAAGATGTTGAAGCAGCGGTTTGTCATAATGTGATAATCTCATTGGAAAAGCTTTGCTTGAAAGTCACTAAGAATGCCTTCAGTCTAACTATGATGTAATTGCACAGCAGGCTTATGCACAGGAAAGAGAGGCTTATTACCAGACATAAACATATAACAGAATATCATACACAACTTACAGTGTTGATGTTACTGTCTTGCAAATATCTAGTAGTATCCAGTATTATACTGTTCATTGTTTCCCTCCTTTTACATACAATACTGAAAGTATACAAATAATATCACATCATCAACATGTCACCTTATTTTAATATTTACTTTGGTTAATCACAGGATACCATGAGATCAGTGAAGTTATATTAGAAATCAAAGAATCCATTCACATAAAGTCACGAGTTTATTTCTAATGTGCAATATTCACTGAGTTGCCCGTGTGTTGGTTATGGCAGAAGTACTGCAAATAAACCAGGAACTTGTTGTAGTCCTGTGGTGAGAATGTAAAGCACTGTAGACAGGAAGTGTATCAGCTGCTACAAGGGCCAAAGATAAACTATGACCTGAATAAAGGTACTTGGGGTTTTGTCCTATACATGTCCTTAACTGGCAACAGCATGTCCAGTATGCACTGAGAAAATGCCACTTTTTGGAAAAAAAAAAATCATAAATTGCAAGAATTTGAATGGTAAAAAACAGATCTATGTAAAAAATCTTTTTTCATTGACGATTCGTGTGCACTGCACTTCCTTACAGGCTTTATTTTCCTTGCTGGATTCTTTTCCCATGGAGAGCCCAAGGAGACTGCAGCAAATGTGCGCTGGCTGTCCACGGTCCACATGCGATCCGCCACAGCCATGTTTTAACGCTGATTGCCTTTCTCTTTCAGCAGCAATGCACCACTCAAGTCCTGCAGGCAATTTGACAAATGAGCTGCAATAATAACGGAGGTGCGCGTGCACTGCAGCAAGCGTCCCACACTGTATACCTTCCTCGTGAAAGTTCACAGCAATGCACGAGAGCATACATACACCCACCTTTATGTGTATACAGGATATGTATCACACACACATATACGCACACGAACACACTGAGAGAAAAAAAAAACCCTACAAAGGCTCACCTTGCTCCCAGCTGTAGTGCACCTGGACTGATGCACTGATTTTTATATAAAGCTGTGATGCTTGCACGAAGCACTCCCTTCTTTCTGAATGGGTATAAACAGGCTTTGACAGGGATCTGTGATTTAGCTAAAAAATAATCAACACAATCACTTCTTTATTACTAAAAATTAGAAAGGAATGTTGAAATCCCACTCTGATGATTTTTAACTTTACTGTAAGATATTAAATTAACTGTAAGAAATTTATGACTGCATAGATTAGGCTCGAATAGAATTCTTCAATTCTACACTGATGTTTTACAGCTATACAGTAGGAAATTAAATTCGATCTACTGCCATTGGATGAGTACATGTTAAAAAAAAGAAAGAAAAGAAAAGAATAGAATATGTAAATCTCACTTTGATGTTTTCAGGCTATTCAATAGGATATTCAATTCAGTTGGATTTCATATATTTATGGGTAAATAGAATAGAATAGAATAGAATAGAACAGGACAATAAATTCAATCAGCTGGCAGATCTTTATGAGTAAGTAAAAAAAAAAAGGAATAGGACCGAATGCTTTGATCCCACTTTGATGTCTTTCAGCTATACAGTAGGATATTAAATACATTCAGCTGTAAGGTATTTATGAGTGAGTGGAATAGAATAATTCAGCATCACTTTTATGTTTTCCAGCAACGCAGTAAGATATTAAATTCACTCAGCTGCAAGATGTTTAGGACTAAATAAAATAGAATACTTCAGTCCCACTTTGGTGTTTTCTATTAGCTGCCAGATTTTAAAAAATGCAATGCATTTTTAGCTTTACAGTTTGATATTCAGGTCCCTCAGCTGCAAGGTATTTATGAATAAATAGAATAGAATAGAATAGAAGAGTTCAGTCCTACTCTGATGTTTTCAGGTATACTGTACGATATTGAATTCCATTAGCTGCTAGCTTTTGATGAGCAAATAATAAATGCAGCAGAATAGAATACTTCAATCCCACTCTGATGATTTTTATCTTTACAGTTTGATATTAAAGTCCCTCAGATGCAAGTTATTTATGAATCAGTAAATTCCCTCTCTTCTCCCACCAACTTGCTGCCAT
The DNA here is from genome assembly GCA_037577455.1 of Pangasius macronema. Classification (NCBI taxonomy): domain Eukaryota; kingdom Metazoa; phylum Chordata; class Actinopteri; order Siluriformes; family Pangasiidae; genus Pangasius; species Pangasius macronema. The sequence continues at coordinate 8,741,117 of CM074960.1, forward strand.
AGTGAGCCCAGCAGCAGCTGTATGCAGAGGAACGACTGCACTTCCTGACGCATCAGGCACTCACTCACCTTGACGTAAGCCGGGGGAGCAGAGCTTTAGCTGCTGTAGGAGAAAGCGCAGGCTGGGGGCTGCCTGATGGGACATGGTATTGATTGCCCTGAGATGGAGAGATTTTAAAAGGCTGGCGGAAAAAGAGGAGGAGTAAGCGAGGAGCTCGCAGCAGCATTTGCATGCCTCCCCCCCTGCAGATATCGGCACGCTCAGCATTATTGTGCTGGTGCTGTGCAGGAAAATGTGAATTTCACATACAGACAGCTGAGTGCTGGGTAATTTAATTCTGCACCCAGCTTCTCTGCCAGCAGCGTAAAGTGAGCCACGTTACCTTCAAACAGACTCGACCTTTCATCCTCACCCCTAAGGATGATGGAAAAAATGCAATGAAGAAAAGACACACATAACATAAAGCATGGAATTGCCCGAACACAACAGTAAAAAGTGCTGACGTTCACTAAATATTCTATTTATAAGCAAAATGGCTGCAACCAAAATCTAAAAAAATAAAGTTATTACGTCATCGATTAATGGGCTGATAAATATTTGTAATATTTTGACTCACATTGCTGTAATGAAATCCTTTGTGTTAAATTGCAAAAGAATGCCAAACAGAAGAATTTTCACTAGTAGACCCCACTGCGTATATGCGTATACATGAGTGGTAATGGTAATTGATAACCACATCACTCTAAATATAAATATATAAATCTCACTGTCAATATTAATTCACTTCCATCTCATTCATTTTTTAAGCTCAGTGAATGTATGTGCTATATTAAACACAGGGAGGCAGTAAAGTGCTTTCTCTGCAGCTTCTCCATCCTCTTCCAAGTGCCTACAACTGCAATTTAGAGTTCGAATTTAAGCCACCAATCTTGTGGTTATTGTAGTTCCAATTTTGTGAACAATGCACAATAAAATGAATCAGCATAAGCAAATGACTTGCCAAAAGTCTCAGCTTATTATTAGTCTGTGCCTTCTATGCATAAGCAAATAGTTTTTGAACATTAACTTTTTTTTTTTTAGTTAGGAAACCAGCTAATTACGTGAACACAAACAATGTTTTTTTTTAAATGATGAAATCTTCAGATTTGCATTAAGCCAGAACTTCTTTGGTTGTTGCCGTGGATCAGATGTGAGTATAATATTGTACTTTGCAAAAGCTTTTTATAGCCTTACAGAAATGTCCCAAATGTTATACCCATATACAAATCTCAAATGTTCAAATGTCATATGAAAACATGAATTTTACATGTTTTTTTTTTTTAGAATTCACGTGCTGTTTACATGTGACCTTTGCACATCTACTGAACATGTTTTTATGTTTGCTCCATTTATTTTCATATATCAATAAGAGCATGTTGTGTTATTTATCACATGTAGGTCATGTGGTTTGGGGGCAATCGTGGCCTAATGGTCTGAGCGTTGGACTTATAACCCGAAGGTGAACCCGTAGGTCGTGGGTTCGAGTCTCGGAATCTCCGGCAGGGATTGTAGGTGGGGGAGTGAATGACCAGCGCTCTCTGCCGCCCTCAATACCACGACTGACGTGAGACCCTTGAGCAAGGCACCGATCCCCCAACTGCTCCCCGGGCGCCGCAGCTAAAATGGCTNTGCCCACTGCTCCGGGTGTGTGTTCACGGGTGTGTCTGTTCACTACTGTGTGTGTGCACTTGGATGGGTTAAATGCATAGCACAGATTCCGAGTATGGCTCACCACACTTGGCCACACTCGATTTTTCACACATAGTCACATATTATTCTCATGATGTCACATCTTTCCTCTAATTCATAGTTATTCATAATTCTTAGTCGGTTTCAGGGCATAAACATGGCGAAATGTTTTTCACATGTGAGCACATACTACTTTCATATTTTCATGTCATATATGATAAACATATGATCACATACGAAATGTATGTGATTTTTCCATAAGGGTTTTGCACAAATACTGAAGTCATCATTGTGCTTTGAAAGTCAGAATCAGAATAAAAAGAATATTTGCCAAGTATATGATGTAAATAAATTATACAACTGCACAATACAGTATAACAATAAAACTACAAAAGTATACATTTCAGTGCTAAAATACAGCACATAATATACCACATAAATACTGCCAGTAGTGAAAAAGTGTACAAATGATGCACTTGCCATTATATACTAATGCAATGGCCCTTAGATCTGATGTGCTGAAAAAAACAAATTGTACAACCAAAATCTGTATGTTGTACAGAAAATTATATCTGAGCAGAGATTTAATATTAAAAAACTTGCCTTTGCTAAAAAAAAATGCAATTCTTATATTGTGAAGGATTTTATAAATGAAAAAGAAATACACGCACACACACAGTCAAAACTGTACAATGTACAATACACAAGGAGTGTGACTAAGTAGAATGAGATAATGGGTTAGTCTAAATATCTTGGATGACTGTGAGATTACCTCATGATACATTTCCTTTAAACGCAACCTAAGGTCAGAACTGTGACAAAATTCGCACCCACATACCTCAAGCCTGACATCTATTTCTGAAAAGAAAGAGGTGCTTGTGCTGAGATCTCTGGAGGCTCTGCTGGGGAAACATAGAGAGAATGAGTCACCCAGAGCTGAGGTCTGCATGTGTGTGGTGGCAATGAGGTGGCCAAAACCACGGACAACCAAACAGGACTGCACAGAGATGGAGTGTGTCCTCTGAAGGATTACGGCTCCAAATACATGACTACTGTTCAAAGGGCCAGGGTTATAAAAGTAAACTGAAGCAAAAACTTTGGCTTTTCATAGCAAATGAGTACTGTACTCTTAGAAAAAAGGTTAAATCTAGAACCTCTTTGGGTACTTTGGTTATCGTTCTGGGGAAAACTCTACACAAAGGTAGAACCCATCGAAAAAGCTACCCAAACACCTCTTAAGGAACCGCTTTTACTAAGAGGGTAGGCATAATGCTCATTCACAATTAATGATCTGCCTGTGATGAGAATCGTAAAATCTTAAAACGCCCCTCTATCCTACAGTTGAGTGCAAACGTTTGTACAAAGGTGGGTCTATCCTCCATCAGGACAATAATCCAAAAATATAAATCAACAGAAAAATAGTTTGATGTTTGCTAGGTCATTTATGTTATTATAGACTATTTAGTATTTATTTAACATTGCCTAACATTTATTTAACATTACCTAACACACTAAATGTCTTATTGTAAACTAAATTCCTTCTCAATCTCATTTATTTTGTCTAAACTGTATGCAAACATTTGCAATCCATTGTATATATGACTGGCTCCAATTTTGTAAAAACAAAACTACTGTGTTTGGTACAACTCGTCTCATTCGTGTGCAGTTCCACTTCATCCTTTCCTAGATGGTTTCCTGGAATGTGCAAAGCAACTGGGTTTTGGTAGTGTTATTCATCTGATTGTATGTGACATCTTTATAGGTGATCAAAAGTAGAACATTGTTAATGCTCCAAGGGGTTTCAATAACATGCAGGTTTATGTGCTGGAACAGCATTATTGTGATACACAGTAATAGGTATCAAAGCAAGTGCTGCCAACAAATAAAGCACACAGGGTGAAATATGGGAACAATCCCCCCTCCTGATTTGTGGACATGCAATTGTTTCTGATGTTCCTGATTGGGACGTTCTGTGTCTGAGGTGTGCTCAGCCAGCCTGAACACAAGGGGACAGTAAAGCCTTTTTAACACCCCACAGCACCCCTGATTCCTATTAATCTCAGCATTATTGCAAGAAGACTGCTCGGTTTCTCCGCTGCACAGGCCTTCTCACCAAAGTGCATTTATATAATGCCTCAGACTGACTAAATTATCTTCTGGCAAAAACAGGGTCTCCTTTTATTTCTTCCAGAAAATGAGACAGTTGCAAACAACAGGCTTTAGCCAGGAAGGTGTGGCATTCTTGTGAAAGGTTGGAAGATGAGTTCAGCAAGCCTCCAGACAGTTTCGGCTGTTGTAACGAGCCTGGCTGCCTGTTGAATCATTATGGAAAGCAGCCACTGCATGCAGGGAAATGCAGTGAGTCAACACAAGGGGGGCTTGAGAACAGGTGGGCAGAAGTGGTGAAGTAGTCATCAGGAAAGCGGATGTTGGGATACACCTGTAGCTCAGTAGCCCGCAGTCCTATTGTCTGCTTCAAGTAAACATGTGGGGCTAGCAAACATCATTCCCACGTTTGCACTTGCAAAAGAAAAGGATCTAAAGTGTAATTTTAGGGTATAAGCTGTGGATAATATCTGGCCTAACTTTTTGATTAAAATATTTTTTACAAAATTAGGCCTGGATGACCAAAGGCCCAAAACTGCACTGGACCTGGGACAAACTGCCCATAGCTGATGGTGGTGTTGCCCTCAAGGTTGTTTTAAATTTTTAGTTACTCAAGAAAATAAATAGTGTACTTTTTATTATTTTGTTTCCCCTTTGGTTCACAATTTTACCTTGAGGATCACTCATATTATTTACATTTTTTGTAACTTGGGAATAACCATCCATGCACCTGTAGATCACCTTTTTCTCACAGTATAACCCACATTTTTTAGAGAGAGATAAAATTATATCTTGATATTTGTTAAGGTCTATTTCTAACACACTCTCATTACCTGATCTACCGGTTGATGTGTTTAGAGAAACACGCTGGTACAGCGTGTTAAGCATATAAAAAAAAAAACTTTGTCCACAACCGCATGCTAGTGCACTTCAAATATTTCATCAAAATAATACGCAACCTATTGCACATATGGCATTCTATAGTGGCATAAATTATTCCTATACATATTAAGTACACTGTTATGCAGGAATGCCATACCATTTAGTACAGTCACACGGGCCTTTGGAGCACTATTTAGTGAGGCAGTAGCGATTTGGGACGCAGCCGTAGATTTTAACGCAGCTGGGTGGGCGGGTCTTAGCAGCTGGGAGCTATTTGACCACGTGACCTTAAGGGCTGGTTCTCTTGTTGTAGCAGCCATCATATCAGCCTAATACAAGTCCTGATTAAAGAAAGCAGAGGAGCTGAGGAACAGGGCGGACAGTTATGGCTTTGCACAGGAATATCGTTTAAAAGAAGCCTCTATAAACGCTGCTAGGCTTATGCTTCGTTTTCGCGTGTAGGCCACATCAGCTGCAGGTAAGTCCGTCTCTCTCTCTCTCTCTCTCTCTCTCTGTCTCTCTCTCTCTGTGTGTGTGTGTGTGTGTGTGTGTGTGTGTGTTCGGTGCTGCGTACACAAATTGCGAGGCTTTTGTTGAACTGGGATGTGTTTGTGTAGCTAAACATAACATGGGTCATCTAACAGGCAAGCAAGCGAAAGCCAGTGTGTTAACAGCCGCGGAATCATGTTAAACCAGCTCCTGAAAATGGACACAGCAACGCGGTAACGTCACTTTGTTACAGGTTTCTCTGTAAATATAAACAAGAAGTCGAGTGCACGGAAGGAGCACTTCTTGTACATTTCACCGGCCCAATTTATTACAGTAACACCTGGGACATTAGCAACAAGGGAATATTATAAACCTAGCCCTAATTTCGATTCATTTAAACGATGTAAAACCGAGACCTTTGGCATGGCAACGTCTTTGTTTCATTAGCTAGCTTCCTTGCTAGGACAGGTAAGCGCGTTCACGGAGTGCAACTTGTGCTGCTGTTGAATGCTGCACGGTAGCGTTAAAGCATGCCTCCTGTCGCATATTTGTTAAATTAAACGCTCTGCCATGATAAATATCGCACCTGTTTGGCTAGTGAGGTCATTACTAGCCTAGATGCATTTTTATAGAAAGGTGTTTTGTCCATGAGTTAAAACAGACCGTTTCTAACACACGGTCATTACCTGAGCTACCGGCTGATGCGTTTAAAGAAACATGTTGAGTTCAAGTGCTGCGTCGAATACGACAGCTTGGTCAACTTATTACTTAGACCAAATATTACTTTGAAATAGTAACAGCCCATTAGACATATGGTAATCTATATTAGTACAGCTCTGTTATGTTATATTTGACACAGGGTTTGGCACGGGTCTTTAGTACTCCTTAAACTCTTGCGAAACGAAAATGCCGGCAACATGCTTCGCTTTCGTTTTGAGCAGGGGGACTGGGACCCATGCTGTTTAGTCTCACAGTTCACCTTAACTTGCTGTTTAATACACTTAACCAAGTGAAAGTTTTTCTGTCTCAAACCGAGCTTTTGGTGTACACCAGAACCTGCTGTCATACACGAAGCAGCCTCTCAGCTTCAGGGCAAGGTAGTTTACCTCAGGTATCCTGAAGGGTTCTTCAGTTTAAAGGTTTTACACAGAAACCTCCAAAAGGTGGTTTTCCTTTTCAGAAAAGCTTTTCCAAGTACAACTAGAAAGCCTCTTTAACCATCCAGAGACCTGTTTTCTGAGGTTTGTGTTAGTTACTGGGTCTTCCAGGTTAGCTGTTGCGTCAGTAACTAAACATCTTCACCACTATCTGTAGACCTGATAAAATGAGGGTGTTTAGTCTTTGTCACTGATAATGTGTTTGGTTTCAAACAGGGCCACTAGCAACTATGAAAGACTTGAGGTCTATAAGAGTTCAAACGTGGTGCAGTTTCCTTCTTTTACACTACAGACTGGGTTAAAGCTTTACAGTCTTGAGGATTAGCCAGTCAGTATCTGAGGTGCCTTCTGCCTTCAGTCAGTATCTGAGGTGCCTTCTGCTTTCTGATTATCTCGAATAATGTGCGCCACACTTAATCATACTCCTGGACGCATACTTTCCAAGAGAGTATGATGATACATCTGTTTCATGACAAACCGGGATCTTAGTATTATAATTAAACAATATCACACAAGCAAGAGTGTGGTTATACTGAATATCAGCACGGCTGTGATTTGGCCTTAAGCATGTAGCCGCAGACTGATGATTCAGTACAACTGCCCGATTGCAAGTGTGAATTTTTTTATTTATTTATTTTTTTGTGTACAGTGGTTCTACAAACAAGAAATTAACCTAACACGCATTTCAGACACACTATAGTAAAATACTTTTATTTATTTTTGCACCGCTACTGGAAATGGATCCCAAAGAAGCCACACACACACTTTATAGTACAGCGTCTTGCTAGCTCACATTGATTTGCGCATTTCCGCTAAAGGTGCTTCAGGTAGAATTGGCTTGCCTTCTTCCTTTTCATCTTCATGTCAAAAGTTATATTCATGAAAAATGTATCATTTGCTTTGTCCGATGATGTTACTAACAATGCTGTAGTAACCGTTTTGAACTAGGAAGTGGAATTTTTATATGGTGAACACTGGCGAGCGGAGTGATGCTCACAGTGAAACGTCCCTAAACTAAATATAAACACACTACCAGTCAAATTAGTGGACCCAAAGTAACTTGTATAATACTGTAACTTTGTGGAAAAATGAATGGGAGAAATCCCAAAATGCATAAGTTAGCTTTCACAGTTTTTCTCCACTCTCTCTCTACTGTTGAAATAGTATTTGAAAATCTGAACTGATTCATAAAACAATACCTTTGAGGCATGATTTCTACAGTTACTAGTTGGTGTCTGATGGACAGTTTTTCATCGAAACGAGCCTTGCCCCAGTTCATGTTGACATCATGGCATGGCATGATTTTTTTCCGAGCAAAAAACTTGTATAGGAACATTTTCTTCTATCTAGACTCGGATGTAGTGAAAATACAAGGATGCAGTTGTGTCTTCTTTTTAGTTTCATTTTTCATACTTTCACTCTTGCACTTAAAGAAAGGGCAAGCTTGCCTGAGTGAGCAGGTGGACTCCTAAAGGAGCACTTATCTTGGACCTCTGCAGTTTGTCAAAGCTTACAATACACAAAGATTCAGGTTTGTTATAGGGTTCGCATGCATAATGCAGATGACCGTGATATCAGTATTGTGAGAGGCAATACTGTGATGACTGTCAATGCATTATGTATTGTGCAGACCTAGATTAATCACATTCAGCCATATAATTAACAATTGTTTGATTTTTAAGTGCATGATGCAGCACTAATGGGTTATTGTTCATATTTAACTTATTGGCTAACCATAAAAGTATCTTGATCTGCTATCTGTTTCAGCTTTTAGCAGGAAAATTGCTGGTATTAGAAGACTGCTATGCTGCAACATTAGGCATGATCAGTATGGTAGTAGTGGATCCTGTTGATGCAATTTCTCAATGCATTTATTTATTCATTTATTTATAATTTACAAGGCACTGTTGACTGCCTTAACATACAATTTTAACATCCATACACCTATGATTGACCTTAAAAGGGTGATAATTTTTTTTTTATTTTTTATTTTTTTTTTAATAAATACTTTGCTTTATCTTTTACACACAATAATAATAATAATAATAATAATAATAATACTAAAGGTGTTGGTGGTAAAAAATTGCAAAATGCTAATAAAAATATAAAGGTTACAAATGTGTTTTTTTTTAAACTTTAGGCCATGGCTGTTTTACTTTAACTTGACTCGTGAGTGAGCAGGAAAAGAAGCGCATCTGTCTCAGTGCTCGCTGAACTGAAGTGCTCTCACGCATTCTAACGTCTCTTCTCCGATCTCAAGAATACCTTTGTATGCATACCATTCACAGCACATTGTGGTCATTTTTAACAACCATGCTAATAGTGCTCTGCATTCTCAGGTTAGCAATTGTATAATTTAATTGTTTTATTTTTATGTTCACATAACTTACTTAATACTGTAAGGTGCTTTATGTGTAAGATAGGCATGATGTCTGCCTACAGCAATGGCCCATAGTGCCTTGCCCTCCAAGTGCTTTCAACCAGCACAGCTCATCCATGAAAAATCTTGCTAGATGTTTTTTATATCGTAATTACGCCCTATAGTGTAGCAAGTTGTATGACATTTCCAAGTGAAGTGTTAACGTGTGGGAATACTAGAATCTTGTAAATCTTAGAATATGATTTGTATGAAATAAATCAATAAATGAACAACTTGCATGAAACAAATCAATAAATGCATATACATATACACTCCCCTGATAATTTATGCAGTTATGTATTCTATGTCATGCAGGAACAGGTCAAGAGCTTCAGTTAATGACATCAAACATCAGAATGAGGAAAAAGTATGATCTCTGTGACTGTAACTGTGGCATGGTTGTTGGTGCCAGATGGGCTGGTTTGAGTATTTCAGAAACACCTGACCTCCTGGGATTTTCTCAGCACTCTCTAGACTCTCAGCAGTCTCTAGAGCTTACACAGATGTTATATATTAACATTTTAACTGAAGCGCTTGACCTGTATCTGCATGATTTTATGCATTTTGCTGCTACCATGCGATTGTCTGTTAGGATAACTGCATAAATGTACAGGTGTTCCTATTAAAGTGGACGTTGAGTGTATATCCAAGGAGTAACTGAGGTTTACTTCAAAAGTACTTCATCAGCTGTGGAAGCTCAGTGCTGTGTAATATAAAGGGCATTTTTACTATATGTAAAATTATTACTGTAGTGCACTTCCTGGATTTTAGATTTCTGATGTGTGTGGAGGAGCATGATTGGTTAAAAGTTTTTATGTAATGTTACTTTGTTTACTCTGTTGGTGAGGTTTCGGTTTCTGATGTCAACGTTGTCAGGCCTGAATTTGGCCTGGCTTTCTGAGTTATGTAACTGGATTAAATTGGTGAAACTCATTAGGCTAACAAGATTTTGGGGTTCAGTATTCAGCACTCACTGAGGCCTATTGAGTGTTGATCTTCCACTAAGCTGATTTGAGCTCTAGTGCGGTCACGTGTGCCTGTAGCCTGAACCGGTTGACTGTGTATGGTGGAAACCTGTTTAAAAGGTAAGCAGATTTCTCTCCAATGTTTAGTCCACATTTTAATGAGTGTTGATCCTCTGAGAGTCTAATACAGTGGAATTGTGCGGTGAGGCATGTGAAGTCTGCTATGAGGATAAATTGGTACCATAGGCTTTGCTGGAATGTGAAACACAGGACCATGGAGGACAGATGTGATCGACAAACCTTTTACTTTAATGAATATGGCGAAGGTAGCTGAAACATTTGCTCTGTTTTTAATTCATTTTGCTGAAGTCATGATCACAATGCAACAAAATAAATAAACATTTTCTGCAAGACACATGCATCAGATTTGAAAGCAACTTTTTCTTTCCTTGAATGTGAAACTGAGTAAATTGTGTGCCCAGTGGTCAGTAAAAACACTCCAGTGGCAACTCAATGTCTGATGCTTTCAAACTCATTATCAAATAGTTTGTTATAATTAAAGTAATATTATATAATACATTTTTACAATACCATGCAGTTTTCCTAAACTGTCTTTCATCAAGGTCCTAAAACGGTGCCATATTATTAATTAAATTGTCATTAATAAAAAGTAACTATTACAATTTTGACCAGCTGGCTGATTCACAGTGAGCACATTCTATGTACATTTTCATCAGATGAGACAAATTAACTCTACGTCAATTTCTCAAACTGAACCAGTCCACGGACCCTGATCTCGCTCAGGCTATTAGTGTTTTATTCATATTTGCCTAGCAGTAAGTAAGTAAGCTCGGCTGGCCTCCAGTCAAGGTTCAACATCCAAAGGCAAACCCCTACGCATTATTAGCTTGTGTAAAACAAAAGCATTTATTTGGTGTGCATATTTAAACAAAATGCACTTCACTGTGGTGCTGTAACTGTAGTGGACGCTACTCGATCTGAATCCCACAGCCTGCTGCATTGCACACATTGGCTTTTACAAGTCCAATGGTTTAGCTTGCACAGATAACATACAAGCTGTTCAGAATTTTTGTCATGAGTGCAAGCATGATGTGCTACCTCAGAAATGACAATAACACAGGAATTTATATACTCATTTGTGTCTGCACTTAACCAGCTAATAACTTTTTTTTAGCGTGGTCAATTTCTGGGTAGAGAAAACATGAAGCTCCGAAACGCATTTATGATTCCAAATGGATTTATGATTTGTCCATTCTTGATTTGCCTTACTGCTGTTCATCCATTAATCCACTATATTGTAATCATAAGCACTTTCCACACAGGGAATGGACCAGGCACTTTACTGCTTTGCTTCAGTCTAACTATTTGGCTTGCAAAATCTTACATTTTTCATTATTTTACATACGTTTTCAAGTTGAAGGTCGGACATCTGATATTTGGTTGTGTATCGTCGCTCTGTTTAGATGATCGATTCAGTGCTAAAACTGTGAACCTGACAACCCTGTATACTACCTAAATGACACAGACATTGGATTTTCTTACTTGATTTTGCATATTCAGGTCACATCAGCCACCTCTGCTAAACTGAAATAGCATGAAACGTCACACTGCATAATTTGTATTTAGCGTTTGTACTAGTGACACATTAATCAAGAAATTATACTTCATCAAATGAGGATACTAACTGCCACAGCACTGATTCAGTACTGTCTATTGACCATCCCATCCTCTTCCATTTGAACACCACCGTATACGAGAATTCAGTCCAGTCTGCATTCTTGTACAGATTTCTGCACTTATACGGTCTCGATGACTAAACAAGGTGACATTTACACACTCCAAAGACACATTAATAAATTGGTCACCAAAGGCAAAGTTGTGATATTTATATAATGACATAATGTCACCATATCAGTATCAGCAAACACATAATGTTTGATATTAGGCTAAAGTTGGTGATTAGTGCTGATATGAGGCATTAAATATCTTGTGTTGAAGCTGTGAAGGACTATAAGAATATATTTGAAGCGACACGGTTTTGAGCCGCTGACTCTTGTCGTATTAGGCGAGGATTCCTTGATTGTAGGTGCAGCCTGCATACTTTTCTTCTGAAAGGGAAACTCTCTCTTCTAGGGTTCTCCAGAGAACCGGTAACGCTTCCCTCAGCAGGTCAACCAGACAAATGTATCGCGCTGCATATGAACAGATTTCTGTGTAAATCGTTTGTATGAGCATTTACAGCAAAAATTGTATTCATGAAAATCCCTTAAATTCAGAAAAACGGTCATGTGTGTGTGTGTGCGTGTGTGCGTGTAAATTTATGCATAGAAGGCTAATTAATGTAAACAGCTTTGAATCTTATAATTTGCAGTGAGTTACTGCATTTTTATAGGGGTTGCGTTGTCAAGTTCTAAACGCTTATTAATTGCAAATGTATGCACAAATTAAATATAAAAAAATCTGGACAGTAAAGTATTTGCGGATTTACTTTATAAAATGTGTACGCACGTAAAAAAATTTTAATATTTAATATATCAAAAAGGACAGCAAGATGACCGAAATCCATTTTAAGACAATAAGGCTAATTGTGCTATTAAGAGAGGATGGGCTGGTCTGTGCAGATGAGAGCTGGAAGCAAAGACAGTGCAAATGGCAGAATTAATATTACTGGAAGAGTTAGCACATGATGCCCTTAGGAAGCAACAGATATTTAGAGACCAGTATGATTTTTTTTTTCTCTTCCTCTCCCCTACCTCTCAGAGGATGAATAAGTCTGGTCCATTTGCTGTAGCATCTGGTCAGTTTTAAAAAGCTTTGCCATGGTTTGCCCTCCCCTGTTAGCAGAGAGACAGTAATACTTTTTTGTGTCGAACCATTTTCTTTTGACCTCCCTTCTGCTGTGCCGGATGGATGCCGACAAATTCACCTCTGTATTTTCTCACCATATTTTGGTCTTTCAGGTGCTGTGACTCCTGGATACACTGCTAAACAATATATTTTTTTAAGTACTTCAGCTTCTGCCTCAGAATTTTTTTCTTTTCTGGCCATTTATCCATTTTGCGCTTCCCTTTTTGTGACCTTGGCCTTTATATGCGGTTTTTGGGCATCACCAAACGTAACTCAGCTGTGGAGTGCACGTATCCGGCAATGTACAGGTGATTCATTTATCAACATGCATGTGCGAATACAAAGAAAATCAGCGTTTTACGAAACTTGTGTAAAACATTTACACACAGATTTACTTGAAGATTGAAGACTGAGGCCACTTGTCTCATTTCACCATCGTGCACATTCCCGCCCACCTTAATCATTAGCATTGCTTAATGACTGTTCAGCGTTGCTGGGAGTACTTGTTCTGTATCTTGTGTAAAATTCTGAAGGCTTCTTGAGCACATCCCAAATCTTGTTGTAGCTCAGTTGATGGTATTTGGTAAAGTAAAACATCGACATCACGATTTATCTCAGCACTTATCTACATATCTGTTGCAAGAATTATTAGGAAATGAGTTTCAGACCAGGCTATGCTTATCTGCAACTGCTCTTGGCTGTATGTTGATTAATATAACAGACTTGTGGCTTGAGGAGAACTGTTATCTACACTCTGGAAAAAATTTGAGGGATTTCATGCAGGAATTTTTGTAACTATAAAGAATTATAGTGTGTGTGTGTGTGTGTGTGTGTGTGTGTGTGGCTGTAACGGTGGCGGTTGGATTCGGATTGCTCTTTTGGGAAAATGCTGACTTCGCCTGACTGAGACAGTGTGTCTGAAGATCTAGACGTGACACTATCCTTCATTATGTTTCCAAATTTGAGCAAAGTTTATAGCAGATGTGGGTGGGAAAAGTGTCCTGTAGAGTCGGTGGCATCATGGTGTATCTAGAGGTGTTATTGAGTTCTTCTAATTATTAACCTACTTTACTCTTCACTTGAATTGAACGTGTTCAATCCAATACTCAGTAACTCAAAAACAAGTAAATAACATCTACTTGGACCTGATGTGTTCTGTCAGTGGAAAATCTCAGGAAGAAAAAGCTCTAGGGCTCCAATAAGGATCCAAGATTAATAAATGTGTGAATTTATTGTTCGGATTATAGACTTATAAGACTTATAGACTCACAGGACAAGGGACTTCTTCTGTGTGAATGCACAAAGTTTTAGGCTGCAGAAGTAGTGAATTGTGTAGACACAATTATAAATTAAAATGGATATAGATAGAAATGGATATAAATTAAATGTATAATGTATAGACACGTTATACGTTATGCAGAATTCATTTGATTTATGTAGCATTTTTCAATAACTCTAATAGTTACAATGCAGAACAGATGTTGCATACAAGAAGCTCTGATTAAAGTTGAGGACGTACACCTTAATACACTTGTGCACTTGCGTGTGAAAAAGTGTACAAGACGGTGTAACTGTTGTAGGGCCAATTGTCAATCGACGCAAATGTAAAGAGCTTTACATTTGACAGTTTAATGTGTTTGTATTCTAGCGAACGACAGAATATTACACTAGGTTATGGAGTATTGAGACTTTGTGGGATTTTCCATTCTTTAATGGCAGCCCTTTAATAAATGTTGACGCTAATGCTGCATTGGGATCTATTTAAGGCAGACTTCTCAGCGTCTGCAGCGTTTTGACTGACGGCATTGACGCACAGCTGCATCCTTTGTGATTGCCTTAACATTAACAGGTAAAACTGTGTGTGAAACTTTGCTGGGAATTATAGTAGCATGCAGGGTTATTATAAGTCATTGGCCTTGTTTTATGGCACCTGTTGGTGAACTGCTGTGATACTTATCTGTGGTGATTAGGGGTAGGTGATAAGATCTGGCAAGCAATAACATCATAATCTAGCAAACTACTAACAATTAAGGAACAGCATGTTTCAGATGCGTTGTTTATAGAGGAAGTCTATAAAACAGCCAATTGTCATTGTGTCTAAACTCGGTTCAGGGTTGCACTAAAATTATTATGCAACCATTCTACTCATTATTATATTTTTAATTCCGAATACACCCCTTTTTCTTTTAAATTCCACCTACACATGGTTTAAACTGAAATACAGTTCGACTCAAATCAGTGTTCACCGTTACAGCAGTGATAAAATCATAAATGGTGAGTTTGGGATTCAATGCATTCATTTCAATAAAAGTGGTCTCTTATGTTGGCCAGTCAACTAACTTGGTGAGCTTGCACTATTGCAATCAGTGGCTTTAAACACAGAGGAGAAATTAATTTCCCGCAACACTTTTACAGTAAAAACGGTGTAGATCCGGTAGACATAAGAAGAGAAATCGGAATCGGAAAAAAGACCGTGTCCTGCATGCTGGTTTGTCTTAATACCCCACAGAGTAGGTTTTAGTCATTATTCTTTACACGCTTGTTCATGAATGTGTTGATTTTAAAATGTCATTTTCTCAGTAGTGTCTTCATTATTATGTCTCCACCACTAATGATGGTGGATGGCTGCACTAGTCACTGCCTCTGAGTGCATGGCTACGGGTTTGGGCTTGCTCTTGCTCTTTTGTGTGTGTTGTTTTGTTTTTTTGTGTCTTTCAATTGAAGCTAAATGACTCGATGCCAGTGTTTCTGTGGTTTGCAGCTGGTGTTACTGCTTTGCATGTTCTCTGTGGTTGTGAGAAAGTTGGCTGCTGAGCATCAGGAGAGAGGAATTTTGAATGTGTGGTGAAAGTTCTTCCATGGACCATTAACCTTGTGGAACATGACCTTTCAGAATAAAAGGGAATATGTGTGTATTAAATAAATTTTTTTAATAATTTATATTTAACAAATATTTGACGTACACATTCTAACATGCAATATATACGCCCCAATTATTTTATGTACATGCTTCCTGTTATGAATGATATGGCAGATACATGATCACAATACCTTTTGATAATACAAACAGAGTCCAGCAAACCTGTCACGTTTATGAAATTAAGGAGAAAAATTAAAGTTCAGGAAAGGTCTGCAGTAAAACATCTACAAAAATATTAAGTATGGCGTTCCTCCTTTACCTGCCTTAACCAATTGACGTAAAGCACATCCTTCCAAATTCACAGAAGATTTTCATAAAAATCTCATGTATTTTGACAGCGTAGTGGAGATGAGCGCTAGGTTGTTTCATTTTATTTTTCCGAGTGTTTATCTCTGCTATACTTTCAAGTCAGCGCAGTTGAATTTTGTACACAGTGGTTAGTAATTTTAAGACTAGATCACCCATTCACGTTCAAGTAACAACGGACAAATTGGAGAAGAGTCGTGCAAGCACTTCACTTACATTTACCTCTGAGAAGAGTTCAAAAGCTGCAAATCATGCTTTCAAATACATGTTTTCCCAGACAGTGCGATTCTGTATAATCTTCCTAAGATGAGGCCACAGCCGAAACAGCAATATCCTTATCCCAGTCGAAGCATACCCTTTTATTTATATGGACACCATTTAAAATATGCGCTTTCACACATCAGGGCTTGCTGTATACTAACTAATCTGGAAAGACTAGGAAAACTATGCTTTCTGAAGTTTTTCAGTCAGCCCTGGGAAGCAGTTCTGATGATGTGTTATGAATTGGTGCTTTGTCTAAGATTAGATATTTCTTAAAATGTGATGTGCAGGACAACTCAAGTCTCAAAACTGCTTAGATGCTCTTAAAATGCATAGATCTGCTCCAACTGACTTGATTGACTGACTCGCAAGCAGTTACGGTGCAACAATTTAGCCGGTCAGTCCATTTTTAGTAAATGTTTAGAAGTATGAAAGACTAGACACACCACTAAGTCGTCGGTGCAGAATTGCGACCCACTTCTACGAAGTAGTGAAACCCACACACGGATTTTTGCGAGCACTTCTTTTCAGAGTTTGATTTGACAGTTGTGCCTGTATGTGTTAGCTCAAGGTGATGGCATGGGTTAATTATGACTGCACCCTTTTTGGAGCTGTTGGACCCGTCTAGTGAGGGAGTGTGCAGCGTGTGTCTTTCTCACGGCTGCTGTGTAGGCAGCTGTGCGCCCCAGAGAGTATGCTGGCATGTGACCGAATTGCGTTATTGCTTTAATCCAGGGTGAGCCCAGGTTCATCTGAAGTTCAGTGAAAGGACTCCGCTCCTTCAAAAAGCATTCTCGTATTTCAACCGTCTCTTTATTCTCCACATTTAATAAACACCTTTCTTTTTTTTTTTTTTTTTTTTTTGCGCCACTGTTCAGGCATGCTTAGGCCTAGGAGGTTGTCCTTCTCTTAGAAAGGAGCCTGTTTTTCAAAAGTGAACCTTTTATTCAAACTGGGTTAAAGGTTGGCCATTGTTTAATTAATCATTAGGCTGATTTATAGCTAATCAGCAAAAATAGATGCTTGTTTTAATGACTGTTGTGAAACTGTGCAGGTGTGCCAGACATTGTTCTAGGATTTACAAGAGAAATTATTTTCACATTTAGCATGAGGCTGTTTATAAATAGATTTTGCAAAAAAATTCCTAAAACTGTTGTGCAATCACTGTGTAATTGAATAAAACTAGTTTGACTGGCGTGCTGGAGCACGATTTTTAAAAAAGGCTCACTCGGAGCAGTAAATTCTTCGTTGTTAATCCGAGTTGCTAGAGAAGTTTTGTGTTGCAGCACATTTCACAGAATGTTTCTTCCATGGAGTCTGTGGTTAGACTAATTGACTCAGGCAGGTAGATGTGCGAGACCTATAAGGAAGTGAGTCAGCAAAACTAGATGCTCTGGTAGAATTGCTTGACATGCTTTTATTCTTTTTTTTTTTTTCCCTCATGAGCATAGCTAAAGGTCTTTTAATACAAATCAGATTATGCAGTGCAGTGAACTCATACAGACCAAATAGATAAAGAAAAAAAAAAATGCAGTCACCTAAGAGCTCTTGTACCATTATTAGTCTGAATCTGAGCAAAATTCATAAATTTGTTTTGTTGGCTATTTGGCATATAATTAAATAAAATACACACAAAATGGCTGAATGGTTGGAAAAACTCATTGGTCAGACGTATAGTGATCGGGGGGTGGGAGAAACCATTGGCAAATCACAAAAATCACCTGTGTTTGGGCAGCACGGAGCCAGCGCTATATAAATGAATAAATAAAGCACAATAAAACTAGTTAATCACATCCATGGTTTTCTCTCCTTGTTCATTTCTCCAAATATCCAGAATACGACTGAGCCAAAGAACAATCTAGCAGCTTGCATCTGCCCACAACCCAAAATACATGGCAGGTTTGATTCACTCCCTGCAGCTGGGTTGATTCAGAGTTGAATCACTTTCTCGCTGCAGCGTTCACTTGGAAGCGGACTGAGACCATCTTGCTCGCATCATCTCTGACTGGTTGTTTTGGTCTGCACCTGAGTGCGATTGCTGTGTTCTCACCTGACCAAACAAACCACACTGATGTGGAAAATACACCCCTCTCTTGGTTCACACAAACCTCCAAATGAGGGACTCCATGTTTTCTGTTTATGTGATCATTCTGAAATAAAAGTTTTGAGCTTTTGCATGTTCTACTATTACTTCCCCATCTGCTGCAATCGGTCCCTCATTTGCATAAACTGAAGTGAGGCATTAGCAGCACAGACTGTAAGTGAAATGCCCTTTACTCAGTGGTTTGGGCGAGGTTGTAACTTGTACCAGACTCAAATTGTGTGTTACTGAAAATGGTAAACATCACAGTTTATTTGCACAGATGTGGTATATTGGGTATTGGTTATATTCTTGCTGAAGAGTTAGCAAATGGTTACAACATTAAGAGAAAAACAAGCACTTGAGTAGTTGCTACAACCAAAACTGCAAGCATATAAACACCCCTCCTCTTCCCCTGTTAAAAAAAAAAAAAGGCTCATTTAGGCCACCGAGTAAAGGAAATGTGCTGTTTGCTTGCCACTTTACCATGTCTGTCCAGGTGGGACATTTCTCTTTACACCAAGAATTGCCATCATCTACCTTCCCAGTCTCGCATTCACAGTTATCTGTAAGATGCCTCGAGTGTGTGACTACAACCTGTCTGTGCTACAGTCCCTGTTTCAGCTTTGTGCTGCACTGTTGGAAAGGCAGTAGATTGCAGTTGCTGTTAATTATAATAATGTGGGCTGATTTGGCTTTGCACTCTTCCTGCACTCCCATTCTTTGCTTAGTTGGTTTTCACGTCCATTACTTTATTAAAAGCACGGCCAGTAGACTGCTTTATAGAGCAAAGTGGCACCAATTTGGCACGTCATCTTTTAATTTGGTTCCAGGAAAGCCCCTATTAGCATCAGTATTAAAATGTGGTCTTGGTGGTTAAGACAAAAGCTGCCAGTGTTCCCCAGACCCTGCAAATCCTCAGAGCATCTTGTGCATTTCAATCAGTTCCCCACATACCAGGCCAGACGCTATGACCAGAAGCAGGAGCCGCAGCCCTCAGGTACCAAAATAAACCTGCCGAACAGCATGGTGCCAATTCCATGTGTCATGCTCTCCCACTCAGACGAGCTCCTTGGCCACAATACTTCTGGCGCATTATTGTTTTGTTTGGGAATCTTCTTTCAGAATAGTTTTATAGTTTATATGGTTGATAGACTTTTTTTTAAATTGTAAGTTTCCATTTAGCTGTAATGGAAGGAAATGTTTAAACCCTTGAGTTGCAAATTAACATGTTTCTTACTTTTTAAAGGTTGGACAGCCATTAAAAACGCTATTGTCTGTATTTGCAAATTTGCCACCCACTTACTTGTTTTTTTTTTTTTTTCTCTCCTCCCTTGGTCAGGCCATCACCAGAGAGGCATGACCCATTTAAATGGTTGTTTACTTGTATCAGAACAAGGACCAAGATGCTCCTCAATGAACTCTTGTCTACAATTCAATTAGGACTTGGCCCCTTGAGCGGTCCAGTATTTAAAACAGAGGGACTTGGTTCTCTTTATGTCTTTGCTTTTACATAGATCTGTTATGCATTGTGCAAAGAAATTCTGCCATTGCTGCATGTGTTTATATACGAGAGAGAGTAGGACAGCGGATAAAGATATCGTAGCCTGCACTGGTAAATGTAGACTCCCTGTATAATGAGGTTTTGTCATCTTTTTCTGCCACGGCCTGTCTGGGAGACAGACAGAATATTGCTGCTTGCGGCTTTTCCTGAAAACAACACAGCTGCATATTATATATTTTTAAAACCAGACATGTTATTGCTTTTCCCGTTATCTTCTGCCTAGACAAGTTTGAAAGAGGAAATGGCATGCCTTCTGCTCCCCCCCCCATTTCCTACTGAAAAAAATTGTGGTGACTGTGCTGAATGTGGGAAGCTGTGGTGATTTATGTATGCACTGCCTCATCATGTGATGTAATGTTCGGTAAGAAATCCCCCATTAACAATAATAATAATAATACAAGGAGGACAGGTGAATAGCAAGATTCTCTGAGGCTACACTGCTTTCTCTGCATTTTGTTGTGAATCAAGTCCCAAAGGAGTGTCAATGTGAATCTTGGTAATTTATTAGTATTAGCCATAGAATCCAAATGCGAAGAGTAAAATCCCAATTATTCTTGAGACAGATGTGCATAAACCGAGACTTTGCATTGAGAATAGCAGAACACAACAGACACGAGTATGAAACCACATTGGTTATATAACACCTGCCTAACACACATTTGTACAGGTGTGGCTCAGAGGACCAGCCAATATGCATGTTTAAGGTTTGTTTGACTTTGAATGTGAACATTAGTAATATTTGCCTTGTTCTTCCTTGCTTATTACAGGTGGGGTAATTGGTGCCTACTTTGACCTGGTTTTGTGGCGCCTCTTGATCCAGAAGCATCACGACTCTTGGTCTGTGGCGGGGCCGAGGTGAAGGAGTGGAACCCCGGCCATCTTTGCTCTTTGCCATTCCTTTCTGGGTTTAGAGGGAGGGAGACGCAAGGCACCATCTGAACCACCCAGAGCATGGGGCAGAAGGTTCCAGGGGGCATAAAGACCGTGGACATGCGGGATCCTGCGAGCCGGCCGCTCAAGCTGCAGCTACAGGCCCTTGACTACAGCAAACCACCACGGTTGGACATGCTACTGGACATGCCACCTGCCTCCACCACGGTGCAGGTGCAGCACTCGTGGAACAATGATGACCGCTCGCTTAACATCTTCGTCAAAGAGGACAACAAGCTCATTTTCCATCGGCACCCTGTGGCGCAGAGTACGGACGCCATACGCGGTCGTGTCGGCTACACACGTGGCCTTCACGTCTGGGAGATCTCCTGGGTCCTGCGTCAGCGCGGCACGCATGCTGTAGTGGGCGTGGCCACCGGGGAGGCCCCTCTGCACTCGGTAGGATACACAGCACTAGTTGGGAACAACAGTGAGTCCTGGGGCTGGGACCTGGGCCGAAACAAACTCTACCACGATGGCAAAAATCAGCCCAGCAAGACCTACCCAGCCTTCCTGGAGCCGGACGAGACATTTGTTGTCCCAGATTCGTTTCTGGTGGTGCTGGACATGGATGAGGGTACTTTAAGTTTCATCGTAGATGGACAGTATTTGGGGGTGGCTTTCCGAGGACTGAAAGGCAGAAAACTGTATCCTGTAGTAAGTGCAGTTTGGGGACACTGTGAAATCAGAATCCGGTACATCAATGGGCTTGATCGTAAGTACTAAATTTTCCCGGTTACAGTTTAGATGTAGTACTTCATTGTTGGTTTTGTGGTTTGTTAAATCTTGAAATGGTTTCTACTGGTGCTGTCAGTCTGTGGAAACTTATTTTCAAAACACATCACAAAAGTGACATCACAGTTAATTCTCGCAAGTATCAGAGAAGCTGTGTGTTTTTTTTTATTTTTGAAAGCCTAGCCACTGTCTATTTTCCACTGCTGATATGGATCTGCTCTATAAATATGCACTCTCACCCCTGGTTTCTTTATTCTTCTTTAATGATTAGTTTTTCCACTTAGTTTGTAGCCTGTCATGTGTTTAAGACTCATTCTGTCATTGTTGTGAAGGGTTAGCAATGAGTTGTAATCTGACGTGTTTTAAAATGAATCCAGGGGCTATTTCTTTTATGTCTTTAGAAAACCCACCACATGCAAAATTCATGCTAAGCCAGATCTCATGAGTCTCATACTAATACAACATGTCTACTGCTCCAGGAAGCTTCTGTAACACAACTTTACCCAATGACACACAGCTTTTTCAACCTTTTGAAAATTATTCCACACCCAAGGTGTGTATAAATAAACCACTTAATAGCTCAACTCTGAGGTGGTGAGCTGAGCTAACAGGGAAACATTTTAAGTGGGTGGTGTGATGACTTGTTTCTCATTTACAAGAGCTGCAATATAAAATGCAATTTCTGTAATGAGGCCCTGTAAATGTACAGTGGCGCCGCCATCTTGGATTAACCGGAGTGGAAGCCCTCAAATCGAAGCTGTGATGTATCTGGGGAGTTAGCACCAGTAATAAAGCAGCATGCACCGTGCTTGCGTCTTCAGTGATTTAGCAGTCACTTAACCTCTTGATCTGGTGAAGTTAACTGAACTGGTAAAAACATGCCTGGCTACCAAAAAAACATTCAGTCTTTATGACTTCTGAGTTAGTTGATAAGTCAACGTTTTATCGAGTGTGTATCTGTCTGTCAAGTCCCACAGCCTGACTTTAGCTAGAACTTTACATGCTTTGTTTTATTTATTGTAATAACCTTTAAATTTAGGTTCAAGTTTGAATTTGAATATGATTGAATTGACTTTTGTAGTTACTAATATGGTGCTTGAGTTTTTCATTAAATGTCTTTGAAGTGGTACAAAAAAAAAAAAACCCTCATGCTCAGTCAAGCTTTGCTCTATGATATTTGAATGATGTCATCGCAGTGTGGTCCAATAATGTGGGAGACACAGCTGAGTACGAGCAGTCTAGCCAGTTCTCAGCACTCTCCCATAAACACCCTGTTTTTCAAAGGAAACGGCCTCCTGACCACCAATTGCGTCCTGTCTAATCAAACCTATGTCCGTCATCCCACTGGTGCTTTGTGCATCCTCAGACGGTGAAAAGGCTCTTAAAGGGCCTCCCTTCAGGGGATCGAGTGCTTCGACATGGTGTAGGAACATTTTTAATGATGGCCTGACTTCAGGAAGATGCTTTTAATGTAGCCTTAATGTGCCACATCAGCTCAGGATGCAGGTGTTCGTGTGTTTTTCGTCTTCTCCCATGAGATTAGCTGGCTGAGAGAGAACAGCCAGTGCATTACTCAGCCTCTGGAGTCACCGGCCTTGGCTTACAGAGGATCCGGGCCCTGTGTCATAGCATTTATAATGTGTTTCCTTCAGCGCCGAGTGAATTGGACAAAAGCCTAAACGTGCTGCTGCTTATATATAATGTTTCCCTCTCTAGAGTGCAGTTTGTGAGGTTATGAAGTAAGCGCTGTGTAGCAGGTGGTACAGTGAGAACCAAAATGAAACACAGATGATGTCGTGGAAACAGGCTGAAAGCCTTATTTTGGGGGGAATTTGTTCTTATTTTGAATGTGTGTGGGTTTTGTGTTTGGCTTGTAACATTGTTTTTTTTTTTTGTTTGTTTGTCCCTGCAGCTGAGCCCCTGCCTCTCATGGACCTGTGCAGACGTTCAGTGAGATTAGCATTGGGCCGGGAACGACTGACTGAAATACATGGACTTCCTTTACCTGCCTCTCTCAAGAACTACCTGCTCTATCAATGATAATAGGAGTGCCTTTACTTATTGTAAGGCGGAGCGGCTATTCTCTCTGGGATGCGTTTGTTTATTTTGTTGTTTTTTTTTTTTCCGTGAAAGACTCGGTTTCTTAATTGCTTTTCTCCTCACTTTGGATTTTGGTACTTTGGGACTTTTGTTTTTACACCAAGGACACCTTGGTCTCACATTTGTGGCTTGCTTCAGCCATGTCATATACTGAATACACAATGGGAGACGCACTGAACCCTGTGACACGAGCTGTCCCAGAAAAGAATGTGTCTGCATGGCTGGATGGAAAAGTGCAACGAGTTTGAAACATCAGCTGTTTGCCATGATGGTTGCCTCTTTTTTTTTTTTGTAGTTTCCTTTTTACACCATTCCTCAGACTTTTTAATTAGAGCTACATGGAGACATGTGACAGGTTTAGCCTTTTGAATGCTGGATGTTGAATTGTAATTGGTATACTTGGGCATCAGTGATGTACCTGCAAACCTGTTTTAGCATGAATTTATAGAGAAGTTTTTAAAAGTTTTTAATCTCCTATTCATTTCTTCCCCTCTCAGGATTGGTAGGAGAGATGCGACTGAATGTGAGGTTCAAGACAGAGGGCTCTTTTTTAGCAGGATGCAAATACAAGTTGACTCATTGTAGCAGACTGAGTGCGTGGCAGTGGCTTTCCCCCTTTCCTCTCGGCAGGTTAAAAATAGCCTGGTGTTAGCTCTAGCAGCCCTAGCTGTCTGGCTTGGGGAAACGGGATTTGACCTCTGTGTGTATAATGGAGGTTGAAAGGCTAGCACTTGCATGACATTACACAGCTAGCATGTTCTAATAGCCTGCCTCGCTGCTCCTACAGCCAACATGTCCTTTCCTCAGTTAACACTGTAATATCTGAAGTGCCTGCATGTGGGAACTTTGAGTTTAGAGAAAGAGCCATGATTTTAAATGAGAAGCAGGATGGCATCACTGTGAAACTCTGTAACATTCACGAACAATAGTAAAAGCAGCAGGCTGTTTGGCTGTTGGTTCTTTTTCTTTTAATATTTACCTTCCATTCACTTTCTTTGTAGTTGCACCCAACCTTTAATTTTGGCATATTTGTGGAAAGTGCAGTTTTTAATCTGAGTCAGTGCTGAGAATAAGGGGTAATGGCCTGGAAGTGCGAGTTAAAAGTGCATATGTTGTGACACTACTGTACCGTGCCTTGCCCATGTGCTAACCATTGACTTCCCTGGTGTCGATGGGGGAAAATTTGATATAATGATGAGGAAACGTTCAAGTTTCTTTGCCCAGCCCATTCTCAGTTTACTGCATAATCTCGTTTTAGATGTGCAAATGTAGTTTCCTGTCTGGCATCCAGCTTGCTGGGTGATGTTCAGCTTTCTGTTCTTGTGTCCTTCCTGCCTGCAGACCACCATCCTCTTTGTATTACGTGTTGTAGATAATGTTGACTATCTAATAAAGTTTATTATGAATGAGTCTTTTCTCTGTGTTTGTTTATTTGTTTATTTATTTTGGCTTTAAATTTCATTTATTTTTGTTAAAGCGTACATGAAAAATCAGTGGAAGGCCAACATGATTTTGTGCCTCAATTTTTTTTTAAATGAAGATTTATAAGTCTTGAGAGAGAGCTGGTTATAGAAATGGGTGTAAAGATTAGTTAGCTTAAATCTGTTTACATTTTTTACGGTGGGCTACATTTGGAACAGATCTCTGCTTTAGTGATGCTACAGGAAAGTACAAATTATGAGCAACAATCACTGATACCAGACACCAAGTTAGTTAGCAAGGCAAAGCCACCTCTGGTCTTCAAATATAGAAAGACCTTAATATAATGTTTCATTTTTGGCGTCTATGTCAAGTTATTTACTGTTGACAAAAAAGTAGACTATTTTGGACTTTTGTTCAACCAAGTGCACCATGACCAATGGTCTTAAGAAAAATACACAGAATGGTATGAAGAAGCAAGGGTGGGGCTGATTTTTATTATTTTTTTAAAATGTTTATTTATTTATTTATTTTGTAGCCCAGACTGTAGATTCATGCAGCGTGTCAGTGTCGGTTGATTAGGTCAGGTGATTACTCAGAGTGAAACCCTCCCTAAATTTGGCTTAAATTTTTTTTTTTTTTTCGGCTGGCTTCTCTGACACATGGGCTGCATAACGTCATCAGCAGTGATTGACAGTGGAAACTAAAAGTAGATGGGCTAAGCCCACATTGTCCGCAAATTACACAAAGGGACAGACAACAGACCCATAAGTTTAGTGTCACTGCCTATCTGTATTTACGAATGTGTGTGTAATAGTTTGCTTCACATCATTCTTATTATACCATTGATGAGACCCCATGATGTAATGCATTGCTCAACCTTAATAATTTCATTGTCAAACTCTGATGCATGTTAGATTTTAGGCCTCCCATCTCTCACTGCATATTACTACATTTGTGTCGGTTCAGATTGGTAGCAGTTTTAACAGCCAGTGCCTGTTTCCTTCCTGAAGTCTTATTCCTCTGCTGAAAAGCCACTATCTTAACACTCGTTCTTTGTACTTGAGCTTGTCTATAAACATTTCGTCCACTTCTCACACACACGTAGCGGAAACTTTATCTCTAGACATAACATTTCAGAAGCCTTGTAAGAGGAACAGGGCAGCAGCGCTCACACCGTGACATTTGATTGGTTCTCGCTTGCTTTGCGGCTACTCTGATGTAATGGAGCGCTTACGGTGAGCTCACTCCTGACTCTTAAGGCAAATGAAATGCTGCAGGTCATGGAGAGGAGTTCATATCGTGTTCCTGACGTCACTTTGGTTGCCATGGCTGTGTGTTTTGCATACACAGTGCGTGCTGCTGCCTCGGTATGAAGTCACTCATCTCAAGTATGCAGCTTGGCGGGAACACTGCACTGTTTGGGTGTCTGGAACAGTACATTCCTGCCTGTGCTATTCTCCCAGAATGCTGAAGGCCAGGAGCATCTGCACACACTTTGAGGAGAAAGTACTTCTTATTGTGTCTATTCTAGATTGAACCTAGCTGTTAAGACTTAGGTGGACAGGTGAACTGCTTGTTTGTGTGGAAAAAATTTATTATGTCTCTGGTATAAATGTTTTGACTTTGTATAGCTGTTTAAAACATATGGCATGTTATTGTCTGATGCAGTTCATCAGAAATAAATGAACAGCTGAAACCCTAAAATAGGGCTTTGAGACATAGGCCCCCAGTTGCACTCTTCTGTAACAATAAAAGGTTTTATGAAGTGCCCTGTGTCTCACTATGTGCTATGATGGTGGTAAAGACAAATGCGGCAGAGCCGAGATTTTGCTTTTGCAGCTGGCCTACAGTCTGTGTTTTGTTCCTTTTAATCGAAGGCTTACATCTCCTCAAGTTTCTCTCCCAAAGGTCCCGAAAGTATCCTTTCCAGAGTTTGTGTGGGTGATCACTGTGAGATTTTGAAGATTGCTTTAAAAAAAAAAAAGAGAAAAAAAAGTAATTCATGGGAGCAAATATAGCCTGTAACCTGGCATAGGCTGGATGTCAGTTTCTTCCTCCTCCACTGTTTGTGCATGCAGTTATTACTTTGAGAAACCATTGCATTTCTTTCCACAGTAAGAACCAGTACCAGTCACCTGGACTTCAATATGAGCAAAAATTGTCCAGCAATAGCAGTGCATTTTTGTACATTGTGAGTCGGTTGGGCATGTGGATGAATGTAAAGGACACAGACACTCTCATCTTCCAGGATGACAGCTCTAGGATACATGTTGTTCGATGAACATGATGGAGCACTGGGCTACACTAACTAATTTTACCAGACATCAAACCTAGAGAAGACTTGTGGGGCCAATATAGGCACCATGAATTCTAGTGAACTGCTTGTCCAGTCAGTGGAAGAGTGGGCTTCCACTGGGAGTATTAGGCGTAAGAAATGACACAATTTTTCTTGTCTGACCACGGTGTCAACACCTTATTGCTCCTATAATGGCAATCTATGTTTGGGTGTCTACAAGCACAAAAAATCCAGTGTTTGTCACTTATCCATCATGTCTCTTGGGTAATTGTTGTCCAGTAGATTACGTTTAGCTCCAGTAATGACACACTGTTCATGCGGCAAGCTTTAAGTGAAAAATATGTCTAATAGTAGGGAGACCAGACATTCTATTTCTTTATGAAACCTAAAGTATCTGTCAGGCTGGGGTTTACAAACTTTTGTTTTACTTGTTACTATGGTGTCAAACATGGACTACCTTTCAGGATTAGCACTGTTATTAAGGTGTAGGGAAGTGGAACGAGGTGTTAGGAAAGAAATGACACTAATGTTTTGTCAGCGGAGCTTAGTTAACTCCATCCGTTAATCTGTCGTCAGTGCAAAATCGTTTGTATACACACCTGGCTCTCCAGTGGACTTGTTCACACTGTCCCTGATTCAGCGCTACGTAACTGATCCATCTAGATGTGTTTAGTTTCTACCGCACACCCAAATACGACATCTTTCTACAGCATTTTCAATAAGCAAAAACACAGAGGAATGTTGTATAGAAAGCTGTCGAAAGATGCTAACACTGTAACTGTCTCCTGTTTAGTCTGCTGAGAAGAAATCAAATCTTGTTTACATTCAGATGAAAAAAAACGTCTGGGTCAAAAGCAGCCTCCCAACCAGCAGTTACCAAGTTGCACTGTACAACAAGCTGAATAAGCTTGTAAATGTTTGTACAAAGACATACCTAGCTGAGCTGCCTTACATGTGGTCTTCCCTGGGCCTCACGCACATCATGAAGAATGAATCTGCCCCAGTGCACTATGGAACGCTGTTTTGTTTAAACACACTTCTGGCTTTTACCATTCCATTGCACAACCATAAAAAGAGTGCGAGTCAAAACCCTAAAGCACAAGTATACAGGAAGTGCGCAGTTACTGTAAAAACTATCCATTTGTTAACTCTTTTAGCAGCTTATTCCTACAAAAGTCATAGTATGGGCTAGAGTGTATAATCTAATGTTAATATTGTCTAAAGGAAGTAAAGATGGACTCATAAGATCAATGCAGTGAGAGCATTGCAGGAAAATACACTCTGTCCACCCAGCTAAGTTTAGCTCCCTGACCTGACAAGTAAGCATGATGGCAAAGCAATATGACATCCTTTTTAAGGGCTTGCTGTGACTGAACACCGGAGGTGCTATTTCAGACACTAATGTCATGGGTACTGTGGTCGTGTGTGTAAATATATTATTGGTCATCTGAGCAAGAAGACCTCCAGGAGCAAATGGAAATGTCTTACAGGAAAACAAGCAAGAAAAGCACATGTAGATTTCCAGTAGATAGTTTGAACGTGATGGAATAAAATGTTAAGTCAATATTGCTTCCAGCTGTAAATAACTTGAATGTTCTTAATGTAAAAGCTTTAGGAGCTCAAGAGGGGTCAAGGATACAAAAAATAACAAGCATTAACCACTTCAAGGTGCTGAGAAACAGGGAATGAGGCGTATCAGAAAATTTCTGCACAGAAACTGGCAAGAGAGCTTTTTTTTTTTCACCTCTCTCTCTTTTTTTTTAAAAAAAAAAGAAATTGTACTGCCAACAATGATCTATGTGCCCTGATTGAGATCTAAAAGCACAAGAGAGTGGGAATGTGGGAAAGGTTTGTGTGAACAGGCTGTCCCAGCTGTAGACATAATGCCATAGCCGACCTGGAACTGCTGGCGGGGAATGCAGTGTACGGATGAAGGGTAATAAGTTACCCAGAATTCAGTAGTCCAGAGGGGAGCATGAAAGGGTCATCAGCTTCCAGAAGGCTTATTCCCAATAGAGGCCAGTAAATTCACATGTACACTTTGTTGTTCTATAGTGGGTGTAAATTATATGCAATAATATGACAACACTGAGTGCTACAGTCTGCCTCAGTCCAGTCGCGGTGTCTGACCACCTCAAATTAAAAGCTTTTGTAAGGAATTGCTCCATGTGGGGCTTCACTAAGTGTACTGATATTTCACAAAACCACAGTGTCAACACCTTATTGCTCCTATAATGGCAGTCCGTGTTTGGGTGTCTGCAGGCACGAAAAAAAAAGAAGAGTTTTGACATCATATATCCATCATGTGTCCTGGCTAGCTGTGGTTATTATTTTCTGTCCATGCTGTAAGCTTTGAGTGAGAGGTCTGTGTAATACTAGGATGACAAGATTTTTTGGTTCTCTTTAATCACTGGTCCAGTTGGGGATTTTGTTTTGCACAGATAACAGGTTAAAGATACATTTTTGTTGGTTCCATGCATGACTGGTATAATAAAAAAAATAATAAAAAATAAATAAAATAAAATAAAATAAAATAAAATAAAAATAAATAAATAAATAAATAAATAATAATAATAATAATAATAATAATAATTATTATTATTATTATTATTATTATTATACACTCCATGGCCAAAAGTTTGTGGACACTTTACCATCACACTCTATGACCGTTCCAGATTCAGTCCCCCTTTGCTGTTATAACCTACACTCTTCTGGGAAGGATTTATGCTAAATTTTGGAATGTGGCTGTGGGGATTAATGCTCATTCAGCCAATAGAGCTTTAGTGAGATCAGGCACTGTTGTCTATGAGGAGGCCTGGGGCACAGTTGGAGTACCAGTTCATCCCAAAGGTGTTCAGTGGGGTTGAGGTCAGGGTTATGTGAAGGTTACTCTACTTCTTCCACTCCAACTGTGGCAAACCATGACTTCATGGAGCTCGCTTTGTACGCAGGGGCATTGCCGTGCTGGAACAGCGTTAGACTCCTTAGTTCTAGTGAAGGAAAATTATAATGCTACAGCATAGTCCATATACGGGTGTGATGGTCAACCGTCCATAAAAAACTGGCCATATAGTGTGTGTATATATAACCAAAATGACAGAGGATGGATAGCATGCCTGAGCAAAAGCAAAGGACATAGCAACCGTAGACAGGAGCAGGACACCATGCACAGCAGCATGGGAATTCAGATGCAAACAAATTTTATGCAAGGTGCTCAGTAAAATTTTTAATTAAAAAAAAGTTTTTATACCCTTAGGGTCCTTTATGATCACAAAGTTACAAAAATAATGTAATAATGGTGCAGTAATGTAAGTCATGATATACAATAGTACAGAAATCAAAGCAATACCATTTCAGAAATGTTCAGCTCTCTTTCTTGATGTGATGTGAATATTTTCTAACATGTATGTCCACACTTTGGCTCCCCAACCTGCTTTGTATCCTCTTTTGGATCTTCTTGGGCCTATGTTGATTTTACCTTCTGTTTGTGATTGCAGTCTTATTGCAGGATACACCCACATTTCATTTTTAACTTCTTGGATTTTTTTTTTTTTGGAAATAAATTGTAAAATAAAAGTACATTCTGGGGGATGCACACTTTTGCACTTAACTTAAAATTCCTCAGCAAGGAGAATCTACAGCAAAAAGCTGAACAATAAATCTAATGAACGTTTATGTTGCTTACCCCCCCCCCAGAAAAAGAAAAAAAAAATACTGACTGTCATCTACGGTTTTAGAATAGACAATATGTTCTCTTCAGCTTTATTGGAATGAATATTATCATAATGGCATACGAGTATGTACTGTTTTAAGCTAAACATAATTAACAAACGTATTAGAACAACACAGCAAAAGTAATAACAGAACATAAACAGATTTACTGAACATTTAATGGAAGACTGATGAGGTTCATTGGGGTCAGAGTGATGAGTTTAAGGTTAGGATGGGCGTTTGACTTTCTCTTGGCATGTCGGCACTCTTGAATCACATTCTGTGTTATTGGCTAACCTTTTGGACCTCTTTGTCCTGAACAAGGAGATCTGTCTGCAGGCTTGAGCTCTTATAACTCATCATTATACCCAGTTGGGAAAACTTCCTCCAACATCTTGATTTGTCCGTTATATTTATATGCCCTTGTGCTCTTGTAATGCAAACATCTCAAGTTTGTATTGTAAATAAGGATAAAAGTATGGAAATTGAAAGTTGTTATTGAACCTACTTCAGTTCATATAATAAAATTTGATTGCTTCCTGTGAATAAAACCTGAACTGACATGGTACCCTGTTTAAAAGTTTAAAAGTAAAGCTTTTTTGTAGAGAATATGTCCTCTTTGGTAATGGTCCCATAACCACGGCATATAAACAGAATCCTGCTGGAAACTGGGGGGAAATCCAGAGTGCTCACCTCACCTCCAGAATTTGTCTACGGCTGCTGTGGGCCAGATGAGAGAAGTCTGTCTGAAACACTCTTCCTGCACTGCACATGCCTGGGTTTGGTCAGATTATCGCCTGTCTTTGCTGTCTAGACGACACATTATAGTCAGGTTCGGACAGTATTTTGTCTAAGATGTTACACAGGATAAAAAGGGAATTACTGTAGACCATATTTCAACAGACTCATCCTGCTAAGCTCAGACTGATAAATGTCCAGCAGGATTTTTTTTTCTCTCTGTGTGCTTATCTGGGCAAAGTGACAAAAGATATTTTTCTTAGTTTGCTGTGATCATGTATGAAACAGGAGAATCTCCTAGATTTTGCAAGTAAGGGATACGGCAAGATCGGACATTTCTGAATTCATGAAAATGTGTCTATGTGTCACTTTCCATACTCCTGCATATATGTGTAATACATTCACATGCAAGACTTTAAATATACAGTATAACCTATAATTTGTGGTATGACTATTGTATAGGGCAGTGATTCTGCCAACTGAAGTTACAAATGAGTCTAAGAGTGAGGATTGGTGTATTTTTGTCAGACATGAGTATGTAAAAAGTGCAGGAATGGCAGAGTTGGATTTGCGTGGGAGAGGCAGGGCGGTGTGGATCCCCATGGCTGTGCTGGAAGCAAGGAGTCAGGTTTTTTAACAGCACTCTGTGTCTAGTGCCAGAAGGGAAGCAAAGACTCACGTCAGCAGGGTCTCACCACTATCTCTCTTTTTCCCCCATGTCCAACAACAGGCTGTCCAGGAACCCGTGGCAAATTAGCTGCTCCAAACCTATGACCTAAAGACTAATCCTCTTAAGACACTTGGCACACAGAATGGAGCAGAAATATAATTCTTTGCACAATGTACCAAATTCATCCTCAGCATGCTTTCCAAAGCCAAAAACACGGCCGACTTGGTTTGAACATTCACAGCCTCTAATGACAGAACCACCGGTTTGCTGTATTCTGTTAAGTATTAGTCATATTTATTTTGGCTTATAGAAAAAAGTAGAATGCTCCACTTGGCTCCAGTGTTATTCCACTGTATTACGCTATGCACAATATACCATAAACATTTTTAAGAACATTTCAGCCATAAATAAAAGCAGAGTGTAATTTAGCCTCGTAAATGCACAGTAGGTGAAAGGGGGTTTAAGAGGCTGTAACACTGGCCATTTATTACTTTTCCAGCAAATACATCATCAGCATGGCCACCTGTTCTATGAAGCTTAGGGTTCATACAGTTAAGTGCAGTTTATTATGGCATGATGAAACCAACAAGACATTTAATGCAAGCTAGGNAATTAGCAAAAATTGTTTCACAATTAATTAAGATATTAATCATGAAACAACAAAATTGGCATTTCTGAAAGAGATATAAATCTGGACTTTTATTAGACTTACTGGATTTTTTTTTTCAAACCTGACTAGCCGTTTTTAATAATAATTGTTAATATTATCCCTAAACACTCCGATATCTTTTTGTTCTCTTTGAAGAGTCATATCGTATGTCTTAGGTTTTGTTATAGCTGTTTTCATGCTCTAACTGCCTGCTGTAACTGAAAGTTTGAGCCTTAATAAGACTCAGCACAGAAAGTATATGACTATTTTAAGTCATTAGCCACCTTAGGCAAATTAACATAAGTTAATCATAGCATGTCGACTTTTGAGCCTGCTAATAAAGATAATTACTGATCTAAACTCAAGTGCTATAATCTGGACAATGCTATAATACAAACTGTCAGTAGGAAAACAACACAGAATTTTGTTTTGTAGATAAACTATAAAATAGTGGAACATTTTTCATATGTTTACCCAGGAACAAAGGAGCGTGCAAACCTTTTCACTCAATTGTAAACATGCGAGCTTATAAGAATAAATTATTTACAAGTGTAAATATTGTGTCAATGGAGTAATATGGCTACTTTGCACGTCTTATATGAGTGAATACCTTATCTCTGTGAATACCTTATCGTATTTCATTGCATATGGAATGTGTGCAATTACTTAGGTTCTTCATTTGTTTTCCTCTTTTAAAGCTCTCTATAGACAGACAATGTGCTCTGTGTACAATTTAAACTCCTTTACCAGCTTGCACAAGTGTGGGATAATTTTGTCCATATGTGTGCCCAACTTGAGGGCATCAATGGCGCACCACCCAGGAGAGGGCAGGAGGACAGGAGGTGCACTTCTGAGGAGTAACCGAGGCCAGTCATGGAAAAGAGTGTAATTGCTGCAAATGGCTGCCAAAGACTATTTGAAAGTGGAAAAAATGGCAAACTAGACTGATGAATGAAGACCCAGTTTGTTTAAGTGTCCTGTTTAATTAGGCAAGTCAATTCATTATAGTGAGCAACAGTAATTACTTCAGTCCTCCATCATGTGTAAAAGAGGAGGAGGGCTTAGGGTGTAGCTGGGGTCAGGGTGGCTGAGGCAGGTGGGGAGGTTGTGGTCCAGACTGCTGAAACTCCTGCATGGCCTTCATCTGGATCATTAAAACACTGAGACTGAGACTGACTCAAGTACAGTAATGCAGCAGTCTGATTACATCATCAGTACCTCTTCCCCATATTGGAGTTTCAGGTCAAACGCTGTGGTTTTCTTTGTGCCTATATATAACTCTGTCTGGTGCAAGTGCAGAGAGAATCTAGACAGACGATGGTTAAACGTTTTATGCAACGTGCTTTTAAGCATCGGTGGATCATTATGGGATTTTTTTTTTCATGTTTAGTTTTAGATTATCATTAACAAAATATTAATTTCTACTTGAAACTTGTCAACAGAAAGAACTTCTGAAGCTATAATATAGTAGAATAAATATGACTGTAGACTAATATTTGGGCTAGTTCAAATCTTTAGAATGGTATAAAGAAGCAAGGCTGGAGCTGATTTATTTTTAGCCCAGGCTGTAGATTGATGCAGCCTATCAGTGACAGTCGTGTCAGACTAAAACTCCCTCTGTACTGTGCGTGCATTTTGCATAGTTTTAGCCTGCTTCACTGACACATCTGTATCACATCATCAGGTGCATGTGAAATACAGTCATAGGTGTAACTAATGTGAATGAGGTGGATTATTTACTCTATCATCCATCATTTTTCACAAAATCCCTTTGGAGGAGAAACTATAAGTAGATAGACTAAACACACATTGTCCAATTAAAGTACAAATTAAACAAAAAAAAGGACAGAAGTTTCATGCGTTTCAGTTTGAATGAAAGGGTTACAACCTTTCGATTTACCATGCTGGGTATTTGGAGGAAACACGGCATGAACCCAGAAGAGCATTACGGAAATGATGTCATGAATGCAGCTGCCTATCTGTCTAAGTCTGTGTGTGGGTGTGTAATAGTTTGTGCCACATCATCTTATTACCCCACCTTGTCATTTAATGCATTGCTCAACCCTAATAGTTTCATTGTCAAGTTTTTCATAGATATTGATAGACATTTAACCCTCCCTTCTAATATCATGACCTGCCTGACATGGCATGACCATTATAAACTAAAGTTGCACTACTAAGGCCTATGCCCCACTACAAAATGTATTTCTGTATTCTTAAAACACAAAGCATTTATATGCTGTAGTTCATACTACACCCTAGTGTAGTCATATGTCTGCACCACCCTTATGTACAAAGGTGAGTGTATGAATCACTGTTCTTTGTAACAATGTGAATTTTGTCATACTGCATAGGCCTCAGGAATAACGGGTCTAGTAAGATCTAGTTACATTTTATACACATTTACAACACATTTATGACTGATATCAACTGTATGTGACTAAGCACAGTTGGCAAGACAGGCAACCATGTCCGTGCCACACCATTAATGTCCTCATATACCCCCTAACCCCTGCAGAGAGGGCTCACCATTTTCCGCATTTTATTCCATTGTTCAAGGAAAGCGTTTCAGGCATGGACTGAGAATATCCCATAGGAATGCTTGTCACAAGCAGATTTTAAGTGTCCTTTGGTCTGTGTTTGTGAACAATGATTAAAGCCATGTGGGCGAGAACATGAGGGAGCGCCCAGTGCCGGGAGCTCATGTGAGCAGGCCACTTCCTGTGGAGAAATTATTTGCAGGCCTCTGTGGTTCACAGCTCTCCCTGTTGGCTAGACATCACAAGCCCCCAGCCAGACACCACAACACGCTGTTTTCTTTTTTCCTTGCTTTTTTCATAGCCTTGACCACACACGGTAATTTAGCTGTGCTGATCAGCTGTGGAAGACGGGCACAGCTAGAGACACTAGGGAACGGGCAAGCTGGATTATTTGTCGCTGGCCTGGCTGGGCATGTGTGGCTAGTTCAGGGGCATTTCCTGGGTTCTGGGATGCTGGAGGTCGGGGAGGACAAGGCAGACCTCAGGCTTTGCTGGAAAGATGGACTGCATGCTGAGACAATTAGCTCTCTGGATGTCATATTGAAATCGGACCATTCGTGACAGACCGTAGTGGCCAGCAAAATCTGAAAATATGCTCACACTGAATGATGCATAGCACAGCTTATTGGTGTGGAACTAGTTTAGCACTACAATGTTGATGAAGCAGCAGGGCCTATAAACTCGAAATAGACTACAGATGGAGAATTTATCAGTCTGCAGATCTCTGTTTAAGGAGTGGAAGGATGAAATTTTTTTTTTCAGACTTTCATGGTCTAGACCTTATCTCTGATGTAATCTGAGCCCAATTAGAGCCCTCAAGCTTTTGAGTGTGATTACCTAAGAGCTTGCCAAACTCTTGATTTACAGCTGAACAATGAGAATAGAAAGGATATCTACAGACGGTGGGAGTGAGACCCTTGTACATACAGAAAGATGAATGTGTGAGTAATGTAATGATAACAGTATGCAGGTGGCTTCCTTTAATGTACTCATGACTATGGCATTTGTCTATAAAGCAAAACATTGAACCAGACAATCTCTGCCTAAGAGCTCTTGTTCAAAGAAACAACAGAATCTTATGTCAAAGTCATTATACAATCTGCTTAGGTGCAGTAACATTATGAGCTATATGAACATATGAGCTAGATAACATGTTAATACCACTAACTACCCTTGTCTAGAATTCTGAAAGTGCCTGTGTAGATGTGCCAATCTCCACATCTGTAACTAGCCTGTCGCTAATGTATTCCCCATTTGGCCAGGATTTATATTTATTGAACTTTGTACTGAAAACCTAAAGCTATCTAATATTATTGGCCTATGTTGATTACCTTGAACATGGGGTTCTTAGTCAGAGACAGTCTAACTCAGAGCTCCACCTCATCTCACCATAAACTAATGATAATAGGTGATCTCAGATCTCCGATAATCTTACTATGAAATAAAACTATCAGGGAAATATAACTGCTTACTTTGATCTTCCACACTTGAGGAATGTGCCACATAGGTTTAATGTAAAAACTGATTAGTGCAGTGGTTCGCAAAGTGGGGTCTGGTGATTTATTTATTTATTTATCTACATTTTAGTTACAGCAGTGAAAATCACAATCCACCACTGTCAAAATTATTATATTTAATATTAACTTCTTTATAGTTATTAACCTGTTTGAATGGTTATTTGAAAAGGGTTTCATTCACACTCAAAACAAGTATCACTATAAATAATGTCAATTTGGACCCAATGTGTTCAAGCAAAGAAAGCTCTATAGCTCATATAAATAGGCAAAATATTATTGTATACATTGAAATTCTGCTAAAGAAATTATGCTACAAAATATTTGAGAACTTCAGGATTAATGTATATATTTAACTTCCAAAACTCCAGGACACCATGGCTGGTTCCTCACTTAGTCCTTATTTTAGCAACATAATACTAGCCTAATAGTTCTTTTTTAAATGATACTATTAGTTACTATATAATAGTCTTTATTGTTTGTAAATGCCATACTTTTCTGTAAAGTCTACACATAATCATATATAAATACTTAACTAATGCTTTCATAATGACGATTTAATACATGTACTTGTACTTAGGAAATAATTATGTGTATTCATTAACATCCAGCTAAGTCATATATGAAAAAGGCAATAGTTAGCATCTTGTTATTCTGTTAAATAATGCCATGACAAGTATTAATACTTATTCATTTACTTTATGAAAGATAGAAAAATGTTAACCGGATTATAGGCTATAATGAGAGAGAGAGAGAGAGAGAGAGAGAGAGAGAGAGCGTTCACCTGTGGTATTAAACATAATTTTAAAATACAGTGTTCTAAATTCAACTTTACACACAAATCTATTTTAGTCTTAACAACTAAGAAGTTAAGCCACAGTGTCTCTTCTCTTCTCTTCTCTTCTCTTCTCAAACAATCAATCAATCAATCAATCAAATAACAAACCATGTAAAATCCTTCCAAATGTTGGTATTCGTTAATTTCCTCCAAGCCAGTTCTAGCTCAGTTCAGTTCTAGCAATACCTGTGTTGATTTCACAAACCTCACACATACCAGCTAGGCCAAGCTGACGACCTGAAGACATACTAATTTTAAACCCTTAGACAATACCTCACTAGTTCTGAGCACAAGTATGTGGATAAACTGTGATGCCATCTATGGAAGAAAAAAAAATCACAAGAATTTCCAACATGTGTTTGTCTTAAAGCAGAACTAGAGGTTGTTAAAATTTTTTTGAATGCTTAGATGTGAAATGAAAAGCAAATGGAGAAAAGGTTCAAATGCAGGATAAAATGGCTGTAGCCCTAGAAAGGAGCTGCGGTCTGTTAATGTGAAAACTGTTTATCACAACCTGTGTGTGTCAATAAAATTCAATCAGCACAGACAGGCGTCATAAACCATGTCTCCGGTTAAGGTTACTTGGTGTTGAGGATTACGGGGTTACTTGGTGTTGAGGATTGTGTTTACAAGCAGCATAACTGAACTGTGCTGAAAATTGCACCTGTGGGGGTTACAAGCCATAATATGTTTAGTAGGGTGGATTATTAACTGTTTTCAAGTTCATGTATCTCTAATGGTGTGTAGCTATAGTTCAATCCATATTCTCATTGCTCAATGTTCTTTACATAAAGTAGATATTAAAGATATGATCATGCTAGAATTCCTATGTCTCTTGTTGTCCTAAGTCTCATAATAATCATGTTTTTGAGTACAGTTAATGATAATCCTATGAGTAATGAGATTTTCCTTGATTACAGGTAATTTTAATACTGTTCAAAGCCAAAAAGCTCTCGGATATTAGATAAGCTGGGCTGCTTGAAACTTTTCATGTTCAGTGAACTCAAAAATCCTTTTCTATTAACTACAAGAAAGCAATGCCATGTTGAAAATGAGCCATTAAAGAAGAATCGTTTAGAAAAAAATGTGCCCTTCATGGAATGAAATCTCCTAAATATATGTGAAACTTGCCTTCATTTTTGGGATGAAATGGAGGGGAAAAAACATTATTGCCCTCGGTGACATACTTTGAGTTTTTTTCTGATCAAAGATCACAGATAGGAGAAAACACTAAGCAAATAATTCTTGAGCAATCTCAGACTAATTCAATCAAGTTAATAAGCAGCATTAAGGGAAAGGCACGCTGTGTAAGGTTTCAGAGGTCTCTTTGCCACTAGATAGCTGCTGTCATATTTACAACTGTCCTACAGTAACCCACAGGAGTCTGGGCAGGAGACAGCCATCCTAAGTCAGAAACGGTTTTTCGTCATCGTCCTTACATAAAATCTAATCTGCTCAGTCACAAGGGTTTGTCAGTTTGATATTTTATCTCTGATTCACATTCCTCCCTTATATGACAGTCATCACAACCATGTCACTGAAGGTTAATCCTCAGTCAGCAAAGTCACTTTGAGATGGCTTTAGCTGTAATATAGATGTAATATAACTTTAAGAACCATGAACCCGTAATGCTACAGATGAGTGCAAAAGTTTGTACTCCATGTTTCCTTAACAAATAAAACAAAACAATTTACTTACGAATAAATAGAATTCCATGAAGTTAAAAAAAAGAAGTGATTATATCCTGTAACCATCCAAAACAAATAATGAAAGCTAACGAATAATCATTTGAAAAGAAGCTAAAGCAAGAAGTCAAACTTTTGTAGACTCACAATATGACTGGATGAAGGCTGTCTATGACATCTGTTCCAGTTATAACAGATATTCAAAGAAGAATGTACAGAGAATGAAACTGACTGTGGCTACTCAGTTAGCTGTAAAGGAAAAATGGGTGGGTGTAAGAGTTACTAGAGGTGTATGATAAGTACAGATATATACATATACAGATATGTATGACATATGTATGATACTATATGTTATGCTAATATCATATAGATTAGTTGGTTATGCTTTACATTAAGGTTTCATAACTAATAATATTTACTGAATTAGCTAATAAAGCATGAACATTAACATTAATACACTGAAAGTCAGTCAGTTAATTACATTTGTTTAAATCCTAAATCGGCATTGGCTAATGCTTAATCAATACATAATAATTCCACGTTAATGATCAAAAAAGTATATTACAGGATTATGTTCCTAAATGCTGATAACTTAGTGAATTCCAGGACTTCAAGTGTGAATATTGCGACATATTATTCACCCTCAGTCCTGAATTTTATTATTTTACAACCTCAAACATGTACCTTAAGGTGTGGCTCACACTGGTCATTTTGGGTTTTGTTTGAATAATTGATAGAATGATTGGTTAATGTGGGTGCTGATTTTTTGGCTCTTTTTGTTAGGTTTCTCATTAAAAAAACAGTGATCATTGCTTTGTTTATGGTACATATGGTGCATTAATGCTGAGGTTCATGGTTTGTTCAGGCTAACTAATGTGTTAAATACTGTCAGTTATGGGAATCTTCATATAAAGTGCAACCAAAAGTGCAATGTTTTCACTGTTAATATCGTAACATACACTATTTGATCACTTTTGTGACTTGTGACAATGAAGGAAAACCTAACACAGTAACTGTCTTGGTAAAAATAAATTTCTTGTCTACTTCACTTTTTCCTGAGGGTACGCAAACTTACACACTTAACTGTGCTTATATTCAGCTTAGTCTGCTTTTATTACTTTTTTCCCCTGTAAGAATATGATGTTGTTTTTAACCTCTTAATTTGTTTTCAGGCTATGAACTTTGGACCTAACTATATTACCGTAAGTTAGCATCCAAGATTTATTAACCAGGAATGGACAGATGATTCAGATCTTAAATTAATTTTCTTCTCTCTGTAATTGTTCACTGAAAACAAGTGACGGCATATCTTATGGTTGGGTGAATAAGAGACTTAACTGTTGTGCTGGAAGGGTGATGGTAAACAAGTTATCTGCCTCACAGTGCCCACAGAAAGAGCAAGCAGAACACAAGTCTTCCTCTGTGCTGTGTCTGATAATGATAATGATCAGCGCAGCCTAATCAGCAATTATTACCAAGAGCCAGGAAAACACGTACAAACACTTTCAAACAAATGTGAATTCTGTAAATGGAATAAACTGAGCTGAGGCTGAGATAGGGCACTCTGTGGCAAGAAACATATTCTAGCAACAATTTGGTGATATTTTATTGGGATGCATTTCAAGCCTTGAACTTGGTGAGTGTACAGGGTACTTATGCATTCCTTCCCTGGTGAAGTATCCAGACAAATAGGCATTTGTTTGTGGTTGAAGCCACATGAATGTGTCTGCTGGGTTTTGGATTCATACACAGAATAGACAAAAGCTGCTTTATTGAATGATGGGAAGAAATATAGATCAGTATATTATTTACAGGAGGAAGCAAAACATTCATGAATGGAAGCCATTGTGACAGTCATCCGAAAGTGCATATGTGGCTGAGACACGATTATGTTTCCTGTGGTGGAGAGGCCATATTTTGTGCTTCAAATGGACCCGTTTTAAGGTTCTTTTTTTTTTTCTTTTTTTTTTCTTGAGGCCTTAAATGTAACTGGAGACCATATGTGTAATAGGTAAGAATTTTAATAAAATGACAAAACCATCAGTGTGTGAATTTGCAGTAAGTCAGTCATATTAACAGCACTTAGAGACACTTGGTACAGAGGGTCATTCGACTCCTGAGTGTGGTTTTTGTAATTCCTTTTATTCCTTGTGTCAGGGTTGAAGTATGAGCGCGAGAGAATGGTAAAGCAATCACGCAGCTGGGTTCCCTTCTGTACGTCAAGCTATACAGATTTATCTCAGAAAATGTCTCCGGTACGTATAAAACCTAAAGGGAAGAAAGCTGTGTGGTAGAAGAATCCTTATAAGATATGTGAGAGCACGGTGTTTGTGTGTGTAGGTGTGTGTGTGTGTGTGTGTGTGTGTGTGTGTGTGTGTTTGTTTGTAAGTGCATCCCGGGTGCCACCATCATCTGCCTCATATAGGAACATTAACGACTATTAATAAATATTATCACAGCCATTAAAGCATGAAGGCTGTTTTTATATCTCTCTATTGTTCTTATGTCTGTTTTTCCTTTCAGACTGTGCTATAGGGTTCAGTGAATACTAAACATTAACATTTTGTATTCTAATTAATTCCAATGTCTTAATAGATGGCTGGATAAAGGGCTGATTCTCTCAGTGTTATAAGGAAATTTATGAGGAGTGAGAAGTTTCTTTTGGGATCGTTATTTCCCACTAGTCCTGCTGTGGGTTGGCGACTAACTGTGAGAAACAGCTGGATTTTCCTCTCTTTCTCAGAAAGAGAGAGAGAGAAATTATGGACACGTAAATCACTCTATATAATTTATTTACTCTTTGTTTATTTAAACCCATCTTAAAAAGCCACTCTGGAATGTTACCAATACGAAGCCAAGAGCAATGGTAGGATACATGTGTATTGTTTTACAGGGTCTGCCTGCAGATCATACACCACAAACAGTGTTGTTGAGTCCCTGTGAGGAAGCCTTCAGTTAGGAGTAAGGGATTCATTGGCACTCATAGGAACGCATGCAATTTCACCAGCTAGGTAACATGAGCAAATCTAAAAAAAATTTTTTATGAGAGTAATATTGTCATTTTCATGAATGGTGACCCCAAAAGCTAGCTAGCTAGCTGGTTAACATAAGCTAATGTGTTAGGATTTCTGTGAGGACCTTTAAGTCATATTCATGAATATTTATATATTTTTTGCTAACACTAGCCAGTTAGCTAACATGAGCTAACCTGACAGGATTTCTGAGAGGAATTTAAGTCACTTTAATAAATGTTTGCTTCTCTCGATGTGGCTAGCACAAGCTAACATCACAGGATATTTCTGAATACAGTCATAAAACCTAAGACTATTCAAAAATGTTCGATAGGTGCATCTTTCGAATCCATATTGTCTTATGGATTCACCCACTGAACTGCATTCTGCAGACCCTTCTTGCATTATAACGAGTGGGTTTATACATAAAGTTAGCAGTGTTACTGCTAAAATTGATCAATAGATTTTCTTGAGCTTGACTGTTGTATCATGTTCTCAAAAACACCTTGTCTATGATTGTTAGATCCAGGAATTTCAAAACGGTTTCCGTCTAATTGATGGAACACGCAGTGTGCCCTGGGCCATGCAGGCTGTGCAGCTTTACTTTCTGCACCAGTCTCTCTCTGGTCTCTCAGTGCTCACAGCTGGCTGGAAAACATAATCCAGTCTGAAGAATAAGCTCTAGAGGCTTGTCAACCTGGCTGTGTTTAACAAGCAGGTGTTGGGGTTCACCCCCATTGAGGCAAAAAAAAAAAGACCACTGTCTCTGATAGACTCTTTGCCCTACCTGTCTCTTGGCAACCAGATGCCACAAAACTTTCAGTTCACTCGTATAAAAAACAAATACAATGGCAGACTGCGGTTTTTATGATAGTCTATTACGACACTTGGAAAAGCAGCCAGTGTTACTCTATAAGTACACTAAATAGCTCCCTGTCTCTTTCGCAGCCAATTCCATGCCTGTTTTATGGAACAGTGAGTCATTCTCAACCATTTGATTCACGGGTAATTCCCAGTGTGTTTTCCTGAAAGCATTCAGTTAGACAAAGTTATCTGATTAATTAGATCACATTCCCATGAGTAACATTTAAGGGAGATAAACAAGAGAAGCCTTTTTTTGGACTTGTCCATGTTTGAAGATGTATGTATTCCTATAATCTTATTATGTGCTTGGGGATGTTTAGAAAGATAGTTACTGGGTTTGAGAAAAGGAAGGATATTTTACGGAGGCAGATGTTGCTCTCTGACGTACATATGACGTGCTGATGCTAACTGGACATCTTGTCCATTTAGCAATGATGTCTAAAAAACACACTGGCGTCAACAGGGACCTTGGCATCCATGACATAGAAGGGCCTCTACTAGGTCATGGAGTGAGCTGAGTTTTTCCTTCACTAGGTGGCATCATTCATGGTAAAGTAGAATGCAATGGAAATTAAGGAATTAATGGAAGTTGCTCTGTCAACTCCTTTATCCTGTAGTATGATTGCTGACAAAGCATGTCGTTTACATTCAAAGTTCAATGTAACATCAATGTCCTGAAAGTTGTTAAGGGTTATCCTGAGGAAAGAACCACACAGACAAGGTAATATACAGATAAACATGACACTCTCCAGCACTTAAATATGGTTTTGTAGTTATCATGTAACTGCAACTGTAGTACAGCTCTGTAAGTGGAACTGTGGAAGTTTTTTTTTTTTTTTTTTTTTTTTTTAAACTTCTGCTTTCTCACAAACCAGGCACCAAAACACAGCCTCACATACATGCCAAAAACACCAGGCTGTCAAAGGGGCCATGATCCAAACTGGTAAAGAAGCTGAGTGTGTGTGAGTGTATCCAAAGTACAAGAGGTTGTGGGACCGAGATCATTTCTGAGGAGGTAATTAGTGGCTAAAATCCCAC
This sequence comes from Pangasius macronema, assembly GCA_037577455.1. Classification (NCBI taxonomy): domain Eukaryota; kingdom Metazoa; phylum Chordata; class Actinopteri; order Siluriformes; family Pangasiidae; genus Pangasius; species Pangasius macronema. The sequence goes on from CM074960.1 coordinate 8,785,606, forward strand.
CACTGCTTGGCTGCAGTTTCTCTTCTGCTCACTCAGTTTCTCTATTTCTCTCTCAAGCTTCCCACTTTTGTTTTCTTTCACTATAATGAGTCATATTCTCATGACTTACAACTTTGAATGTGAATATTTTTCTTGTTGCTGTTTTTGAAGCAGGGGGTGGTGGTGGGGGTTGGGAGGGAGGGTGTTTGTGCAGGGTGTCCACACTTTAATTTACTTTCACCCCCAGACACTTTTACACTCTCATTCTTTGTTGGCCATGCACTAAGCTGAACTTAACTTTTTTCTTTAGAGACTGGTACAATGAACAAAACTCTATGAATTATTTTCAAACCCAAATCTGCTGGCAAACAATGGTCAAAACATTTTGGATTTTGTAAGTTTGTATTCCAAACTTTCATGGATCAAACTGTAATATTCATATACAATATGCACATTCCAGAGAGTATGGGATAGTTTCTGGGACAAGCTGAACATGTCATTGAATTCAATGCAGAGATTTTGTAATGCTATGTGATAAATTGGAGCCAAAGCACCAATCCTGTCAGTAGCACATCAAATGAGACTGATGTACATCTCCAACCTACTGTCAGTTATGAGTTATGCTAAGCAGACTTTGTAATCTGACAATATTTACAGAAAATAATTCAGCTTTCTTGAACATACCTACTACAAAAAGGTCACACTGCTGACAGGGTGACAGTCTATGATGGCTAACTGAAAGTAGTTCATGTTGGTATGATGAACAAAACATCTTGTTTACATCTTGAATTACATCCAGTGTGCCCAGTGGCATGAACCCCTCTGTCCCTCTGTGCACAAAGAATCTTGTCTAATCCCACGCCTCTTGCCAGACAATCCCAGTGCCCTTAGTGCCACAAAAAACATGTCTTTTTTTCCCCCTCAGACTACATCACATTTGCTTTCTGTTGTAATCAGCTGGCTCACTTTTCCTGTCTGCAATGGTCTCATTATGGATAGAGTCTAGACACTCTACAATGTGAACATGCTGCCCACGTGGAAGTGACAAGGCCAAAATCCCAGCCAGATATTAAAAAAGTGTCTTTTGTGAGCTAAGTGGTGGCAGGATATTAGGCAGAGGCTGCTGCTTTAATGTTCAGACAAGGTGGGTGTGCCAAATCTCTTGGCTTTTGTACCACAGTCTGAGTAGGTTTCTTATGAGAAAGAACACTGCTGTCATATGAGCCATCAGGCTGGGTGGGCGCTGAGAGTGTTATTCATCAACATGTATCATAAAAGTCAGAAATTTAATTTGGCATTCAGCTCAAAGTGGAGGCCTGCCAGCATGAAAAAATATCACAATTTGGCACTCTTATCACCCTCAAACCTTATGATCTTAGGGCCTCCCTGGCTGTGAAGACCTGGTAGCCATGTCATCTGGACACAGAAGAAGATTACAGCCTAGTGTACATAGTTCTCTACCAGTGGCATTCACAAGTATTGAAAGCCACTTAACCATCAACCCACCAGACATTCTGAAGTGCTAGCAAAATAACACTTCCAAAATGTCCAGAAAGATCAGGATCATTTGTCTCCTCAGATGCCTGTGCTATTAGCAGATTAATTGGCGTAGTTTGTGCTTAAGCATATGTCCGCTCTTTGTTGCTGACTGAGGCATAAGTAATGGAGGTTCATCCAGTCTTCTACCTCCACAGCAGCAGTGGGTTTCTTCATTTTTTTTAAAAGGACAACACTCATGTTTTAATTATTTCTGCTTTAAGCCTTGTTTATGCTTTATCAGAACTGGATTCATTTCAGTTAATAACATACACCACTTGGTTAATAACTGCTTTCACTAGTTACAAGCTTCTTGATCTTAAAGGAACAACATTTCCATATCACTGTGGGAAATGTAGTTAAGCTATTACTCAACACTGTATGCTGATAGACACATTTGAGAAGGACAGACTGTCAGGCAGAAGGAGCCCCTGCTGTTTTCACTTCTTTTACCCTAATTTGCACATCTCTTCTGATCGATCACTGAGGAGATAGATGTGAGGTTGGCACAGTTCCATGTTGCACAGTAAATTTTCAAACTGCTGTGCTCCACCCAATCTGAAGTGCTTTTGTATGGAAGCATAAATCATTCTTAATTGCTGTAACTAAACCATCACTACCGTTTCCTACTTGTTCCAGCTGCTTTGGAACTTCTAAAGGGTGTTGTATGCTTTACCAAGATCTATTGAGAGTGTACAGTCTAATGCTTATAAGGGAGGAATCCAAATGGAATTGATTTTTTTTTTCATTGCATCTAAGCACTATGATTAAACTGTGCTGCTGTATGCTCTCAAAATGCCCCATTATCACTCCTTGCTTATTAGTCTGTTATTCATTACAAAGCATATAATTTAATAACTGCACAACTAATATTTTCTCAGGACATGATTCATATCTATCTATCTATCTATCTATATCTCTATCTATCTATCTATATATATATATATATATATATATATATATATATATATATATATATATGTGTGTGTGTGTGTGTGTGTGTGT
>CM074960.1:8791013-8801135 GCA_037577455.1 Pangasius macronema
TTTTCATCCAAGTTAAAATTATGGTTATATTTACAATTATGTCACTTTGTCCAAATACCTTTGAGCCCCTGAAAATGGAGGTACTTTATTGAAAATGTCTGTAATTCCTAAATGGTAAATGCCATATTTTTGAGGACCCTCTTAAAATAAAGCTGAAAGTCTACACTTCGATCACATTCTATTTCAAATAAATTGTAGTGGTGTATAAAGGCAAAATCACCGTGTAGTCTCTTGCTCCTTTTTCTTCTTTTGACATTTTGAAGCAGTTCTTACAACCTGGTTATTATCCACCAGCGAGAAATGCGAATACTTGGAATGTTTCCCCCGGTCTTAAGATTTTGTTCAGGAGTGTATATATATATACACACACACACACACACAAATATAGTTCACATTTAATAATGGTGATGACAAATTGTATTCATGTTAACTTCTTTATTGTAGCAGTAAATAATAAATCATACATTCTGATGTTTGCTAATGAACATACACATATATAGTTTCACTCTTTAAGAACTTTTTTTGGAGGTCACTACATCACACTAGCACTTTAAGCAGCATTTCAATCCACAAGAGCACAAGTCTTGTCTCTTTTTTTACTTTGTGTAACTAAGTGAAAAAAAAACCTCCATAATGATGCAGCTTACTGACTTACTGATTGTCCCAGTCTTAGTTTTAGTTTTAATGAACTGTGTTGTCCATCCCTTGTTAAGTTTCACTGATGTTGCTGTGTGTATGCTGTCAGCAATGGCATGCAGTGTGGAATGGACGGTCACTGGCTATATGCTGCTGCTCACGCAATGCAGAAGCAACATGTCTGGTGTTATTCCTACTTTAGGTAATACTGCTCCAGTATAAAATATTGTAAATATTTTTTTGGGTATTAGTGAACTATGGGCCCAAGTTCATACTGGCCAGATGAAATGATGCAGTGGGCTATATTGTCCCGTGAGCCTTGGATTCGATACTAGTGCATTACTACATGACAACTATCATTATATGCAGCTGTTCACATAAGGTACAAACTGTTCAGTGGGTAGCATGTTCAGTATCTTACCCTTTGAAATCATGGAGCTCAATCTTCTGACCCAAAAACTCTAAAAACTCCACAAATGCTGGACTTTCCACATTATTTCCAAACAGCTCCTCCTCAACAGTCTACAATCACAAAGACATGAGATTTCAACTTATGTTAAATTCATATCACTTCAGATTAGATCTTATTCAATTTAATAAGATTGAGCTCATATGAAAATGTACGAAGGCCAACCTTGGCTTTAACCTTAACCTTAGTAACTTTTCATACAAATTGAATCAAGCAAATTGTTATGAATCTACATTGAATATTTACATGCATGACATTTGCATTTAAGTTCTCGGTTGTTCTTGACTGTACAATAGTGCCTACACAGAAAGTAAAAATAATTCACAGGAGAATCATTCATTAGTTGAATCAGCGAACAGATATAGGAGTTATCCTTTTTTCAAGATGCTTACAATACAATGAAAATGTAATGACACAGCTTTTGTTAGACAGAATAAAGCTTAAAATTCAAAAGATGCTAAATAAAATGAATCACTCTGAAAAGCTTCAACAAACAACTGACAAAGACAAAAACCCTGGCACACTCTCATATTAGCAAAACATACAGAGCTAGTTCATTATGATTCCCTATGGGGCAATTAGCCTGATGAAAATGCTAATTGCTTTCCTGAATAAACATCATGCCTCTTTGGTTGAGTGAAGCCGTATGTGCTGAGTACACAGCGGTAGAGAGAGCTGTCTTGATGCCATGATAAGGTGTAGGTAAAACACTTGTGATGGTCTCCTGATGGGTTCAACAGAGTAGAAGAGAGCAAGAACAGAGCAAGTGTATTTTGTGTGTGATGACAAACAGAGATGTGACAGGAAAAGGCTCTTTATGCCTCATTAGGAGCCTCTCTATGCTAATGCTGTGTGTGGGGGGAGTGGGGGGGGGGTGTTGGGGGTGTTTCAGGCTCTCTTCCTCTGCCTACTGCTCATCTAGTCCAAGTTAAGATCCAAGAACTGTGTGAGCAAACCTCTCTACCAGGCCCTTACCACACAAAAGCTTTATAATTTGAAGAGGAGCAGAGTAGAAGTAATGTTCAAGGTGCTATTACTTCTTACTCAGAGGACTCATTAGAATGTGAAGAGGAGTTTTAAACATGAGCTGCTATTGTTATTGTCTGTGGGTGAGGCACCTGGGTGCTGTTGGAAGGTAGGCACCTAAAAGATTTAAAATAGACTACAAAAATGAAATAGTGAGCCAGACCTGGATAGAGACGCTCCTGTGGGACTCACCTGTCCAAACTTCTGATATATTACTCCGAACTTGAAGTTGTTACTGATGACATGCTCATCAAAAGTCACAATAAGCCTTGATGCCTTTGGGAAAATAAAATAAGAGACATATTCAAAATTTAGCACCAGAACTGTTGCATGCTAGAAGTGAGAGACATTGTGTCATTTGGGTTACAAATTATTAGGGTGAAGAGAGATGTTGGGAGATATGGGACAGCAAATGTTTGACATTCCAGCTAGCTACTAAAACATTCACAGCTCAGAAAAGCTTGCACTTTACGCTAATTTCAAATGTACAATTCTTGAGCAATTCTTAGAACAGTAAACATTTGACCCGTGATCAATGATTATGTTTAAGCCTTTTTAATTAACAATAATAATTAATAATAGTTAAAAAGAAACCCTTTTTAAAAAGGGTTCCATCTGGCTATTTCTTTTTAACTATTATTAATTATTATTGCTAATTAGAAGAGAAAGACATTTAGAGCCTATTAAGCCTATTTTTCTGAATGGCTTATCTAAAATCTATAATACAACATCATTAAAATACAACATACTTCATTTTTTAACATTGATAGAAGATGTACGTCATTGAATCCCAAGTGGAAATTTGGAAAAATCTAGAGTTGTTCCTAAACAAGCTATTTTACATTGACATTTCATTGTAAAACATTTAACAATACTACAGTACATTAGAACATACAATACGTTTCTATTATTTATTATTTATAGTAATATTATTTATTATTATTGTTATCATTATTAAAAAAATATAATAATAATAATAATAATTAGTAGTAGTAGTATTTTTGTTTTGGCTCCGTTTTGTTTCTTTATTTCTGTTTTTTCTTACTTCATACTGTACAGTACATTATATGGACAAAGGTTTGTAGAAACCTGACCACCACACACCAAGCGTTTGTTCAACATCAATTTCCAAAGCCATGGACATTAATATGGAGTTGGTCTCCCCTTTGCTGCTGAAATAGGTTTCACTCTTCTAGGAAAGTTTTCCACTAGATTTTGGAACGTGGCTGTTGGGATTTGTGTCCTTTCAGACAAGAGCATTAATGAGGTCGGGATCGAAGGCCTGGTGTGTAGTCGACATTCCAGTTCATCCCAAAGGTGTTCAGTGGGGTTGAGGTCAGGGCTCTGTGCAGGCCACTGAAGTTCTTCCACACCAACCTTGGCAAATCATGTCTATGCTTAATAATCTTGATATATACACAGGGGCACAGTCATGCTGAAACAGGTTTGAGCCACTTAGTTCTAGTGAAGGAAAATTGTAATGATAGAATATACAAAGACATACTAGATAATTGTGTGCTAGCAGTTTGTGGCAACACTTTGGGGAAGACTCAAATATGGGATGATCAGTTGTCCCCATATTTATGCCCATATAATATACTTTGAGCTGCATTTTAAATGTATGAAAGGTGCTATATAAATAAAGGTTTTAATTATATTAACTGAAAGGCTAAGCATGTACGGTGGAGTCCTGCATACCTTTGGGTAAAGCACTGGGAAGAAGCGATCCACGTTCACCTCCTCCCACACAAGCTGGGAATAAGAAAACAAAGAAAGTTGAATGATTTTTTTTTTCACTTTTGTTCTTGTTTGGTGTAAAAATCAATCCATTGCTTTTGTCAGGATTGGTGAGATGAGGCTATCTGTCAGCCACGACACTGAGGATTATAAACTACAATGTCACAATGCTGAATCATACTCTCACCTTGGCCATCTGGACAACGTTGGGGAATTCAGTCAGACATGATATCGGGATCACGTCATGATACGTCTTCAATTTGCTCCTGAAAAAGACCAAAAGAGAATCTGCAGTGCTTATGGGATTCGTTTTCAATCTTACATTTTAACTGATGGATGTACAGACTCATGATGGAGTCATTCATTTTATTTGGTGTCAGCGTGCATGAGGTAATTATGTCACATGGGTGAGATGTCCTACAGTTGTCTCTCTCCACCCACACACTGTCCATATTGTCCATCTGGTGTCTAATTTGGAAATGAGGGTGCTGTGAAGGTGTTGTCTATGTAATCTCAGGAGAGAAATGTGTGACTGAATGGGATATTACTGTCTCCGGATATGACTCATGGTTCAGAGAATGGATATTGCCACGTCTAGAATAATCTTTAACTCGCACGAAAGTGCAAAGAAAAGTAGCTCTGGAGGAGAATATTTGTCAAAGACTAATCCCTCACTCAAAAAGCCAATAGGAAGGTTTAAGATGAAAGGGTACGGATGAGATCTTAAGAGTGATGTTGCATACCTTAACATCAGACGGAGGTGCTCCTGGTCCCCAATCACTTCATATTTAACTGAGAAGACCAGGTGGCCCAGAGCGCTATCCATTGTGTAGTAATTAAAGTGCTCCTAATTACAGAGAGGGAAGAAAGAGTGTGAAAGCGCATTCATCTTCATCCTTCAACACCGTAATTGAAGAAACGCACACAGACACGCGTCTGCTACAAGGTCACACCACGACTCATCCATTATGAGGATTTCATTAGCTAAACACATTATGTCAAATTAAGGGCAAAACTAATATGTCTTCTTTAGAGTTAAGCTCTTAAATGCGTAAAAGGACACGCAAAAACCTTCTCGGTGTGACGCTAGTCATGTGTCTTAGTTTGGTCTAATGGATTTTCCTAATCTCTAAGGGATTTTGTTGGTTCAAATGCAAATATCTTGCACAAATGCAAAGTGCAAGCCTGACACGCAGGACTCAACCTAGAGAAATGTTACAAAACAGTGTTCTTTATGTCTTTTTTTTAAAATATGGATTGAAATGTGTAGTATGTTCTTACCTTTCCCAAAAAGTGTTTCCTGTAGATCTTGGCTGTAGTGTTGGTTTCCAGCTTGATGTGGGATGTAGGAGACAGCAGTTGATCCAGGTCATTTCCGTTGCTCAGCTCGTGGTTGGTGCCTTCAATCCAGTAACCTCCGAACTGAGGCAGCAGGATCAGAGGAAAAGGGCTTTTCCTGCCTAACACCTAACCAAGAGAGCAAACACACCTGTTAAGCGGGGCAACAGATTAAAAAAAAGGAAATGTGACTGAGACCTGTCTCGGGGTTATACCCTACCTCATGAACACTGGGGTATGGGATGTAGTCCTCCTCAGTCTATTAAAAAACACACGCACATACTGTTGTAGTTTACTCACATAACATATCAACATTATAATATTCAGAAACTGATTACAAATTTGGACAATCAAGTGTGAATTATTTCAGACAAAACAGCCACAGGCCTGAAACTATTACTCAGCACCAATTCATCTCATTTGATTGCAACTCTATTAGTTGGCGTCTGAGAGAAGGCTTATTGCTGTCGGAACCCAGCGCTTATCAGCCTGCCTGATAACTCGCCTTCCATTTGAAGATGTCTGAATAGGGGCTGTGTGTGAGGTGAGTATGTGTGTGTGCATATGTGCGTGTGTGTGTGCGTGTGTGTGTATGAAGGGCATACTTTAAGGGGTGGAGGAAGGACACACCGCTGTTCATCCATTCTGTTGCTCTGAAACAGCGAAAAACATACAGCACATCAGCATCCTCTTTGACACAATCTGTTCATGTTCATATATATATATATATATAAAATCATATTCAAAGAGCATTTACAGCTGGGTGATGCAGCTCATAACCTTTGGTCAGACAAAAAGTGGACAGGTGGAAAATAATGAGGCTAAATATTACACACAACAAAACACTTCGGTTAACAGTGAATGTGCTGCTGGGAGAGAGGGAGGGAGTCAGAGGGAGGGAGTCAGAGGGAGGGAGTCAGAGGGAGGGAGTCAGAAGGAGGAGGAAAAACATCACGCAAACAGAATCTGATGGTTATCATGGAACATTTTATAGCTAAATAGATTCAATATTGATAGCATTTTAATCACACACTGTCAACATAATGACTTCATAACACATGTATAAGCATTGAACAACACAGGGAAATACTCTTTTGTATCATTCTACAAAGAACCACTATGGGTTCTAAATCTTTTCCAAAAGAGCACACACATAAAAACCTTTTGCTTGTTTTTAAATTGTGTGTGCATTCATTGTTCTTTTTGTCCTCACTATAGGTATATCATGTTTATGAAGTCTTGCCCTCCCCTCCAGAATTTATTAACAAAACATTAGTCATGATATTGTTGCATACTGGATGTGAATATAAAATGGGGCCTGTAGCTGTCACTGCAATAGATTGTAACGGATTCCAGGATGGCAATCTTCTTTTTGATTTTCCCCCCTTCTCTCAGTATAGACAGTATGGAGATCAAAAGCTGTGACACTCTTCCAAAGCATACATTATTTCACAATTGCTGGAAGTACATGAACTTTCTTCACATAACAACTGCAAATATGACAAAATATAATGTGCCATTAGTTCTGCTCTGATCAGAAACAACTGCTTGTAAAATCAGAAAGATGTCTCAGAAAATTTAAGAAAAATCAGAAATTTATCAGACCAGTTCTTAGACCAGACAGCTATCCAGACAAAACTAAAATGATTGGACAGTTATTTGACCAGATGTTTATTCGATCAAGACTAAAATTTTCAGCCAGTTATTAGACCAGATGTCCATCCAGTTGGTACTAAAATGATATGAGTGTTTTAAAAAGCTTTGGGTTGAATTTTTCTCAAGAGTGCATGGATTAAAAACTGAACGGAAATTAAATCACTGAGTACGGTGCCTGTAAAAGATGCAAAACTACAAACATCCGAACGGGGCTACAAATTATCAAGCAAAATATCGTTATTGTTACGCAAATGCCTATCACCTATTTGTGAGAGATGAATGATGACAATGAGTGACTGAGAGCGAAACTGCTTTAATTGTCATTTTAATTACTCAGCTGTGTTACACAAAGCTGCCTTCTGCAATGACGACAGATTCTGCCTTCTTCTGAGTTTACAGATAAACATTGCAGAGCAAGAAGATATTGCACATTAGAAATCATGGGATGACTTAATGAAACAGGGTTTTCTCATTATCTACAAATCTGTCCTTCACAAGAAGTGGAAAGCAAACAAGTTGTGTCTAGGTAACCAGTTCTGAGAGCTGGTTCTGCGGTTAGTGGAAGATATCTAAGATGAACGGTAGAGCGAGATTAAGATAATAAAAACAATACTTTACCTGCATTCTTTCAATCATTTCAAATAAATCAGTAGTCTGAAAAAGGGGGGAGAGGAAATGAGATGAGTGAGGACAAAACTGACATGTGAGAACTGAGACCTGAATTATGTTACGTGGTTTAAGTAGGGCAAGAGTGAAGACAGTGAACACACTGCAGCTCTGTTAAGCAGCTACCTGCACTGAACTTTACTTCACTTGATTATGCCACTATAGCTCTGCTGTATTAGGGTGACCATTCTGGCCTTCATTTCAATAAATGACATCAACAGATTATTATTTAATGAAGCACTGAAGTGTCTTAGAACAGGGGGAGCTTGTGCTGAGGTTGTTGGAGTGTGATGTTAGTAGCAATAAGTCAGTGTTAGTGGTCAGCAAGGCCCCATTGCTTATCTTTAGTGTTAAATCACCGATTTAATGTTAAATCACTTGTGTTATGTTACCCCTATCAAATCATTACACTACAGGAGTGTTTCGTAAAGTTACGGCATGTACAATACCAGTTACAAATTTGGACACACTAGACTGAAAACACATACTTCATTTGCTTATAAGGCAAATGTAAATAGTGTTAATGTCCATGTATATATTTATCTTCTTAATCAAATGTATTTTTTTTATAAGTAATTGTCATGTCATTCCCACTCTCAGTGTCCAGCATGATTCTGAGAGCAACAAACACTGCTCACATACTCTTTTGTTTTGTTTGCATTCCTTTGCACTTTTGTTTCTGCTGTAGTCCTGTCATTGGTTGATTACCCTAATGTGTTCACCTGTTCTGTGTCTCACCTTCATTAGGTTGGTTATATAATATGTTATCACTTCCTCATTTCACATTCTTAATGGAATCTTTCATAGCGTTTCATATTAGACTCACTGAATGTCATAGTGCATCAGACTGCACAACACTCACATGTTTACACATGGTAACATGTAGACAGCTCACATGATACCAGTGAATTTCCAGTAGGTGTGTGTCGAATTCTGGTGTGTGTGAAGTCTGCATGGATTTCTTCTTGTTCGCCTGGGCAAACAAATTGTGTACCGTCTCGCATTGTTTGAGTACATTGTGCTACTCCTCCATATGCAAACAGACCCTACTGCCTTGAAAACAAACACCTGAGAAATGCAACCTGGCATAATAACAATTTCACAATCTCTCTGGTATAGAAAACGAGAGAAATAGAGAGAGTGTGTGTGATGAGAAGCTGATGATCTATTTAGTGTATTGCGCTATGGAGGGTTCTCATACCTCTCAGCTATCAAACAACACCCCGAAACAGCCAGCAGCGAGGCTTTATCAAAGACTAATAGTAAAACACTGCACCATATGCTGTTCCTGATCCTCAGCTCAGGGGATCCTCCTTCAGCAAACATTGCCTGAGTCATGAACATTTGCTGCTTTAAAATAATATTAAGCAAATACAAAGCTAAGAACACAACAATAAAAAGTGCTCCCGGATACAACTTCATTGTAACCATTACTTTATTGATCTGTATAATTTTGCACTGACTCTAAAACAGTGCAGAAAAACGTGAAATATCATGATTACTTCTCTCCATATACAGCAGAGACGTATGAGATAAAATGCTTTTTTAATCAACCTGGCTAATTGGAAATTGATCTTTAGCCTGCAGTGGTCAGGAACATTATAGTGGTCATGAATATTCTGCTCTCTTTTTCTGTCATGCATCAAATTTTTACTTACGATCCCAGGCCTTTTCCAGTGTCCCACTGTCACGTGGACTGGACTTCTTGTGGCCATTCTGAAGTGATGTCTCTTGTGAGAATCCAGTCCAGACTACTTCAGGTCCAGAAATGTTTTTCCTGGGCCTTCAACAATACCCCCGTTTCCACCCGCGTGAGAAGAAAAGTCCAAAGTGAGAAACAGCAGAGTGTCCCATCACAGAAGTGTGAGAAAGCCGCTGATAGAGAGCACTGCACCGCTCTGTGAGGTGTGTGTACTTTGTATGTGTGTTTGTGTGTATGAGCATGAGGTTAGAGCCAATATTTCTTTTTTCCTCTCTCCAGACTGGTGTGGGAATTGGCAAGGCAAGTCTTGCATTCCTTTCTCACAGAGCAGCTCTTTTTGTACTCTCTCTCTCTGAGGTATAGAGGTGGAGCTGAGCCTCGGGTTATACTCCAACAAGCCTGCAAGGAGCCCACCCAATAGAGCTCTAATGCTCTGTGCCACACCAACAGGTGCTGGGCGTTTTATTTAGATCAGTCTGTGGAGCTGCATATGAGAAACTGGTGCATGATGAGATATTATCTTTACTGCTAATGAGCTCAGATTCCCACTTTGATACTCTCAATCAAAACATTAAAGCTTTCTGTTCTGTTCAGGTCAAAATCACCCATTTTGAAGTCTTTCTAAAATTGGAGCATTATTAGGTGACTAAATTGCTACTAAACCACTTTTCCACTATGAACCTTGCTTGAGATTATGTTTAGCTCAACAAGTGAAAATGAGTGCTACACAGAGAAAAAAGAAGAATCTTCTTCTTCTTCTTCTTTCGGCTTTTCCCTTCAGGGGTCGCCACAGTGAATCATCACTCTCCACCTGGCCCTATCTTCTGCATCCTCAACACTTGCACCCACTAGCTTCATATCCTCATTTATTACCTCCATATACCTCCTATTT
>CM074960.1:8803945-8820402 GCA_037577455.1 Pangasius macronema
TTTCACTTTCAGCTTTCCTTTTGTTTATCAAAAGCATGCATTCATGAAGGAGTTTATTTGCTTGTTTGCTTTGAGCCAACTGGAACTGGACTGTGGTGAACAAAGTGTCTGTGTGACAGGTGGTAGGATACACACTTCTATCATTCAATATCTCCCTCTAGTGTTCAGTCAGTAAACCTGCATACAAAACTTTGAGGATTTAAGCTTTATACTCACTGTCTGCTTTATTAGGAACACCTGCACATTCATGCATTCATTACTCAGTCAGCCAATCATGTGGCTGCAGGGCACGGCAAAAAAAACAACAACAAAACATGCAGATGCAGCTGAAGAGCTTCAGTTAATGTTCACATCAAACATTCGAGAAAAAGTGTGATCTCATTGACTTTGAATGTGTCATTGATGTTGGTGCCAGATGGGCTTGTTTGAGTGTTTCAGAAACTGCTGATGTCCTGGGATTTTCACACACAACAATCTCTAGATGGGGATGTGAACAAATAAAAAAAACAAAGCAAAACGTGTCCTGTGAGCGGCAGTTCTTTGGGCAGAAATGCCTTGTCGATGAGAGAGATCAAAGAAGAATGGCCAGATTGGTTTGAGCTGACAAAGTCTATAATATCTCAAATAACCACTCTTTGCAACCGTGGTAAGCAGAAAAGCATCTCAGAGTGCACAACACATCAAACCTCGAGGTGGATGGACAACAACAGCAGAACAACACACGGTATAGTGTCAGTGAGCCAGTGCTCACTGCAGCCTTAAATTCCTGTGGTTTGTTCATTCTCATGTGCATTCTGAAATGCTCTTCTCACCATGATTGTAAAGAGTGCCATATTGAGTTTTTTCCCCATTTTGATGTTTGATGTGAACATTAACTGAAGCTCTTGACCTGCATCTGCATGACTTTACTCACTGTGCTGGTGCCATGTGATTGGTTGATTGCATGAATGTGCAGGTGTGCAGGTGTTCCCATTAAAGACTAACAGTATAACAACCCAAAGTAAAATCATTTATCATCATCTAGCAAAAATCAAGGAACTCTATCAAAAAAAAAAAAATTATGCTGCCTACAAAGATGTAGCAGTGAAATTATTATTAAAATTATTTATAATTCATGCTGTTATACAAAATCAGTTAAGATGAACACGGATTATTGCATGTGTAATTCAGACAGTCAAATCTCAAAGAAATATTCCACTCAAATCACTTTATTTCATTTTTTTTTTTTTTTGGGCAGAAGGCCTATGTACAAAACAGCTGTATTTACACACATGAGCCCACAAAAGCATGAAGAGGTCACACTAACAGTCATAGCATTGCTTGATCTGTACCCTGTTTTGAGCAGCACACATTTACTGCTCGATTTTTTTGTTACCTAATTTGACTTTTGCACTGAAACTACAATATGGATACTTCTAGCTTAAAAAGACCAGAATTGACCACAGAGGGGCACAAAAGCACTAAGCATGGCTGACAGAGGCAATTCATTTGTTTCAGAAAAAATAAATCAGAATATTTTCCCTTATACATTTCATTCAAAGTATTTCTATGCCCTTCATATTCACACAGTGATGACTTGCATTATTGGGCAAACCTGATATGAAAGTCTGTCAGGGAGATGTATGTAAAACTCCCCGTAACTTCCCAGGACCCCTCACTGGGTCCACACTTACACTCATCTCTCTCATAACTACATATTTTAAGGGATTATGGGTTTACTGGATTAATTCATAATCTCATTTTAGCTTGTTACCAAAAAATTTAAAGTTCTGCTCACGCTTTGGCCATTGGGACAAATAAAACACAATGTTAAACTCATTTCTTTTTTTTATATATGAAACAACATATATACTTGAATATTTACTCAACATTTATACCTTCAGCCACCTCACATACTCCCTGATTGCCGGTGTTCCCTACAGTAAGGCAACCACATGCACTGTGATCCTTTCTCAGTGATTCTCAGTGATATCTACATTTTAAATAAAGACACACGATCAGTGAGTTTGGCATTACTGAGGTTCAGAGACAGTGTCAGGTTTAGGCCTATGCTTATATAGAGTTGATCTAATCTTTATGTCTGGAAAAAAAATATATTTTACAACACATTAGCTTCAGTTGAAATAAAAATTCTCACCATTTATGACAATTTCTTTAGTGGCATGGATTCGAATGGGAAAGCCTGAATATTTTAGGCAGATGTTAAACCTTAAAGTGGCATTCTTCACAGATCTAGGGTCCAAACACAATAACAAAGAACCAAGACACCATTTTATACTCAAGTGAGCATGTTACAGAAAGAACTCACAGTCTGTTGTATAGAATGTTTTCTGTGTTGTATAGAATTAAGGTGAACACCCCTTGCACAGAAATAACCAAGACTCAATAAAAGGAGCTATAGACAGGACATATGAGGTTTATAACAACACAGTTAATCATGTTGTATGAATGCTGGAGCTACGTAGCTGGAATCACCTGTTTGAGGGTTAAGTAAGGCATTTTTATGCAATTTCTATTTAAAGAATATATACTAGCTGAATATAACTCAGTCTTTTTTTTTTAATTTTGTTGACAGACTGGGAATGATATTGACGAGTAGTTTTATATAGAAATGCATGTTAGACTGTACATTTTTCTGGAGGTGTAACACAATAGTATCAGTAGTGATTACCCAAGGCAAAAATCAGACAATAACAATAAGAATCATAAAAATAAAATAAAACAGCATGCCCATGCCAATGTCTGAGAAACATTCCAGTCAGCTTTACCTGATGAATAAGCTCCTGCTGCATGCGGATTTTTTGGAATATTTGGAGCTCAACATGGCACAGCTTTAGGAGCCATTCACCAAGATGAGAAACAGATAGCAGTCTATGTTTAACAGACAAAAATACCACTTGATTTTCTACATGGACTAGAAGCGGTACTCAGGATGGAACAGAACAGACGGAGTGGAAACCAGATGAGAAATTCACCATGAAAAGGAAAGTGATGCAGTGCAAATGAGGTCTCTCCGTGCAGCCTGTACCCCCATTCCTGCCTCTCTCTCTCTCACTCGGTCCGGCACTGGGCCACCAGGTAATCAGTAGTCTGATGCAGGGCATAGTCACTCTATTATATACATAATCACAATCCTGTCATCTGCCACTGTGGTGGAGGCTGGAGCTATTTTCATCATCTTCATCATCATCTTCAGCAGCAGTAGCAGTCACGGTGAAAACCCGAGCTCATGAGTTTTATAGGAATGCTATAATGGTAGCTGTGAAGAGAGATGTATAGTGACAATGGTATGAATAAATTATGAAACATAAATATTAAACACACTTTTAGATAGACTGTTTAATAGACTTTTTAGAAGGTAACATTAATTCTGTCCTTGAAGCTACTGGATGTTTTAAATTAAAATTTCACCCTCTATATTGGAAAAATGCTATCTCAACCGGGAACATTTTGTAATGTGGGTTGCTTCCTCTTCCTCCACATGGACTAATCTCACAGCTGTGAGAGGCATGTAATAGGCGTATACGGTAAATGAGATTTCAGAGCTGTGCCTCATACTGAATTCTATTCACTAAATAGGATGCCTAAATTGCAATGATGTTGTAGGGGAAAGGGTGGCTTTAAGACAGATAATGCCAAGATAACTTGATTATCTTTATTTAGATGTTAAGCTAAAAGGCAGTGTGGGGAACTGAGGTCACTTCTGTTGTGTGTATCTTATTACGTGATCTATACCTGTTATGATATGGATTCTCACAGCATCTCAGAAACATCATAGAGTATTTTGTGTTCTCTCTAGACTCATTATCTCAACCAAAAATCCTACATACTATAGCAATACATACTACGAAACCTTGATTTAATCTTACAGTACCTTACCTTTACAGTCACAGTAAATCAGTTCCTCTAATTACTCTTACAAATATGTGTTAATTAACTCTGTTTAAGTTCAGTAGTTGAATGAAGCCTGACCTGTTGATGGAGATCCATGATGCGATCAGATTGGAGAGGCTAGCAGTTCTGCACAGGACACATACATGTGCACAAACAGCACAATGGTTACACAGGGAGCACTAAATACAAGATCTAGTCACTAAAAAAACATAATACACTGTAATATAGTTTTAACTGTAAGCAGTCACAGGGTAAGAGTACACATTATACCGATGTTTTCATTTTTTTTTTAACTTTAAAAAGCCTGCTGTAATTGACTGCAAAGGATTTGCAACCAAGTATTAAAACAGTGAAAGTTTGATTTATGATTATTATTCTGTCCCATTACTTTTGGTCCCTTAACAAGTGGGAGGCACATATNCCATTGTGGTGGTGTATAGAGCCAAAAATGTTAGAATTGTGTCGATGTCCCAATATTTATGGACCTGACTGTATATGATGTTTTTAATTGTTTTAGGCATTTGAGCTGTTCTTTATGTAAGTGTGATATTGCAAGCCGATATTAAATGTGGACCTCTTTACTAGAAGTCGTCACTGGTGATGTCACAAAAAAAAAAGTCCTCAGCAACTGCTCAGAAATAAACATGTATAACCGTGTATAACATATACTGCGTAGAGTCATGAGTCATGCTCTATGAGCAGACTTTAAATGAGAATCATTATTTTTATGTATAGATGTTTAGTATATTCAGGGCCTTGGTTTTTTTTTTTTTTCTCTATGAAGAAAACCATAATGTAGTGAAGACAGAAACAATATGATGACTGTTTCCTTACTTAGACTCATGTTAGATTTTTCACGTATTTATAATAAGTTTTTTAATTCTGTATGGGTGCATTAAAATTCATTATGTAAACTAAAGGGAAAGATTTCCCCACAGTAGATTTCCTCTGTAAATTATGTCTAATACTTATACTTACCCTAATAAATTTAAATAAAGCTGTATTTAAATGTTTTAGATGAACAGACGTTAGAGAATGCTTCTCACCGATGTAGACTTATGGTCAAGCGGTCGATCTAGTTTGATGCGGATGTCTGTCCGGTTCTGCTCATGACCTTTACCCCCGTCGGGAGGTTTGCCTGTACCTGTTGCATGAACAGTCTACAATGAGCTTTGACACACTTGAAATTACTCAACCTGACTTAATTACACACATCAGACTGTTGTAAAAAACCTGAGTAAAAAGTTTCTTATTTATGGCTAAACCTTACCACCTTGTACTGATTTGAACTCACCAGAAGAGCTTCCCCTTCTGGTGGTGCTGACATTGTTTACATTGTCCTCCAGCCATGTGCTGTAGGTGAATGAGTCTCTCTTGTGCGGTGTTCCTGCTGAAGACAGACTTTCCTAAACACATAATGACACACTTTTAGCCCGCTCAAATGTATCCACACACTCTATACATGCCTACAGAGATGTACTATAGACTCACTTCTAGCTATGACCAAATTTAGATTAATTGCCGAGTGTGTTGGCTGCTTTGAACAGAGAATTATATTATATTATATTATATAAAACACTCACCATGCCTGTATCGTAGTCCTCAGTGGCCTCGGTCTCGTTCTCCTCCACCACACTGGCAAAGCTGCTCGCATTTGAGGAGGAGCGTGACAAGTCATGAGCTTCAGGGATGGAAGGAGCTCTGAAGCACATGGCTGAGCTACAAGCACACACACACACACACACACACACACACACACACACACACATTTTAACATCTACAGAGTGTCCCAAACATTTCCATACATAGGGGAAATTAACACTTTTTTTTAGCAAAATGCCTTCCAAAATTTTTCATACTCAGTTTACATTACATATTTTTTTCAGATAGCCTTTAATTATGCCTTTGAAAAAAGAAGAGCGTATTGAAATCAAGGCTGGTTCGAGAAACTGTCGCAAAGTTGCGATGCACTTTAACCGAAAACATGGCAAGCACATTACACACAACATTCTTAACAAATTCAAAAAGACTGTGTGGGAGTGTTGTGGACCAGCTGATAAGTGGACGTCCACGAACATCCACTGATGAAGGCACAATCAGTGTGCCTCCTATGTACAAAGACTTTTGGGAATCCCTGTACACAACCTTACTGCTTTACTGTTTCATCCCATATTCATCTTTTCAAGTTCACATCCCTCACCTGTTCTTAGTGACAAGGACCTCAGGTGAGCTCTGAGTGGATGAGTTTTCAGACTTGGGTTCCTGCGATATGTGTCCACTGTCAGGAGTCTTCTGTGTGCTCGGCGAACTCTCCCTGCTGCTGCACATAAACACACTAACCATTAGGGGGCAGCAGGAGAATTCTCTTCCACACGAGTAGAACGTCGTGCTCCAGTTAGGCACAGGTGAAGATCAAGCTGCTCGTTAGTAATGAAAGACATCAGACATTTATATTTGGAACAAAGCATGCTGAGTCACTCCAAAATCTGCTGAACAACAAGAATTCCAGAAGAGCTGCTGCGAGTGAAAGTTGTGCTCTGAGGTTTGACATAAATCACATAAAGAGCTCTATTTTAGTGATAATAATCCAAGTGCTAAAATAAGGCACCTCTTCATGGCATGGTGCAGGTGGCAGAAGTATTTTGGGTTTTCTCGGGAGAACATCGCAGAAGAACTTGACAAGAGCTTTGGTTAGAATGAATACATTAAAGACTGATGTGGTTAGACGAGCTACTACAGCATCCAAATTAAAATAGTTCCTTGAAATTCCTTTTAAAAACCGAGTACGGGATTCAGCGCAGTGACATTTTCTTAATGACTATAAGAATTTAGGTATAAATTTCACATACAGCATGTTTTCTGTTATTAGATATTCTGCTGCTTGCATGGAATATATGACAATCGGCGTTTGATGACGTATCAACTATAATTCGAGTTTAGCTACCACCACACCAAGCTGATTGTTCTTATTTGTTATGAATAAAATAACATTGGGGTTGCGATGAATTTATTTATATAGAAGTGGGTACACATTTACAAAACCGCTGATTCAACTACTCTGATCAGCGCTTTCATTTCTGACCACAAAAATTGGACAGTGATATATCTTATTAGTTATAACACTTATGCATGAAAATAGAGCCCTAATACTCACAGCTCTATGCAGTACACCGCTCTTTAACTTTGTATTAAGAAGACTTACACTGTCTGTGAAAAAAAGTCTTGGTGCACTGACTCTTCTGTGGAATTCTTATTATTTGGAAGCACTGTGTCTTTAGCAGCATTTCTTCACAGATATTTTAGCAGTGCAAGCTTCTTAGTGCATGAGTTACTAACGTTTTTAGCAAGTACAGTACAACAGGTCAATTAAGCTGCATCATTAAACACACAACGAGAAAATGTTATCGCCCCGTGCTCATTTCACACACGTGACTAATTTCATCATGTGCATAAAAGCTTATAATCTTATCCACTCTATTCCACTATGTTACATCTAAAGGGGCCAGGCAGTTCTGCAGTTAATAAGGCGGCATCTCTACTTGGAGGAATCCATGATGAGTCTGCCGTTCCTGAGACTGACGCTGGGCAGAGAGACACAGAGCACTGTCCTGTCCTCTGACAAGAGAGCGGCAATCCTTCAGTAACCACACAAACACAAATACAATGGCACACAATCAGTGACCTTTTTCTTTGTCTGTATCTGCATCTAGTTCAAAGGATTTAAATATACACTCTGCAGTCAATTTAACAGGAACAAATGTACACCTGCTCATTCATGCAATTATACAGACCACGTGATGTTTTTCCAACCTTTAAGTGACTGGTTTCGGTGAGCCTGTGCTCACTGTAGCCTCAGATTCCTGTTCCTGAACCCCGAGTCCATCCACTTCAAGGACTGGCATTTTGTTCATTTTGATATGCTTTTCTGCTCACCACAAGTGTAAACAGTGGTTATTTGTGACACTGCAGCCTTCCTGGCAGCTCAAACAAGTCTGGCCATTCTCCTCTGACCTCTCTCATGAACAAAGCATTTCTGCCCACAGTACTGCTGCTCACTGGATTTTTTTTGTTTATTGCATTCTGTGTAAACTCTAAAGACTGCTGTGCCTGCAAATCCCAGGAGAAAAGCCTTTTCTGAAATAATCAAACCAGTCTGTCTGCTAGCAACAACCATGCCACAGTCAGTCACTGAGATCATATTTCTCCCCATTCTGTTTGATGTGAACATTAATTAAAGCTCTTCACTTGTATCTGCATGATTTTATTCACTGCACTGCTGCCATATAATTGACTAACTGGATAATTGCATGACTGTACAGGGTTAATGATTTTCCTATTGAAGTTGCTGGTGAGTGTACATGTACACATGTAATGACTTACTTTCACAAACAGCATGACAAACACCAGTGTACTGAGTAATAACATGGCCTGACACATTACAGGTGCTATTGCTTTCTGACTCAAGCTACTGAAGTCCCTGAGTCACTGAGCGCCTTACCTTTTCTCCTGCACCTCCTGGATGTTCTCGATGCCGATGGCACTGCTCCTGCGAGAGTTGAATGGGCCAGACTTTTTCCTTGTTGGACTTTTCCCAGGAATGATCAGAGACTGTAGGAGAGAGATGGCATCTGTGAGCTTTCGATAAAAAAAATACTATACCATACCATCACCCTCCCACATTTTGTAGTACACATAGTTTTGTTATAGTCTGCTGCATGTCAAGGAATGACTGGGTTTGACAGCTATGTTATTTATTTTATTCTCCAAATATGCCAAATATGCCTCAGAGCCATAGCTTTTTACCGCATATGATTGTAGTTTTATTCTGGCAGGATGTACTTTGACATGTCTGGGAGATTGAAAGCTACTGATGTGATCCAGATCTGGCTAGAGGCAACAAGCTGGTCCACAGGCATCACTAAAGTGGCTACAGCACCAGGTTTTATGCATCACTGCAAGATAAAAGACTGGGGCTGAACTACTGAGCTTCACTGAGGTTTGCTTTACTGCGGCCACTTTGTTCTCTCAGTCCATTTTTTTGTGTGTATATATATATAATTTTTTTAACCCATTTACTGGGTTTTACTACTCCCAATTTACAGCTTTCAAAATATGACTTGAAAATATCTTTTATCTAGAATGACTTCAAAAGTCCTGGGGCGAACTAACACTGACTTCGCCCCCCCTCCCCCCACTGTATGGTACTGTGCTGGCAAACTATTAAATGCCATTCAATATCCAGACAAGAGCAAAGAAATACACTGAGCTATATATACCACAACAAACAGGGAGGGAGACATTGGGAACATAGCAATACAGGACACAATATGGAAGGACATTGGAAGGGAGACCTGATATGTACACCTCAATGACAATTCTGCTGAGTAAGCAAAAATGCAAATTATAAAAATGCTTTAGGCAGCTACAGAGCCTTTAATGGCATGACAGAATGGTGTAATTTTATCAAGATGCCATGCATTATTAGTGAAACAATCATGAGCTACAGGTCATGAAAGGTGTCCATAAGCTGAATACATTTCTATAGAGGACATTAGTATAGGGGCTACTTCAAATAGCTGCTAATGATTTGACTAAGTAATGATGTGTTCAACATGGGAAGGTGAACACAGTAGGTTTTCTATTCAAATGGTTCATGTCATGGGAACACTGTTGTTAGGAAGCTGAGAAATTAGCTAGCTAATGCCTGAGGCAAGCATTTTGCTGCTAAGTCTTTTATACAATGTAAATACATACGGACAGTGAAAGCCAAACGAAATTGTCTGGAATATCAACATTTTCCTCAGATGTGTTGACAAATGATCAAGAAAAGACTGTGTAAGACTAAACTCTTGGTATGATAAGACAAATACACAGTACATTCACTGCCAGAGTGGTTATTATAAGAATACTGTTGCTAGGCAACTGAGAAATAAGCTAGCTAATTGGTTAAAATGTTAAGTCTTTTATATAGACAATGTAAAGGCATAGCAACTGAAAAAAAAAGATGTCAGATGTGCTTGTGAATTTCTTAGAAAAGTCTGTATGACCAGACTTCCATGGATTCTGCCAATAAAAAACAAACATACAAACAAAAAAAATCTTCTCTCAGCACAGGGAACATAACCCGATTTGAAAGCAACAATTATCATTCTACATATAACACTATGTGAAACCAAGCTATTTCCTCTGAGATCTGATGGCTGCCTATACAGTGCTATGGTAGTGTGTGACTAATGAGAGGTCATGCAGTGGAAGCAAAAGATGGAGAAAAGAGTGAGAGTTTTACATGAACCTCTTCTATTGTTCCTATCCCTATGGCACTGCCGCGGCGTCCGTATTTACTGGGACTTTTCCCTGGGACAAGCAATGACTGCAGAGGGGCCACACAAACAGAGAGACACAAAGAAAGAGAGGGAGAGAGGGGGAGAGGGAAGAGACCATGAGCTATCATGCAGCAGGTTTTTATAAAACCACACAGGGCAGTTGTCGAGCTTAATAATTCTACAGTAAAAGGGTTATTATGGAAACAACACAGCAGCCGGATGAGGAGCCTGAGGAGCCATGGTTGGGTACGGAGGCCTGTGATGGACAAGAGAGCAGGGCTGAGAAAAAGGAGCACACACAGCAGACTGTTAGAGACAACCAAGACACTGCAGACACACATATATTCATACAGGTTTGGTTACACAGTCTTTGGTTAAGAAAACCAATACAGGTTAGTTTTCTGCTAAGAAATTAATTGGTCTAATCATACATATTGTTAGCAAATTTATTGTATATCCTGCATTCTTATTTTTGTGATATGATATCTGAAATTTGCGTGGGATTTCTCAGACTATTCCAAGTCCTGTTTCATACCCTGGACTTTCATTATTGTTGATAAATGCACAGTACAGGAACCTACAGCAGTCTGTAAACTTCAACTGTCAGAGTCAGAATATCCATACGACTGACACAGCATGTAAAAACACAGATGAGAAAAAACAACAATGGTGTCCCTAACAAACCAGGAGAAACACAGTTATCTGATCCAGGATATTTGCTCCTTGTGGCCAAAACCCTGTGATTGTGAGGAGGGGAGTAAACATGGTCAGAAAGGGCAATGACGTAATTCACGTGTCGTCAGACAGCTGCAACAATCCCCAGAGCTGGCAGGAACTCCATTAGAGCAGCTGTGCTTGGCAAAGAGACACTGTGACATAGAGAGGAGCAGGCAGGCGAGTGAGCTGTCTGCCTGAGAAGGCCATTTTTGCCCTCAAGCAATGTGACCCAGGCCTGCCGCACACACATATACTCACCACACACAGCAAAGCACAGCTCAGCTCATCGTTAGCTCATGCCTGTGGATAAAACACCAGAACAGCAAAAAAACATCCAGCACTCACACACACACACACACACACACACACACACACACACACACACCTCACTCAGCAGGTTGTGATGCACACTTCACTCTCATGCCAAATACTCGCATAGGTCTTCTTTCCAACATGGTCATCATGACCTCTGAAACCATGTTTCAACATTCTGGTACACATTCAGGCCAAAACCATATGCAACTGTAAGAACACACACTGGACACCACATACACCCTCAAGGCTCGCCAAGAACTCCAATAAAATGGACACTTTCATAAAACAGAACATTCATATCAGGACTAGGATGAATAACCCTGTAGGGATTAGACGATTTCTCTGAGTCATAAGACATGCTTTTAATATAGCAGATGGCCATTTGAACCTCTGTTATGGTTCAAATGTCATTATCATCCAGCTTATCATTAGACGAGATAAGCAAGGACTGAGAATGCACTCTAGTGAGTATGTTTTAAGGAACTGCTTGAGGCAGTGTGTCATTAGTAAGAGAATAGAAGTAGTAGATTATGGATATAGTAAAAAGCTATATCCATACATGAGAAAATAGTGTTAAATATGAATTTTGACAGCTGGCCTCTCATGTCTTTCGTAGAATAACCGTTAATCTGTAGATTTATTTTGCTTGTACTTGTTTTAACTGGGATATGCCTATAGAGAAATAAGTGGTATAAGTCATATAAGATAAGTGGGCAGAGAAAGAAAAACTCTGTGAGGGTGGGACTTGGAAGGGGCACAATGTTGGGATTAAGGGTGGTGGGAATGGGGTGAGGGCTTCTTTTGGCTCATGTTGAGGCCAGAGGGAGTGTTACTTACTATCCCAGCGTATTTGGGGGCCTCTGGTGAGTGCAGGTGATCGTTGTTGTTGTTGTGGGTAAAACTGCCGCTGTGACTAGAGGAGACCGCGCGCTTCCCAATACTGAAACTCATGGCATCCAGAGAGTGGCTCCTGTTGCGGATCACCCGCTAGGGGTCAGAGAGAAACACTGTGAGCCAAGGGGCATAGTGGGCACAGGGAGAGAAGTGTGTGTGTGTGTGTTTGGGGGGGGTGAACTCGCTGCTTTGAATGCCAATTACAAAGGAAGACCCTGAGTCAATTAGGAGGCCTGGAGGTTTCTACAGATAAGAAGAGAATCAGAAATGAAATGAATCAGTGATGGAGAGATGAAGCAGAGAAGAGGTCAATGACTGTAGACAAACTGAATGGATAAGGCGGGCACAGTGAAGTCAAGCAAAGCTAGCTCAAGCCAAGGGAAAGCCACTGAGATATGTACCAGGCACTGCTGAAGCCAGCTCACAGAGAGGACAGATTGTACCATAATTCTAAGAGCAGTTAATGAAACAATTACAATTATACTCTCTTAGAATTGCAGTACATAGGGATGCATCAAAGAAAGATTTTCACACTGAGTACATGTTTTTTGGTATTTGTCTATACGAAACTACTTTTTTTAAACCTACTTTGCATTAAGCAATCAGTGGCATCATGGAGCATATAATTTAGCTCTGTTTTTTGTTCATGTTAAAGATGAGCATAAGGTGCTGTGAACTGTACCTTGACTTGAGGCCTGGGTGAGCAAGGGAAAAGAAAGTATGAGTGTCTCCATGCTCGTAGAACTGAAATTCTCTCATATGCGACATTTTCTCTGATCCACACCTGCAAATACCCTTGTGTGCATGTAATTCATAGCACCTTGCACCTCATTTTTAAAGACCATGCTCGCTGACACTACTCTATGTGCTCAGATGACCAATCCTGCTGTAGTTCCTCCTCTTGATATTTCTACAGAGCACAGTTTGCTGCCTGTTTTGTTTGATTGCCATCGTTAATTGTGAAACATGTCCAGATGACTATCATTTCCTGCCTTCTGTTCATTAAAGCGACGTTGTACACTAGGCTTACATCACATACTATCAGACTACAACTGAATATAGATAACCGATTCCTGTATCAGTATTGATGCATCCCTAGCACCAAAAATGAACAGTGCCCTTGATATCACTGAAGCCAATGCGCTCAAGGAGCTGTTTATATCAAATCTCTCTATATCAAATCCAATCCTCAGGTAAACTTGGGCCACATGAGTAGATCATGTGGCCGTATGTAAATTGTTACATGGGTGACCATTTAGCTAATTACTGGCCAAATTATTAAGCCCTTAGACTTCTAGCTTGTTATCCATAGTAAAGCATATTATTCAGTAACTATTATGGATAATTTCATAATTTCTCAGACACCAATATGAATGATATGTAGTTATGAAAATGAGGAAATGGTAAACATGCTAGTGAGTGTTAAGGGGGCTCAACTATTTTATGAGATTAAAAAAAAAAAGATCAGTTTGATAAGGGAATTGATCTGAACAAATATTGTACATATAAACAGTATCTACACAATTGGTTATGATGGCTTAAGAAAGCAAAGAATATAAATTATACTATACATAAATAATAGTCTGATTTACGTATTAGAGTTGACCATAAATTCACACCTAATCTGATCATATTTTTCGGTCATTGGTTTTTAAGTACCAGCAAATATGGATGTGCTTATACCGCATGTACTATCAATTAATTTAGGGTTATTAAACATGTTTAACGGTAATCATCAGATGACAGGCCTGAGCACTGCTATTTCTCCATGTGCTAACTGAAGTAATTAGGGCTAATTAAAGTAATGAATGATTTCATTACATGTGACATTTTAGACAACTCGTGACTATGTATTGTCAACCACATTATTCGTCCGACTGAACTATAGAGGTAGGACCTAGATGATGACACCTGGCGTCTGCACATTTCACAAAAAGTGGTAGTAGGCTGGCAGGAAAAAAGTGCCTAATGAATAAGTTATGATTGGATCTGATTAAGGAAAATAGTCTCACAGGCATACTGTGTAAAACCAGCACAAAAGCTATACACTCTGTAAAGCACACCCACACCCACACCTGAAATGAAGAGCACCGTGGGAGCCTACACAAAAGCAGTGCAGGATTATTATTAGGCGCACTCAGACAGACCCAGCCACCCATGAATCACTGCCTGTCCTCCAGATTAATATTAGGAGCACTTTGGGAGACTATAAGTCGCAAAGTCCTACCTTAAAAGACTCAAAGAAGCCCCCTCCTCCTCCTCCTCCATTCTCGAGCTTCTCCTCATCCCCGCCGAGCCCCATCATGGCCTGACTGTTGATATGCAGCTCTTCGTACAGCGTTTCCAGCAGGGCTCCTCGAGTACGCTCCTGACCCCCCACACACAACACACAATTCAATCCATTAGATAGATTAAAATATTATTAAAATATTTTCTGTATATAACCTTCGTACTTTGACAATTGGGGATGTAACCGAATTCGAATGCATTATTCAGACCGAACAAACTCTGTGTTCTAACCAGACAGAAATACCAATCAAACAGGAGGCGCACTATTCGTATTTGTCTTTCTCTGTTTTTATCCTTTTGTCGTTAGTATGGTAGGTGGTTTAAACTAGGCTGCTGGCTTGTTTATATTTTGGGAAACAGACTCAGGTAAATTCGTTCAAAAACATCACAGCCAGGTACAAACAAAAAATGCATGACCGGGATTGTAAAAAAATCTATCAAGTGACATGAGGTTGAGGAATTTGGATTTTCCAGTGTACTTTTCCAAAGTGACATGTCTAAAAGTGTAACTGTAATGTTATCTGAATATGAATTATGAATTATGAATGTTATCTCAAAATTAATTTAGTCAAAAATTGATGATTTGCTATGCACATTAGCATAATTTAATGATATATTGCTATTAATTTATTTACTTTCAACACTTTAAGCGTTATTCTAATAGGAATAAAGAAAAGAAATGATTAGTGTGTGCTACATTGCCTTAAACACAATCAACTCACTTCCAGTCTGGCAAACTTCTCAGCTTTGTAGCAAGCGTGCTCAGCGTTGATTAGCTTTGTATATAAAAACTCATGAAACTCTGGTCCCTAAGAGAGAAACAACACAAACCATGGTTTCATGCTGCACTGTCTAAAAAACAAATGAGGAAAAAACATGATGCATTTTTTTGTATTAACTGAGACTAAATGTGTTAAAGTTGCTAAAACTTCTTTCAGCTTACTTTCTTGAATATGGCAGGATCAGGTAGGGCCGGTCCAAAGAACGGGACATCATCTCTCGCAGTCACTGACACCTGCACAATGACACAATGATTTTCTTTTTGGAAATAATCTTTAAATAAAGGTAATAGAAGGTATTAAGTTAGGTAAGCAAGTTCATCACAACTCAATCATGATGATGATTATCATTAAAGGAAATATTACTGGGTTGCTAAAGGTCTTCACTAGCAAAGATTTTTTTAATATACATGTACATCCTGTGCACTTTCTGCTATAACACTGCAACTTCATTTAGGATCAATAAAGTGAAGTTAGGATCGTTCACAGTGCAGTAATAAACACTGATGTTTGTTTCAGGATGCTCTACCTTGTACAGGACATTGTCAGAACACGCATTCTCCACTTGTACCACGATGTAGGCATGCAGGAAGTTTGATGCGATCATGTCTGGCACAAATGGAGTGTTCTCCTCTTGAAACACAATGGCCACAATGTCATTTCCTATATGTCTCTTCCTCTGCAGCTATAACATAGAGATGGAGGGATAGAAATCATAATGAAAACACACTATATAATATGCTACAGTATACTACACTGATCTATAATCACTTATGTTTCTCTACTTTTTTTTTTTTCCACAGTGTACTTGGATTATCTCGCATTTCTACTTTGGCAATTATAAGACTCTGAAGTGTAAAAGACAATTCCCAGTTAATGAATTTATCAGAGTAAATGAGAGCAAATATTGCAAACATTTTTCAGGCAGAACAAAAAAAGTAGCCAGAACAAATGCATGAAATGTGTGAAGGATAATACTGTTCGCGAAACACTTTCATTCACTACACTAGTATCTACCCCTGTGAAGTCGACACCCCATATAAATAAATTGTCATCAGAACTGTACCATTGGTTTGTGCTGATTTGTGTCGCAATAACGAGTGTTTGTGTCGTGTTTGGCGTTCACGATATTAAACGTTCTTTTTGGCTGTGTGACGTCACTCTCCACCCCATGTCGTCCAAATCGTATCAAATTGGTGCCGTTTGTTTGTGCTCGATTTGTGCCATTAAAACAAACCCTGTAATT
>CM074960.1:8820480-8836484 GCA_037577455.1 Pangasius macronema
GTGTTCGATTGGTTCCGGTTTGTGCCGTTAAACAAACGATGTAACTTCCTTTCACGAGATACAAGAAGAACGTTTTCGCGAGCGCTGACGTCACTCTCCAGCCCACGTCGTCTAACCGGCGATGGCCGTTTGTGCCGTAGAAAGAAACAACATAACTTGTTCCCATCTTTAGACATTAGCTATGTTTAGGCTTCACGCGGCGGATCATTATGATGATCATTTCTTATCCCAGTGTTTTTAATTTGATTCAAAACAAATGGTACACTACTAAGGCAGCTGAGTGACTGCGTTGTAACAAATGTTTGCTCGAGAAGATTAAAGTGTAATTTGTTTTAAATTTGCATATAAATATTTTGTTTACAATTTTTTAAGCAGTTAGTTGAAAACTGGTTTGCTTTTTGCTTAACCAGGTTTTAAAATTGGCCATTTAAAAACCGCACAAAGTCAGCTGTCATCATATGTTCCCCTCATGTCCTCTAACAATCTGCATGACTTTGTTGCCAAAAGAAGATGTGTTTTAAAGAAGGCACAGCTTTGGTGTAGACGCCGATCGGTCTGCGCAGCGCCGCCTGAAGTCTAAACATAGCTAATGTTTAAACATGGGAACAAGTTATGTTGTTTCTTTCTCCGGCACAAAACAGCACAAACGAACGCCACCTGTGATTAAACCTGTGATTTAAACGACATGGGGTGGAGAGTGACGTCACTGCTCCCAAAATTCTTCCTGTTATATTTCGGGAAGGAAAGTAATTACAGAGTTTGTTTTAATGGCACAAACCGACACAAATCGGGCACAAACGAACGGCACCAATCTGATACGATTTGGACGACATGGGGTGGAGAGTGACGTCACACAGCCAAAAAAAGAATGTTTAATATCTTGAACGCCGAAACCAGCACAAACGTTCATTTTTGCGGCACAAAACAACACAAACGAATGGTATAGTTTTGGTGACAATTCATTTATATGGGGTGCCAACTTCACAGAGCTTCAAGAATCACAAGTAACTAACACATGGCTCTGTTTTACATAAAAAATAAAGACATACTTGCTGAGGCCCTACCTGTCATAGTCTCCATTGCACAAGGCTCTGACAGGGATCTTGAAGGCCTGCCATACAGGGTTCAGGGTGTTCTTCACCACCTCTGTCTTATGGCAAATGGTGAATCTGTCAAAAGCACAGACACCTCAGTCACACAAATGCACAAAGTATTGTCAAAAGGTGAATAATTTCTAATTTCCACATTTGTATAGAAAGCCCTGGTATTTATCGTGTATACAGGCCTACTAATGGCTTAACCGTTTATTTTAAAATAACAGAGTGCAAGAGAAAGGTGCAAGGAGCAAATCTGTACTCAAAGTGTATTTATTGAGATTAACTTGAAAATCAGCAGAGTGATTTTCAAAGATTTCTCACACATTCTTCTCTGAATTATTTGGAAAAAATAATTCACTAAGGAGTATTTAGTAAATGGGTGACATAGCTTTTAACTAAAATGCAGAACCAAGTGCATTTCATGTTTTAGCAACCTAATGAAAAAATAATTAAGGACACGCTTGACTGCTAGACAAACCTCCTCAATTTCACAGCACACTACTGCCTTAATCAGTAAACAGAATAAAGAATTGTACCAATACGAAAGTAGTGCAGAGTGATGCAGTTACTTCAGGTTAGTTGCTGTAGTTACTGCGCAGGGCTTAGAATTAGCCTATTTCATGGAACCAAAATAAAACAAAAATCAGGCAGGCTTGTTGAAACATTGCTTGTGCGTTTCTGGCTACAAAAATAAAAATAGGTAAAAAATTTTTGGCCCAACCAAGCTACCTCAGAATCACCATTATTACTCACGTAATGCTTGAGAAGCACTAAAGGTTTGGGACAAAGTAAACTGAGGTAACAAGTGACAGGTGAGACTCATTCACTACTACAGCCATAGGAAAAGAGAACAATATACATATAAAGAAGGCGGTGGGTGTTACACACATTATACATGGTAACCAAGGACACCACAAACAGAATACTCCTAGTCTTTGAAATACACTAACATATACACTTACTGGCAACTTTATTAGGAACACCTGTACACCTGCTCATTCATGCAATTATCCAATCAGCCAATCATGTGGCAGCAATGCAATGCATAAAATCATGCAGATACAGGTAAAGAGCTTCAGTTAAAGTTCACATTAAACATCAGAATGGAGAAAAAGTGTGATCCCAGTGACTTAGACTGTGGCATGGTTGTTGGTGCCAGACAGCATGGCTTGAGGATCTCACAGAATGCTGCAAAAAACACAAAACAAGTGAGCGGCAGTTATGCAGGCGGAAATGCTTTGTTGATGAGAGAGGTCAGAGGCCAGGCTGGATTAAGCTGACAGGGAGGCTCCGGTAACTGAAGTAACCACTCTCTACACCTGTGGAGTGCAGAAAAGCATCTGAATGCATAACACGTTGAACCTTGAGGCAGATGAGCTTCAGCAGCAGAAGACCACATCAGGATCCCTTACTGTCATCCTGGAATTCACTGCATGAGTTTGTTATTGACAGACCTGGAGCAATTACATGATATGATCATGTCAACATGGACCACTAAAAGAATCTAAAAGGAGTTTCCAACACTTGTGGAATCCATGCCCTGAAGAACTAAGGCTGTTCTGATAGCAAAAGTAGGTCCTACCCAGTATTAGTATGGTGTTCCTAATAAAGTGGCCAGTCAGCTGTAGACTGCTTCTGAAAAGACTGTGTTGATTAGCACAGTTTATGAGCACACTGTCCTTGGCCTCCAGAAACAGGACATCTAAGACCTTCCCTCCCTTCACACAACTGGCTATACATTAGTGAGGGATTTACTTATAGACATGACATGCTGCTTCTGCAGCTTTTTCTGCTATTCAGCTGCACTCAAACCTCTTTTTTTATCCACCTAACCCACACAACTCAAAATAAACCCCTTATCATCTGGTTACACAGCTACAGCAAAGACAGCAGCTCAGGTTAATATTCTGCTGCTCTTAGGTCGAGGACAGGCGGTAATCATCACTGTCGCATATTCAGTCACCTCATTAGATATCAGTATGCTCTGAACTAGTGATCAACTGATATGGATTTTTCTCAGCTCACGGTGCATTTAAAGAGCACACTGAATGAGCCCTTACAGTGCACTAATTAAAATACAAGAGTTATGCAATTAGGGACAAAATGTTCCAATTTTCCAATTAGTGTCAGTAGAACTGGGACTAATGAACACTTGCAAGACAGACAAATTCTATATATGTCA
The DNA here is from genome assembly GCA_037577455.1 of Pangasius macronema. Lineage (NCBI taxonomy): Eukaryota > Metazoa > Chordata > Actinopteri > Siluriformes > Pangasiidae > Pangasius > Pangasius macronema. The sequence goes on from CM074960.1 coordinate 8,823,760, forward strand.
ATTAACAGACGTCCTCACTATAACTAAATCATTGTTTCTTTATGTATTCATTTCCATTTTATTTTATTTTTTATAGCTGGTAAAGATGATCTACCAGTTTGAGCAAATCTGCCTGTACTTTTGCAGCTGGTCAGACCAAGCTGCATTTTTCAGCAGGGTTGGTGGATTGGCTTCTCTAAATTGCCCCGACCCTGACCAAGACAAAGTGTTTACTGAAAAAGAACGAATGAATAAATGACTAATTGATTGCTTCTGAATTTGCCGTTTCATTCCGGATTCATTCCCCGTTTGTGTTTGTTGTAGTCTGTATTAGGGAAGTAATCAGTTGAAACAACTACCTTTTAATTAACAGAAACCTGCACACACAAAGGAGAGGGAGAAAAGAGAGAGCGATAAGACGAATACCTATTATACTAAGAATAATCCTAAGCCTTTTTTTCAACACATTTTATAGGAGAAGGATACAGTATATGTTCATTAGCTGAGTAGTGTGTGAATGTGTGTATGTGTGGTTACTGGTACCTGTAAATGAGTATATGATCACTATTTTTATATGAACAGCCCACTCCTGCAGTAGTCACCGTTTTGGAGCTGAAATGCTTTGATAGCTTTGAGTTTATGGCGCAATGCTGATGTAGCACATAATGGCAAAATCAACAGAAGTTCACGTAGCAGTCCATGCTAAGTAAAATCACAGTGTTATTTTTGCCATATGGAGCCTATTTTTGGCTCATATTTGAGGGAAATGTTGTTATTCTTAATAGTTCTATCAAGTTGTATCATGTATATGTCTGTATATTAGACCTAATGGCTATGTGGTGGCTAGCTAAATCATTAGACTAATTTATGAGGTAGCTTAAGCTCTGTGTCCATATATCCCCGTTGCCTTGCAACAGTATTCTCATGATTTAATCCCTTAAACAGTAAACATATCGTGTGCCTTCCAGTGTTGAAAGGACAATTAAACAACTTTTATTTGCAAGTAGGTTAGCCTACTTACGTTCCGTCCTCGTTGCTGCGGTAAAACACAAGGAAAGGGTCAGATTTGCCAAAGAAATCCTTCTTGTCCAGCTTGTTGCCACAAAATTGCATCATTACAGATTCCTGTAGGACAGAGATACAACCACTGTAACACCAGTGCACAATAATTAATCATTTGGCAGCCAGATCTTTTTGAGCAGATGATATTGTGTGACTGCAAAATGGTTTGCCACAGTCTTTTAGATTTACTTAAATGGAGCCAGGTGGCAAAACTAAGGAGACAACTGAGAAATCCTTTCGACAAGCATACCTGTGTGGACACAGAGACTGGCACGTGCACACACCTTCTTTACTGTCAGGGTATAATCACGTAATGGTATATTACATGACATGAATATTTTGTAACCTACAAGTCTATAATCTACGTATGTGTTCATGGAACAGCTGGGATTCCTGGCCCAAAAGAGACTAGTTGGATGTTTTGCCAGTCTGTTCTGCAGATTTGAGGCATATACTATATGCATCACTGAAATCAGTACTTTTAGGGAAGAGCTTAAGGCAAGTACAATTAAAGGCCTCGCTTAAGGGCCCAACAGTGACAGCTTAGCTGTCCTGGGGCTTGAACTGCCTGCCTTCTAATCAGCATATAATCGCTGCCTTTAGCCACTGAGACACCACTGCCCGGGGATAAGCCAAAGGGAAATACTCAACAGAGTCATGCAGAGTAACTGCAAAGACATGATCCAGCATAACACTCAGGATGACTTACTCTGCAGTTGTTCAGTTCCTCAACCTTCACAATAATGGTGCCGCATTTCTTCCCTGGAATGCCCCTGTTGGTGGAAAGAGAAACCTTTCAATACTCGGTCACGGTAATACATATAAGTACACTTAGTCAACTTACAGTAGTTTTTAATTTAACAATTTATCAATTTTGCTACGAACCATGAACCTTTACTCAAGCGATGCTGAATAATAACTCCTGGACAGTCTTTACTCCTGTTGTATTTTATATAATATGTGTTTTGTCTCATTAGCGAGTATATATAGCACTCTGGCTCTCTACGCAGGTTGCAAGGTCTTGTATATTAACCTGTGTGTAAACTTTTTTTTTTAACCTACACTTTCAACCGCTACAACTGTAAATGGGATTTAGATCCCCTCAGAAATTCTAAAGAAGCCTTGAGGAATTTTTTTTTCCTAAGATTTTTTTCTAACCTTTCACAAAACTCACATGGGAGGCTATGGCCTAAGGGCATATGCCCTAAGCTCTGAGAAGGCTGCACCCTCCACGGTGGGAATTTTGAAGCTTTTCCTTCTGAAAATTCTTAGATAAGTTGAAAGTAAATTTGGAATGCACTACACTTTCGTTTGTGACACTGAAGGAACAAGCACAAGCAACAATTTGTTCATTCATCTTCATCTGCTTTATCCTGGTGAGGGTCATGGTGGATCTGGAGCCTATCCTGGAAACACTGGACGCAAGCTAGGAATACACCCTGGTTGGGACGCTAGTCCATCCTAGGGCACCACACACACACACACACATTCACATTCATTCATAGCTATGGCAATTTAGCGCAGCCCATCCACCTATTGCCATGTTTCCAGAAGGAAACCGGAGAACCAAGAGTAAACCCACGTGGACATGGGGAGAACATGCAATGCTCCACATAGAGCAATTAATAATTCACTACTACTAAATGTAATGTTAATATAATTCATACTGGAACCTGGCTTATGTTTATAGGTAAATGTGCCACTGTTGCTATTATGCAGAATAAATTCACCACAAATATCTTACGAGAAGATCGTCAATCTGCTTGGAAGATCGTTTAGAAAGGCCCATCAAAGTAATTCAGTTTGGAACGATTCTACAAATAGCTACAGTAACCCTTCAAAGTCTCCTCCATAGACTGCAGTTGTTTAATGGAGACCCTGCTGTTGGTGTTCCTCACATCTCTAGTTCTTTGTCTTTGTTCTAATTCCAGTTTCCCAGTTCTTTTAGTTGTGTTTTGCGTTTTCCAGCTTTAGTTATGTTGCTGTATTCCAAATATGAATGTTTCATGGAAAACAGCTAAATTACGATATGCACGCATGTCTTTATTATTCTGGTTCCAGCTAGCTACAGAAATAAAAACATATGCCAGTAGTGCAGTTAAACTTTTGGATCCTACTATGTGGATAAAAGGACTCCTAGCTTCAAAAGCCAGCTCTTTTCAGCACTCAGTGGGAGGCAGAGAGTTCAGCAGGAAGTCTGGTTTGACAAGTAAAGTAACAGTGCTTTTTTTTCTCTATCTTTATGTACACTGAGAAAACAGATTGTTGAATACCCATGCTGTCAGCCGTGTACCCTGTCTATGCTTCAGTATTATTAGACCATCGCCTTGAGTCGCCACATGTGCTATCAGTCTCAGTCTGTAACACAACTGAACATTTACAGTTTTTAATAAAGCCTGGTTATTTTCATTAGTTGCGGCATTAAACAGCCCCTACAAAACCCCTGCTGTGATTGAAATGTGTATTTTTGCGTATAATTCCTGCGAAAGCAAACACTAGGCTGAGATCCAGAGCAGTTCCCTTGAGCTTTACTCCTTAGTGTTCCGTATCTGAGCAGCCTGAACAGACACAAATATAAAGTTTAATAAACTCTAGCTCTTATAATGCTTGCGGTTTATTATTCTCAAGGCAAGAAAATGTGACAGAGGCACGACTGGGACAGTGTCCAATAAAATCAAGATTATTTCTTTCGAGCCTGTGAACACACTGACGCTAAACAAGTGCCATGAGCAAGCTGTTTTCAGTGATACACCTTGGCAAAAGATAATGTAATAAAAAAGACATAACTTGAAAGGCACTTAAGCTTTCTGGTAACACATTAGAATTAAGGTTGTTTATTAGAAATCTGTGAACAAATCAGGTAATAGGAATTAGTTATTTTTAGAATCTTACTCTTCAACAACTTGAATGTCATTTATCTAAAGTTGATGCCAGTTTCTGTTCACTGTCAATGTCCTGCAGTGAGTTTTACTGACTTAAATGATGACTGCTATGGTGTTGATTGATTGGCTATATTATAAACTGTTAGAAATGCATGTGTCATTGGAAAGTGAGTCGGTGTCTAGATCCCAAGCCTAATGTAATGTAAGAAAGGCTGTAGAACTGACTGTAAAACTCCACTGAAGCTGTAAAACTCCACTTCTATGCGCTCCTACAGCAGATTTAAGTGCACTGTATCTTAATGGGAGCAAAGATTAATAGACATTTTAATTAATAGACATTTTGAGTCTTCTGTATTATTATTATTATTATAATTAATAATTTTTGGCTGCCTTGAGCTCTGTAGTGTAGTGTAACCTTGATGGCTATCATTTGCTATAAGTGGACATATTTATGCAGAGCATGAATGCATTTGCACTTTAACTTTATGATTTTGGCATCCACTCCAATACTTCAGCCTCTGGAGCGGGTGAGTGACTCGTCAACTATAGAGATAAGTGATTTGGGAATAAATTCCAAATCTTTATAATGTGATGTAAGAATACAGGGACATGGTGGCTTAGTGGTTGGCACTGTTGCCTCACACCTCCAGGGCTGGGGGTTTAAATCCCGACTCCGCCCTGCAGACGAGGAGCCTGCATTTTCCAAATTGTCCATAGTGTGTGAATGTGAGTGTGTGTGCGCGATTGTGTCCTGCGATGGGTTGGCACCCCATCCAGGCTCCAGGCTCCCTCATGACCCCGTGTAGGATAAGCAGTATGGCAAATGGATGGATGGATGGATGGGGGATGTAAGACTATGACTTCAAAAGTAATGGAACCACAAACATTAACATCATGCATATTTGGCAAGATGATTTTCACTATTCAAAAATGAAAATTTCAATATATGACTATTCAAAAATCATAATATTTATGTATTCTGTTCAAATGTTTTATATTAAATATTTTACTTTTAGACTGCTAAAGCAACTCTATTAAAATGCAATATGTAACTATTTTGGACAAATGACACCTTTGTTTTTATAGTATAATGGGTCTAAAAAAAGAGATTTTCCTTAAGACACTTATTGGAGTCACTCTGTGGATGACTCTCAGATGGCATTCTATTCATCATGTAGTGAAAACCAAAGTTTCTGCTATGCCATCATGATACTATGTAGTGGGCGTATATAGTGAAATCATTTGAGATTCAACTGAAGCTTGCTGGAGGGACTTCATAAAAATAAAAAAAATTAAACATTAAAATTTATGATAAAAGTATGGTATTTACTCACAATTATCTTAAAAAGTGCCAAATTTAACTTTCCATGGTTACTACGAAGCAGAGCTATGCTAATGGAGGTATAAAATCAGGCTTATTGAGATTCTAAAATATTCAAATTCTAAATCATTTAAGTAATTATAATTCCAATGCAATTCTTTAAGTAGTTTAACAGGCTTTAGTAATAGCAATAAATGGCCATTTCCTTTTATCATTCATTACATTTCATGCTATCTGCTTTATATGCTTCAATAATGATGACTGACTGCATAAATATTCCAATAATCAGCTGGCAATGTGATCTGATCAGCTATCAGCTTTGACCTCTTTACTCTCTACTTAGACCTTTCATATGGAAGCTAAAATCTGTATCAGAACTGGCAGTAATACCTCCTAATTATATCAGTATGCATTCCATCACCCACAAAAAAAGTGCACGCATTAGAATAAACTGTGTAATCATGCAAAATCTCATGTCCAGGCGATGAATCACAGATGTCATAGCGTGCTATTTTTGGTCTGATTTCAAGGGTTTAATTAAAATCTTGCACGTTTTAATTATACAGTGAGGTCAGTTTTAATACTGAAATCTCTCTTATTCCTCTAAATAGCAGTGTGCAAACCTAATGCGTAAGAAACATGTAGACAGCAAAAAGCATCATATACTAGCATATTTCCTCACAGCGACAACTCTTACACTCTTTCCTGAACACCTCTCACACACCCAGTGACTCTACAGGTGTTCCTGTAGATACTCTGCTAAGGAGATGAAAGTGGGGCAATTTGACAGTGAAGAAATAAAAATGCTCAGTGTCAGTCTGTTTCACGGCAGTGAAAAACAAGCCAACAGGTGGCAGACTAAACTGTTGCACCCCATCCGTCAAGGAAATCTGCAGAGCGCTCAACCATTCATAACCTGACCTGGAAAACAAGAGGAACACAGTGAGAGGGAAAAAAAAAAGCAAAGCTCAGGTCTCCATGACAACCCCAACCATTAAGCTGGGCAAAGGACCCCAGCAGAGATAATGAATATATTTCTGCATGAATATATTTCTGCACCAGTGCCTCCTGGACACGGGCTCATCCATATTTCACTGAGATAACTCTGTCATCTGAAAAAGTAGAACTCAAAGCAAAGGCTGCTGTCGGAAGACCATATGTGTGAACGACTTGTTATAAAAGCCATGAATAACTTATTTTAATGCTAGCGTGCCAGTGTGAGTGTAAAAGTGAGAAGCATCATCGTAGACTGTTCTTGTCATTGTACTGTACAAGCAAAAATTACTATCATCTTTATTAAAATTATGTTCTTAACTTCTGTAATTTCTACAAACGCTACAGTCAAGTTTTTAAGAAATTTGACTTAAATTTAACAAGTGGAATTTATATGTTTATATATATTCATATTATTTCCCTATTTTCACTACTATTTCACTTTTAAACCTGGGCAGGGCCTTTGGGGGCATGTTGTAAAATGTCCACAGTGTGTCTGTGTTGTGAATTTTAACACCCACCAAACTGCACTAGTGAAAAAGCAATTCTGGTTGTCAAAAAAAAGGCTGGCCACTGCTCTGGTTGTGTGTTCACGGTGTGTTTGTGTGTGTGTGTTCACTACTGTGTGTGTGTGTGCACATGGATGGGTTAAATGCAGAGCACAAATTCCGAGTATGGGTCACCNTCACTTCACTTCACTTCACTTCACTTCACTTCAAAGATGGATATTCCATTAATGTTACTGCATTCAGCTGCACTGTGAAGTTTTGTTCATTGTCATACATTAAAGTAAGTCATTTGCTGAATCACAAAGACGCTAAAGACAAGTGACTCTACTGCAGGACACAAGATGAGGCAGATACTGGTGAAAAGATTTTGGGTGAAATAGACTTCCTTTTAAAAAAGACCATAATCACCATTACTCTATCACTATCCACTCGCTCAGAGATGCTTGTTCATACAGCACATAAACACACACACATAGACACCTTCACACATCTCCTCGAATTCCTCGCTACACTGTGAAACTACCTTCCTGAAAGTCCTAATCAAGACACATGAATTTACAATCAGCATCCCGACAGAAAAAGCTAATTAAGTACCGGCTACACTGTGGCAGAACAGCTGTTTTTCTGATCGTCTCACGTTCAATTATCTTACCCCCACCCCCTATCTGTACGGATTTGAATGAAATAACAATTATCATTAAAAGCAATCTAGTCCCTCTTCCTTTTTCACTCCATCTTCTCACTCTGTCTGTTTCAAAGATAGCTCCTCAATAGGAGACCTTTCCATCTACAAAAATGCTCATTGCAGTGTACTGGCTAACTAATCAAGCCTTTTTTTTCTTTTTTTCTCACTGAGACTTATTCTACCACAGCAGTACTGCCATTCAGCCACACACAAGTCTTACCTCTGTTCTTGCACTTAACCAGCAAGAGCGGATTCACAAAACAGAGAATGTGGATAAGATCTTCGAGTAGTAAATTAGAGCCAGTGTGTTCTACCTGAAGTACTTGACCCCCTGCTATGAAAAGTAGTGCCATGTTTAAAATGCTTGCATGGGTGATATGAAATAAACCCTACAGGAGTTTACACATAACGATACTTCAGTTAAAGAAAGAAAGGTTGAAAGGTGAGCAGCCTACCAAAAACGAAGAAGGAAAATGACTATCAAGTGATGCAAACAGTGTAAATCAGTAAATCTGAGAAACTGGCTTAGCTCTCAAATAAAAGCCAATGATTTCAACTCTTCTTTTTTCCAAACAGCTTTTTTTTTTTTAGATGCCCTGATTTCAAATTTAAACACACACTCAGACAATTGTATTCCTCTCTCTCTCCTGCCATCCACTGACAGGGCTTAAAATAGCACCATGGAGACATGCTGAGAGACTTCTCATTCTGTTTTTCCCTCCTTATGCAGAGACTCCCGAATGCAGGCTGGTGTGCTGATTAAACTGTATAATTATTTGTAATTAACAGTCATTAGGGTTGTTAAAGGTGCCCCCCATCAGGGTGGAGGTGCAGGTGCATTAGATTGCCACGGTTTCACCATTCTCAAAACATTCCCCTTAACTACTGCAACTTTTGGGAGATAAATACTCCAGTATAATACACTGTCATAAGCTATATAAGCACATACACATGCAAAGGAACTGTGTGACTGAATTTTTACAAACTTCATTTATAGAACTTTCCCTCTAGCCTCAATGTAGTTGCTTGATGTCTGACTTTAGCTTCACTAGTTTTGAACTGGAGTTATGAAGATAATGTTGCTAACAAGTAAGAAAAGTTTATAGCTGCCAATTCATCAATTTTCAAAACTGATAAAAATTAACAAAAAACTTTTTCATTGTTGAACCAGTCTTTGTGCACACGTACATGAAATAAATGTAAATGAAAATGTATTAATTATATTATATGGCAGCAAAAGAAGCACTGTAACTTGGGATTTTAAAACAAAAATGTTTGTTCTTATTCAACAACAGTTTATAGCTTTTAAACTTCTGCAATATAGGGAATAAAAAAGAGCTTTTAAGAGGTTTTGCTCTCTAAAGGGATATTATGTGAGGCTCAGCTGTGGAAGTGCTTTCTTCAGTGAGATTTTACCATGGTCAGCTATCATCAGGGCAGGTGATAGATCACTCAGCAAACTGCCTCAGCATATACTGCAGTATGGGGTATGTGGCCTCAGTCCAAACTGCTTATTGATTTAGTGAAGCTGGGCTTCAGTCTCAAACTCTTGGTTGAAAATGGCGAAGCTGATTTTACCGGCCAGTTCTCTTATCTCAAGTCACCTTTAGAGGCGGTATATTCTATCTGTATTTCGTTACTGTGCTTAAGTACTTCTCTGCTAGATTTATACTTTACTCAAGTTGTATTGGAATTGAATACTTGTACTCAACTCTTACATAAATACATTTAGAGTTAAAAAAAATTGCACACCTTATATTTTATTTTGACCTTCAAAGTACTCATTAAAAATCTCACATGCCAATAGATTTTTTTTTTACTTTTTGTTGTTGGCCAAACAGTTACGCCAAACATTTGTTTCGCCATTTTGTTTGTTTTTCTTTTTTAAGACATGATCCAATCAAATTCAAATCAAAGTCAAATGAGACTGTGCGTAACTGTGCTAATGTGCCCCTTAAACCAAAAAAAAAACAACAAAAAAACAGAAGTACCTAGACGCAGGGTATAATGATTTGGGCTAAGCCTTACCACACCGGCGTTATTATCACCTTCACTCACAATGGAAGGATTTTTCGCTTCAAACTTTGAAGTTGAGTTCACTGAATTATATTTTGTCACAGCACCCAAACTTTTACTCAAGTACTGTTTCTTAAAAAAAGAAAACAATTTAATTGATCACAGTGCACTTGTAGGCCTTTTGTTATACTGCTGAACATGTCTTCTAAATGAATACAATATGATTATCATGTTCTGGGGCAGAAAAAGAAGTACATTATCTTGCGAATTAAAAGTAAACTGTTTGCACTCGTCTAAACGGCTTTAAACTTGTAAACTCATTAACTAGTATTAACTATTAGTAAGTTTTTTATTTTCTCCAAGGATACCATGCCATCAACAATTAAAGGAAAAAAAGATATGTAGCTGTAGATAGAAGAACCGGGCAGCTAACATCATCACAGACCCCTCTCACCCCGGCCACAACCTGTTTGCACTCCTCCCTTCAGGCAGACGTTACAGATCTCTGTGCACTACAACATCTAGGCATAGAAACAGTTTTTCCCCCATGCCATCTCCAGCTTAAACAGCTAACACAGGAATCATTACCTGTGTTTTTTGGTAATTCATTTCTATAATTCCTCCTCCATCTCTAATTACTGCCTCTCTCTCAAGTATTATGCAAATACATATGCATATCTCTTTATTTATACAACTGTATATAGAGTAAATAATGCATAAATNATATATATATAAATATCATGGTGTGTGCAATACTAAATAAATATGTGCTTTTCATCTTGAAGTGCTAAAGTGGTAAAAACAGATCATGAAAGCAGTGATAACTATAGGAACCGAATTTCATTTTTAATCCAAGCAAAAGAAAATCAAATGCCCTGTCTTTCCAGAATAAACAAATGAATGTGCCACATTTTATTTCCCATTTCACACATGCTTTATTCTGCCTTCCGATTGGTCAACAGGTGTGTCACTCACTGGCAGGCTAGACGGACGGTCCTGCTGGATCAATCCCATCTCATCGTGGTTGGGTTTCCCAGCATTCCCAGAAGGCTGGCTTCTGTTTCCGTAGCTCTCCTGAGTCTCCTGAGGGGAAAAAAGAGAGACAGACAGAGAGAGGAGAAGAAGGAAAGACAGTCTTATGGGATTCGTATGTGTAAAAATGAGACAGTGGTGTCATACAAGTCGATTCGCACCAATAACTCTTCTGCACTGAAAAAAAAATCTAATCTTAGCAAGGGAAAATATTTTGAATATGAGTAACTTTATCTAATATTTCCTCTTATGAGATTAATATAAATAAATTATAATATAATATCATTCAGTATGTTTTAGATGCTTTTACACATTTCAAGCTTTCTATTGGCTGATAATTTTGTTTCTTTGTAAAAAAAAAATAAATAAATGCTTAAAATTAGAAAAATGATCTGCCAAGACTTCTGAACAAGAATATTTCATGCTTGAAATGAGTACAGTGTCTAGAAATAGGTTTAATAATCATATATTTGGTTTATTGTAATCTTATAATAGGAAATTCGAGCTCAAGTAGCTAAGATTTCATTTTTTGCAGCGTGCTTCCTCGCCTGAAGTTAAAAACCTGCAACTCTGTACAAAATGACCCTCAGCGCTTGAATTCAACATGACTTTTGTTTTGTTAGGATACGGTCTCACGCGAATATTAATGATCCTTCTGTGATCAAAAGTGCAAAAACAGCAAGAACGGAGCAGGGGAAAATCAAATGTTGTTCCAATTTGTACGGCGAAAACAAAGCACATTGAGCATTTCAAGCTAAATTCAATGTACTGCCAGTTCTCGGCTTGTAGCGAATAAATAAACATCTGCGCCCGAGAAAAGAAAAGAAAAGAAAAAAAAACCAACAACAAAAAAACGCAGTGGAACAGATGTTAAATAAATGTTGATATTATTTGACAAACACTTCTACCACATAATCCAGATCAACAGGGAGCGTTCTTCTTAATATTAAACAGAAAGGAAATGATTTGTGCATGTCACATTCGCAGCGTTAAACCTGAGTGATTGAAGGTCAGGACTAGAGAGCGGGGAACACTACGTCTTACTCATAACCCGCTGGACGTGAGCGGAAGAGACTGGCACGTCGCCCAGCGAGTATTCTATTACCTATTAGGAAGCCATTCATTTCTACGGCGCTTTAAAAAAATACACAGCACTTCCTAAAGTAAACAGTCTGTCAAGATGAAAAGCAGACAAGGTCATAAACGGCAGGTTGGTGAGGAAAAACATGAGAAATTTTGCGTATGACTCCCATGCCCACATGTGTGTGTGTGTGTGTGTGTGTGTGTGTGTGTGTGTGTGTGTGTGACACACACGCATCTACACATGCATCTACACACTCTTACACATTTGCTATATAATGTGTATATACTTCAGTTTGACCTACATGTCCACATTTACAGATAAGTATTCAGAAAATGTGCATTAAAATGAATCCGAATGATCGTATCAAAATATCAAATATCACAAGTTTGTGTAAAGAATACACGAGAAAATAATCAGTGACACAGTGATGTAATACAGCCTGACACAAATCCGAGTCACTGTTGCCACCCTGAAGTTGATTCTTGTCCTACAGCAGCACGTCCTGAAGTGTCTGACTTTTTTTTTTTACACCACAGCAATTTGCCAACAATTACAATTTTTAATTATTACAGAATGACGTACTTTTTTTTGTTACATTCATTGTTACAAAACAAATGAGTTCCTGCTATCACTTCCTTATCATTTACTTATAATAAGACAAAACATACAGCTTTTTTTTGTTCACAGTTCCCTGTCATGAAGACTTATACATTTGCCTGACAGTTACAAAGTGCTGACACGAGCGACTCCTTCCCAAAATGTGAAATAAACATTCCTTCGTAGAAGACTTCACCACCTGGAATTCTATGTAAAATTACAGCACATTTTTATTCTGTTTATTATTAGATTATGCAGAGCATTTGCCACACAAGTCCCTGTGTAAGTTGCAATAGACGCAGTAACCCATTAGAACAAGTGCATTAACACAAACCTGCAGGTAACACTGTCAGAGCTGCTGTTACAGAAAATTAACATCTTCTAAACCAATCAGAATTCGAGAATTCAGTAGTGCTGTGGCATATTTCTGAGAGTTGATGACTTAGAAAATTGTTACAAAAAGTACTGTATTAGCCCTTTGCGTTCCTATCTTCTTCTTCTTCTTCTTCTTCTTCTTCTTCTTCTTCTTCTTCTTCTTCTTTCAGCTTTTCCCTTCAGGGGTCGC
>CM074960.1:8844719-8871752 GCA_037577455.1 Pangasius macronema
AGCAACACGCCTAAGTTTTTAACAAGGGTTTTAGCTTGGGATGTAACAAAGTGATTACTGAGATATTTTAAGGGAAAGCCACTAGGAGGACCAAAAAATATGATTTCAGTTTTCTTTTCATTAAGGTTGAGAAAATTTGATGACATCCAGATTTTAATATCATAATAAATCAACATGACAGCATGATGGACATGGCGCTGGTGTAAAATGGGTTTAAGAGGAGCTCCAAATTGAAAGAATTCTAATGAAATTTAAATAATAGTAATAATAATCTGACAGTTTTGTTTTTTATGCAATATTCCATAAGTCTAAATTCCATACATAGAGTAGTGTAGGGGTCCGACCCCAAGTTTGAGAACCTATGGTCTAAGAAGAGAGAATCCCATGGTTTCATGATGAAATGATTAAATTACCTAGTGACTGTGAGGACTCTGGGATGTCTCAAAGACGCAGCAAACCTCCTCAGCTGTGTTATAGCTGTCTTAAAGATGCATTGTTAAGGCTTCTGGATCATGTGCAAAGTGCTAGAATACATCACAGGTCTTGCTGCGTACATTCTCAGCTGAATGTATCATGCTACTTGCTATGGTACTGGTAATGATTATGGTAATGATTTCTGCTGTGATTATCAGATTATATCAGCAGTACAAATAAGCATACAGGATAGCCATGAATGTCATTTGACATTCTTAACATGTCTTCACAACTGTACACATTTTTTGGGCTAAGTCAAGTGTGGTAGCCTCTTGAATTAATGCCATTATTATTGTCCTGCCCCACCAAAATCTATGGCCACAAGCTCCTGATGGTTATGTTGGTAGGACAAGTGACATCGGTCAAAGAAGAAACTTACGCAAACTTTACTTTGGATTAAGATTGTCCAATTTACATTCAATGGGGAGAAATTCTGGCAAGGTCCATGGAGATATATCACCAATTATTCTCAATTGTGCATGCATGTTGTATGTCATAAGACCAATATTAGCCTAATCAGAACGCAATACAGATTTCACTTTCCTTTGGCTTTTTTTTTTTTTTTTCAAAGTTTTGCACCCAACTCTGCTCTGCGACACATTTTAAGATTGGTAATCTTGTTGGCTTTGCAGCTTGGGAGCAAATTGCTAGCAGTCTGTCATAACATCAAAAATTGTTGAGCTGATAAATATAGGGTTCCAAGGTTGGATATCTGGGTATAAAATAGAAAATCAATTTAGCCAGGCTAAAAACACTTTAGTTTCCAGTGGAAAGATGATGCACATTCTGCTCTATTCCATATTCATAACTCCATGGGACATATCTGCAATATCAGATCCCTTCATTTACATGATTCACCATGAAAGGTCGTTTTGAAATGGGCATTTTGCTTGCTTGAATATTGAAGGAATATGTCACTAAACTCTTCTTAAAGATAAAAACAAATCACATACTCTGTCATGTCCTTCACTCATACAGTATTGGGGGATTTTTAATAAGGATAATGACTACCAAAAACCAAAAAGTCTTTTCTCTGTCATTTTTTCAATCATAAAAATCTGCAATAGTTCAGAAGTGTAAACATGTGTTCTTGTATTTAAGAGAGCAAGTGAACGAAGAAGTCTTTTGGGTATAATTAGATCGCACGGATGGTCTGGGAATAAAGAATTACATGCAGGGAATCATTAATTAAGGATGAACCTGATTTCAGAGTCAAGATTATCAGTCCCCTCTCTGACTTTAAGTCTTTCTCTCTTTCTCACTCTCTCTCTCCTCCGTGGCCTTCCTTGGCTTAGCACTAATTAAATCAGTGATACCACAGCACTGTCCTTTGGACATCCTCTATCCTAATCATGGCTAAAGTCAGACCACCTCTCTTCCGGACTCTCGAGTCCGACTTTTGACAATTTCAATTTGAGGTAAAGTGGAGGTCGGTGTCTGGGGCCCACGGGCACTGGGTCCTGGTCTGAGCTCTCTCGCCATTAATTAACGTGTTTACAGCCTGTGCTCTCTGCTTGTTTACTGATATCAGATATTATTTTTCTCCATGCATTGCTGTTAGCAAAATGGCCCTGACCGTGCCACTCTACCAATTCATGCTATCTTTCCAAAGAACGTGGGGCTGAGTAAGTGAAAAATTCCCTTCTAGTGAAGAACAACGGGAGCTCACAGACAGGCATCACAGCCATGAGACGTACTGACTGCATTCTTTCCTTTCGTCTTTCGTTTATACTAACAATGTAAAAGAAAGCGTTCTCGAATCATCGTCGACAGGTATACACTGTTACTTTAACTGACTGAGTAAAATTACAATCAGAGGCATGGCTAATTCAGTTCGGCAGCATGACCTGATGTAGAATGCACAACAAAGCAGAGTAATCACAAAGCACTTCACTGAATAGTTGAATGGAGAAAATCACTGTCTATATGTTAGAGAATGAGTGATTTATGGCTCCCTAAAGCAAATAGTTTATTGCTTAAAAGCTCCCTGACATCATCTTTATTCTCTCCTGTTAATTTTCAGCCTTAATTCCCTTAGTGTAAGAGTCACATGTATCTGATTACACATGGATATTTCAGTCTCTGCACTTCAGCCATAATGCAGGACTCCCTTCCATATCCTCTTGCATATAGTCTCGCAAAGCAAAATTCCAGCTATTGTTAGAGAGTCTGGTTGTTTTCGTCACTCAGTCAAGAACTCTCTACCTTCACAGTAGAGGCTATTTGACTGGCATTGCAAATAATCAGCCACACCCGTTGTTTTTGCCTGCCTGTAGGGTAAAGCAATTGTGAATACAGAAACAGGCATGTGGGCAACATCCTGGAAAGAGCTTGGTTTGCCTGATACACACATATAAAGCGTCTGAGGCTAGGATGCAGTGAGCCTCAATCTGTGACTATATCATGCTCCAATGTTGACTCATTGAACAAAACTTTTTCTTTTGGCCTGATAAAAACCTGTGCATGGATGTGCGTCCAATGGAGGTCTGGAGTCGTGGGCAGCTGAGTGTAAAAATATACATTAGAAGGTCTGTGGGCTACCTTCTGTTCACTTGCATTCGAAGCATTTGGAAATATAAAGACACACAAATACAAGGAATGGATTACGATGACGTTTGAGTCTGTCGTAGATAACTGCCTCCGTATTTTGTTTTTGTTTTGGGTTGCATAGGCTATATTAAACAAATTCTTTCATCTTCAGCAATCACTTTATCCTGGTCAGGGATATAGTAGGTACTGGAAACACCTGGAGTGAGGCAAATATACACCCAGGATGGGACAGCAGTTAGTTGCAGGGCACCGTGCATACACACACACACGTTGATTCACACCTAGGAGCAATTTGGAATAGCCAATCCACCTACTAGCATGGAAAACCCTCCACTCCCTCCATGGAGTGTATCTGTCATTGGGTTCGAATCCTAGCTTGGTCTCTGGGACCTTGACACTAGCAGTGTTGCCCTCTGAGCCCCTGTACCTAAACACAGCCAGTAAGGAAAACTGTTTGAAAAGTACAGCTCTTCGGCACAGCACAGCACTTCCGTGAGCAGACAATATAAAGAATAAACAGATGCGTGCAAAAGTTTGCACACCCTTAGGACAAAATGACGAAGAGAGAGAAAACGAACATATACCAACATTAAGGCCCTGATTTACTGAAGGTTTGTGTATGTAAACACGTGCAAACACCCGTCTGGTCTGTTTTACATGTTTGCCTTAATGTATTTGCACTTTGGGGTGTGTCTACCCAAAAGTAGCAAAATGAGGCAGGACTCCATCCAAATAGATTAATTTCTCACCAATTGAAGAAAAGATTACACAATTCATTAGGATTTAATAATGAGAATGGTTATCAAGATTATGCCACAGAACAGAGGTGTCCAAGATGGTCTCATATTAGGTCTTCGCAAACTTGTTTGCACATCCAATGCCAATAGCACTTAAACACAGCCCATGAAAAGTTTTTACTGGCACGTACCTTATAAACAAAAAAAGACACTTGGTTATTCTGCATAATGGTGTATCATGAACAACAGACCTCACTGCCTGTAATTGCTGTTATACTGGATATTTGTATGCCGACCCTCAGTTTACTCAAAAGTAACTAAATCGTGAATGTTAAGCTACAAATCCTTCTTTCCTTCTTTCACCCACAAACCATGGGGCATGCAAACGTTTGCACTCCAGTGTATGCGGATGACAGCACAAGCTTTTGACTTTTTGTACTATATTTTGTGCTAACAAGTTCTAACATGCGCAAGAGTGAAAAAAAATCATTTAGCCTTCTAAAAAAGGAGAATAAATTTGTGTGTATGTTACGTGACATGTGTCAAGTTATTAATCACCTAGAGAACGTCCCGGAATAGTTAGTGAGCAGGAAATGTGTTTTATAAAACAGCCAGGTCCCTAGAACTCTGAGCAAATTGCCAAGCAATTGGTGTGAAAAAAGAGGCTTTATAATGTGCATTATTTCAACAATCACATGTTTTTTTTTTCAGGAACGAATAGTGAAACTGAGGAATCGAATTCCTCAACTGGAGAATCAAATACAACCAAGACAGATGTTTTTTAAATAAAAAAACATCGAACAGCACTGGATTAACTCACTCTCATGTCAGTCATTTGTGTCAGTTGTTAGTATCAAGCTAGCAAAGTTTACACAATTCATGCTATGGAAAAGGTTGTCCTCAGAAGCCGAGCCATCTGTACGAAGACTTTTGGTAAGGTAGCAGGCAATAGATTGAAGTTCAAGAGGAAAAGGCAAAGCTAAAAAAAGGCATCAGGGAGGATTTAAGGCTTAGTGTTAAAGGCAGCGATGTGTGTGTTAGAGAAATGCAGAGCTTGAGAAGTACCTTTAGGAATGCAGGGGCAGTGTAGGGCAGGGGAGCCTGGAGCAGTGTGGCGTCTAGAGTGCTAGAGATACGCGGCTCTCCTCCATCCTGTTTCCTGCAAAAACAGAGAGACAGATGCAGTGCTGTTTAGTACCGCATCACCTCTCATGCACAAACACACACATGGTGTATACACACATAAACACAAAGACTGTGAGGTCACAGGAGGGGAAGCTTTATCAATGTGACAGCCTGGGGGTTGACATTTGTATTACTCCACACAGCTGTGTAGAGCACCTCCCAGCAGTCTTTGCACTTTCATTAGCAGATTCCTGAATCTGTATGAGTACTCCACATTTGAGCAATAGGTATCTGCTGCAGGGGAGGGATGAATAATTCAATTCGGTTCTTCTCACTTCAGACTTTTTTATTTTATTTTTTTTATTAAGTTTTTTTTTTTTACATCATTTTTTACATCATAATTTGATTTTCCATTATTCCGAGACTGAGACAAAACAGGTTGGATTACAGTGCAGGCTAAATATGATTCAGTGGCTATGTGAGTGAGCTGCTGAAGTATGACCTTCAGTTTCCCATCATAAAACAACTGTGGTATGATCCTCAGGCTGAAAGATATCTAGCCAAAGATATGGCTCTAATTCAGCAGGAACCTAAAGCACTTTGGACGTCCTCTCCTAGGGATCAAGCCTTTTCTACATCAAGCAGCACAAATGAGGTTACTGCAGAAACACTGCTTGAGGTAATAAAATTGAATACAAATACACACCATTCATCTCAATATAGATCCGGAATTAAATGCAGATCTTCTAAGTCCAACTTAAATAAATACGATTCCATACATTATTTTGTATGGAAAAGAACAAATGAACATGTAACCACTGGCAGAGTCAGTACTGAAGAGTAAAAAGATTCAACATTCTACCTCAGACCCTCTTAGAGTCCTTGAACTATGATGAAGCAGCACTTTCGCTCTGAGTGCATGTAAAGTGTATATGTCTATTTAGACATAAAAGTGTTCAAGCTGATTTACTATCAGGGTCTGCACAGGATTGATTTTCTTACGTGAGTAAAATAGGACATCTTGTCAGGGTTTTTGTTGTGTGTTTACCTTAATGAAGATGCAATCTTTGGAAAGTGACTTTGTGACTTTAGCCTGAAATTACCGTGTGTATATACAACAAGACAACCGAAGGGCTGGTATTACATTTGCGTAAACCTGTTTCTTTCAATTAATGACTAAATTAAACTCAGTCTATCAAAATAACAACAATATTCCTTGAAATTATGGCGTAATCTTACCACTGGCTTTATATTTAGTATTACACTGAATGTTTGCACCTCCAAACCAACAGCATTTAAACAGGGCCTGTGAAAGGGTTTTCATTTACATATGTATTGATCAGGTCTACGTTCTTTCATTTTGCATTCATATTTTATATGACAGCTTTTTAGTAATTTGAGCCTTTAACTAGCGCTATACTCAATGTGAAATTATGCGTATGTATGACAAGTTTCAGTTTTACTCTTCTGCCAGTCTTTGAAATCAAGCTCACCCAGGCATGCGAAAAAAATTTCATTTAATATTGTTTTCTCCCTCTACCTGTGACATTATTTGCACAAGTATTCAATGTAAATCGCCTGCAAGTGCATGCACAATTGATCAGATTGTATTGTATCACACAGATTACATCATGATGCAATCTGCACATGATTTCACTTGAGGAGAATCCTGGATCATCATATTCAGAAAGACTGGGTTAACCAAACACATTGAATTGTCTGTACAAATGGAAAGTATGAAAATGTGTTAATTTTATAGTGTGTATGTGTATGTTTTTAGTTGGAACTTTTTCTGTTCTTTCTACAGCCATCTGCCACTTGTGTTTGGTTAGTTGTTGGAAATAGAGTCTTGCAGCACTTGTGTCACTGTCACTGTTGACTCCTCAAACAGCTCTGTGACTGGATTTTCTCATTTTCAACCTGAAACAACCTAAAAATGACTTTATCTCAAATAAACCAATTTAAAACGCTACCATTTTTTCCACGTCATGTTAATGTTATCTGATCCTCTTTGCTGTGCTGTGAAGCACTGGAAACAAACCATAAGGAAGCTATCTCTGGGGATCAAGTCTTGACTAGGGGGTCCTTCACTGGTTTCATTAGACCTTCCCTGCCTGGAAAACCCATGCATCATGGAACAGACAGGCATTTTCGAGTCAAATGCGGTTACTCTCCCATATGCCTCCTTTGGGTTGCACCCTCCTGAACCTTCATTATCATAAATAGCAGTGGAAATGCCAAGTAGGATAGAATGCAATGCAGGTTTTTATTGACTTTCAAATTTTCTCATAATGCACATAAGGGGGTTTCTGTTAAATAATACCATCTTTCTACTTTCACAGCCAGGCTTTTAAATAAATTTCTTATGGAGCATTACTGTGATATATTGTTTTAAATGAAGGCACTTGGATAAAATCTGTAAGGCTGTGACTCGATTTTGTCTGTCTGCCTTACTCGGTGGAACTCACTTGAAGTCCGTCCTCGGTTTTGTTTGAGAAGTCTTTGTCTCCATCCTCCATAATGCCGTGAGTCTTAATCGTAGAGCAGGGCAGAGCCTGCCAAATGGATCCTGATCATCATCTCCATGACTAATGATGAAAGAAATGTATCATGTTTGAGGTACCATGATGTTAACTCCCAATTCACCCCAAAAGATAACATAGTAAATACAAAATGTATAACTCGTGAATCAGTGTCATAGCTGATTATAAGACGGTTTACGTGTGAACTCTAGTACGTAATGACATCATCCTTCTCCCAATAATTAAGGAGGACAAGTAGGAGCTCTGACATGGTAGAAATTACCATTAGGCTCCCAGGAGAGTGCAATAACCGGTTTTCCACTGATGCTTCCCTACAGCCTATAACCCCTTGCTGTGCGAAGGGAGAAGGTGTCTTTGTAGCACACAGTCCACTGAAAACGTAATTACTAGAGAACGGCTTCAGCTGCTCCTCTCCCTGTGGGCTACAGATGGAATTCTTTATTCTTTACTGTTCTTCGTAATGTGTCTTCAAGCTTACACTATTAGCGCTATTATGATTTGATTATGGTATTATGATATGCTGAATTAAATGGAATGAACTAAAATGAAATAAAGCATGAAAATTAATGTATCAACCAAAGCATGACTTGGTACGGAATTACACTTGTTACTATGGCTACGGAAGTAGTTCATTTAGTTAATCTATTTTTTTCGATAAGTTATCTTCCATTTATAGATGCCTAGCATCTCGGTATCTATAATCAGGGCTGAACAAATCAGTGGCACAGGCATATAGAACAAGCAGATTTTGTGTCCAGGCTATTAGTTTTTATTTATTTATTTTTATTTATTTATTTTTTGCAACAACCTAGATTCAAGTTTTCATTTAGTATGCTGTAACTACAGCACCTACTTCCAAATTCCTCTGCTTGCTGCACTACACACATTAGCCAAGATTTCTACTAGATGATCACGTGACATGATCTTTTCAGAATCAGGAACATGCAGGTATATGGAAACAACAAAACAGCACAAAATGAAGTCAACCATAAAGCTGTTGTTTAACTGTCCAACTATAAGTAACAGTCATCTCACTTAAATATATACAGACAAAATAAAGTCTCTCAAATAATATAATATACTGTATGTGCAATATACAGACAGAACCTGGCAGCTCATGGCCAAAACACTGCCTAATGACTTGGTGGCTTTTTGTCATCCAAAACTACAGGATGTAGTCTTTCAAACACTTCACTTATTCCCGAGACTGATGCGTCAGTAGGGGAGGTACCCTTTAAATCTACTCCTCTGTTAGTCTGTATTAAAGCACTTAATCAGCTGCCTAGCTTATCACATTGCATTATATTACACATTCAAAACTTCTGTCAGCTTCCTCGCTCCATAGACAATGAGCTACACTGAGGAAAAGCACATTGCATTCATTAAACACACATCACTGCTATTATCACAATCATCGGTGATCAACAGCAGTATATAATACACAGCCAATGAGATGGAAATGCGAGGGGATCAGCCCTCCCAATTTGTTATGCCTCCATAATTGGAGGCGTGCATGTATTATGACTGCTCTAGGCAGTAAGCAGGTGTTACTAAATGACAAATTTCCTCATGGTGAACTTGTCAGCATCCTCTGCCAATAAAATTTCTGGACGAGAACGTACTAATTACGTGAAACATTCCTATGATCCTATTTATAGTCTACATCCCAAAAGAAATTTTTTATACCATCACTCTTAAATTACAACATATATTTTATAAAATATTTAACTGTCAGTTTTTGATTTACAATTAAAAAAACATACAGTATATCCAGTAATAAAACTAATCATGCACAAGCCCTCAACGGCAGAATAATCAGGTAACTTTCTATTTTTAACTATTTTTTTTCAGACCTTAAATTACCCAACAGAGATTTTTCAGCAGGCAAGCCAGTAATCAGAGCCCTGCTAATCAGAAACCACTAATCTACACCAATTTAATTAGGATTTGACTAAATAATCCTGATCTTTCCTCTCTCCTGGGAGTCCAAAAGACCCTTATCTAGAATTCACAACACGTAAGCAGCACATGTGTATGTGACTCAGTTCTGTTCCTTAACTGCAACGGACATTAATAGAACAGCCTGCTTCGTTTTTATCATGTGGTTTGACTGACCAAATGTACAATAATATTAATATAATGTAATTACCATACAGAGACCGCATGCTGAACTATAATAACATTGTTACAGATTACGTTTTAATCAGGTTCATGTAAAAGATTTAAAAAACTGGAACTGCGTGCTTTGACTGCATCTCTAAGCAGTTTCCTCTTCACGCATGCACACGAATTAAAGAAATATACTCTAGACCTGCAATGTAAAGTAATTTTGAGTTGCATGAGTAGTATGCATTACAGCGATAGAATCAATAGAAGTATTGTCTAAAATATAACTTATATGGGCAATAAAACTGAGACAGACAACTGAGAGACCTGAGAGATGCTTTTAGACTGACAGCAGCCTGTTGACCTGAATGCTTCTTTAGTTTATCTATAATATTTCAGCTCAATGGGTTCGGACACCATATTAATGAACTAATGAATGTATTTTGTTTAGAGAGTGCAAGACTTGCTACAATACTCTCTGTTCTTTTTGATTGCAGATCCAAATAAGTAATCGTTCCCGCTCTCAGAACAAAAAGAGAGTAAAAGGAGACTCGTCTGGTTGAGTCGAAAGGCCTTCTCTGAAGTTGTCTCTCGTTTACTCATATTAAAAGCTCTCCACAGCAGAATGAGACAGACAGAGTGAGTCACATTTCAAATGCGATGCACCCATCGCTCATGATCTTTTTTTTTTCCCAACCAAATTTGTCTGGAAGTGAAACTGATGCAGCCAGAAATTCTGGAGTTAGGGCTAGAAGGTTGACAGCTGTACCTCATGGTGGCTGAAAGTCCTAAAATAACACTTAAGCATTTCTCTGTCTGACAGAAACTCCGCTATATCGCGTCATTATCCGAGCACTTAATTACCACTAATGAGGCGTGAACAGGACCTTGTTATTGCTCACCGATCTGTCTGTCCCACTGGATACAAGTAATACTGCTGCTATGGAAAATCTGCCAGCCTCCTTCTATGTAGGGATGTGTGTGTGTGTGTGTGTGTGTGTGTGTGTGTGTGTGTGTGTGTGTGTGTGTGTGTGTGAGCAATGGCAGTGGGGACTATTTATATATATAAAAAAAACACTGAATTGAATTGAACTGTGCAAGGTCACTGAGCACAACATAGGGTTAGGAGTGTAAGGGCTATCTGGTTACACATCATGCTCCAAACAGGCACCAGACTCATGTGTATGATCTCAGCCTGTGCTGCGTAAAATCCTACAACAGCTGTCAGCAACACATAACGAACCTGAATAACTAGCTTTGTAACAATCTGTTCCGAGCCTGTGCGTTGCTTCTCTGTTTCATCCGCTACCCCAAAACTGAAAATTACAGTCTCACCTAAACAACATAACACCAGCAAGCTGAGCATCATCACGGTGCACCAGATGTTTAATCTCAGACATTAAAGCAGACGAGGTGAAGAAGTTACTCACCGTGCAGCAGCACTAGCAGTGGTTGTGTGTTTCTCCAGCCAAGGCAGTGCAATCTCTGGTGCTGCTTTCAACTCTACCACACACCTGCTAGCAGCTCCGTGCTCATCCTCCCTTCACTACGCCCCCTCCCCTCTCTCCTTCCCTCCACTCCAATACTAGCTCCTCCTCTTGCCTCCCTCCCTCTTTCTCCTCTCTCCCTCTCTCCCCCAGAATGCTGCTGAGCGACTGAGCGCTACTCATCCAAGCTGTGTGATGCAGCCGTACTTTGCATTTAATTATGCTTTGCCATAATTAAATGCATCTCCCTATCAGCGACTGTTGCTTAGGTAACTGGAATCAGTAATGAAAATGAAACTTGCTCCTAAACATCTCTTTCTCTTAATATAAATGTGTCTCTGTCCATCATTCAGACACCCACATGGCTACATCTGTTTATATCTACTACATCCATATGCTTTCTCCTCTAAGCATTAACACGTCCTCTTAGAATGATTAGGAAACCATGGAAACAGTGCTGTTTACTAGATTACTTCACAAATACAGTACATTAACAGTTTTGTTCAAGTCAACACTGTCTATGTTATCTCTTAGAAACAAAGATCATTCTCATCTATGCATTTATATGTAGCATAGGTTAGAGCAGCTTGCTCCTTTACCCTGTTGAGTTCAAACGCAGCTGGCCTGCGTAGAAACAAATGGAAGCTTAGGTCAATAAGCTACACAAAGAGATTTTTTGGTTTGCAAATTGCGCCCTGCCCAACAGTGAGCTCTGAGAGTGGAAAAAGCCCATGTACCCCTTCCTGACCTTTTCAAGGCAAAACAAGCCACAGCAATCAATATGCAGTGCATGGGAGCGAGGTCGAGCTGGATATGCCACATTCATACAAATAACACAGGATTAATGAGCAATCCCCAAACCAAGTAAGAGGCATGTTGTAATCACTGTAATCCCCAATCTTAATACCGTGTCGTGGATGTTCTACATTCACATTTATTCTCATAAAAGCTGAAAGGGCTTCTGAGTAGCTCAACAGAAAATCAATCTCCCTCTTGCAGTGAGATCACGAGATAGAATCCCAGCAGTGCCGTCGCCTTTCGTGACCGGCGGTAATTGCCCCTGCTCTCTGGGTGGTTAGAAGGGGATTCCTCTCTCCTCTGTCAATTAGAGCTACACTAGCCAATCATGGGTGTCTGTGAGCTCATGCACACAGAACAGGGTAGTTAACTTCTCCTCCAAGTGTGCCCAGCTGCCCTGTTGCATCAGCTTGTGATAGCAAAGCTGCACATCTCAGGAGGAAGCATGTGATAGCCCTCACTCTCTTATAGGTGGTATAGGTGCCAGTGCTCATCACATTCCGGCTCTTCATGTAGTGACCGAGAGACAGTCAGGACTCTATACTGGAGTGTTGGAAGACTAGTGATCTGTTCTTGGTCTCTTTGTGAACCATGCCTTAACGTGAACTACGATACTGATGCCTTAATCAAGAAACTCAATTAGATAAAATAGGCTATTCAATACTTCCATTTATGGCCTGGCATCTCTGTATCTATAATCAGGGCTGAACAAATCAGCGGCCCGGGCATCTAGAACAAGCAGATTTTGTGCCTGGCGTAATTATTATTTTTTTTTTAGTTGCTACAACCTAAAACTCACCAACAGGCTAGCTAACAAATTATTCATTTGGACACCCTTGAATAATCTAAGAAAATATCATGGCTGTAAGCATTTGTCTCATGAGTGTAATAAGTAATTTGTGTTGAAAATGCATAAGTGATATAGTGCTGTATACCTGAATGTGTGTAAATAATTTTTTTTTTTCGTTAAGTAACTCTGTGTGAATGTTGTTGAAATTATTAAAAAAGGCAATGGCAGGAGACTTAAATCTGAGCTTTAAGGGCTTACGCAAGGACCCTCACTCAGGAAACATGTCTGAGTTCAGGAAATTGTAATGAGCTTTCAGTAATGTACTCCTTAACAACAAAGCAGCTAATCAAAATCACTTCAAATCTCTAGCCATCAAATGATCATAATGACCACTCCAACTGCAGGCTCTTAAAGCCACACTCAGAGAAAATGTGTGAGTGTCATCTTTTTCACTAGCCAAAAGGACAGAATGTCTGATCTATCACACTGTCAATGCCAACGCAAACTTGCTCCAATGGAGGCCACAGAGCTAGAGAACAGCTTAGCGACTTTCAACAACTGAGAGTACATAAAGTCCAAGGACTAGTGGCTAAGTACAGAGCAAAGCCTCAGAGGAAAAGTTGCTTTTATTTTCTTTTTCCTCACAAATGGACAGTTAGTAACAAGGACATGGCCACAAAAGCTAATGGCCCAGACCTTAGTCTACATGACCAAATACAGAGGAAATGAAAATGTCTCTCTGAGTGTTCCATTGAATTAAGTCTAAGCTTGTTTGGGACTGATGGTCTCAATCTTCTTGCTCAGAATGGTAGCATGAGGACTTCTTCAACCACTTTACCTCTGTGGGAAATTTTTTTCCCCTTTCAGCCACAAGAGCATTAGTGAGGTCAAGCACTGATATTGGATGAGGAGGCCTGGGATGGAGTCAGAGTTCCAGTTCATCCCAAGGGTGTTCAGTGGGGTTGAGGTCAGGGCTCTATGCAGGCCACTTGAATTCTTCCAGTCCAACCTTGGCAAACCATGTCTTCATGGACCTCGTTTTGTGCACAGGGGTAATGTCATGCTGGAACAGGTTTGCGCTAGGCGTCTTAGTTCCAGTGAAGGGAAACTGTAATGCTACAGCATACCAAGACATTCTACACAATTGTGTGCTTCCAACTTTGTAGCAACAGTTTGGGGAAGGCCCACATGGGCATAACTGACCGGTGACCACAATTTTTGGCCGTATAGTGTATTAAAGGATTCTGACTGGCTCAGAATATATGAATAATAATGTGACTATATAATAAATATAAAGCACTGCTTCGTAGAACATGGTGGCAGCTAAAAAAAAAAAAAGTAGCTCACACTCTGCCACACTCTGTGAAAAATTGAACAGAAGCTTTCTACATGTCCTTGTTTATTACCTTACCAGCCCCTAGTGGGCTCTGTAAATCACTCTCTCCAACTATCTTCCCATGGTTTATGTCATGAGCTGCAAAATATCAGTAATCAGTTCACCTCTAACCATTACATCGCCACTCTGATTCCTGTTTAATACGCAGTGACAACTGCTCAAATGGATCCAGCTGATCTCATCTCCTGTGGGGGGAGTGAAGCAAACTTTTACCAATTTTATCCTTACATAAGTCAGTGCATCCAGGGCCATAGCCAGGATTTTTTAAATATCATGGTCATGAATCCCAGTCCTTCCAGGGAGATTTGGGGACATGCCTATCAGAGAGATTTTTGAAGACTATAGTATTAACCTATGTACCCTATATATATTTTAGTGCATTTTGAGAGCAACAGTAATCACTTTCACATAGGTCAAACAGACACCATCCCTGCACTGAAATAAGCCCAGTAATCTTTATTGGTATGTATTTGTTTAGCATCTAACTTCAGAACATGTTCAGTTTGGAAAAAAAAAACAGAAGTTATAATTGCTCTTTCTTATTCTTGTACTTTGTCTGTAACACACAATGAATTACTATACACTGTGTATAAATTGTTCTATATAAATGAACTTGCCTTGCCTTATCAACAGACGATATTAACACACCCTGCTTTTGTTGGCCATTTTTTCTGGGCAGTGCAACAACGTTATCCTGTCTATAGCTTCAACAAAATTTAAAGGGCATTCCACCGGGTAAAAACTACCAGTGTGTTGGAAGGTGTTGCTGCGTAGTGTCGTTTTACTTGTGGAACAGTTGCACAGCAGCTTACTTTCTAATTTCAGCATTATCTCTCTCTCCATCTGAAAGCATCTCATGTCACTCCCTTGTTTCTGTAAGTCTTAGCTGTGTGTGGTGTTTCAGAAACATTCCATGGTCATTGGAGTTGTCATGAACTGTGAGAAAACTCTATTGTGCAGATTGCACACGTATCGAAAACTAGTTCTTTTAAATACATACACACCTCGTGGAACACACTGTTTTTGCACAGAATTAATTTGCATCTGACTACGCAACATTATTCACAACACTATTCAAAAGGAATTTGTCTCCAAAAAAAAATAAAGAAAAAATACTGAGGAAAAAATACTGAGGACATGACATCAGCATTCTCAGTGGTAGCTACAAGCATGAGTACACAGCTGTTAGAGAAGACTGATTTTCCACTGCAGCTTTGGTGACTGAGTTGCATACAAACAACCAAGTATGCACTCAGTAAAGTAGTTATGGCAGCCAAATGCCAATACAGGAAAAACTGGAGCAGCATTTCTCTTTAAATGACTATCCAGCACTTTCATCCAGCTGTCAACCTATGTATATAATTAGCTCTTTACTATTAGCTGTAGCTTCTGTTCTGAATTAACCATCATCTGGAAAAGAATGAACAATGTTGGTATAGTCAGTTAAGAGATTGCTGAATGTCTTTTGTTGTGATTTACTTTAACCAGTTTGAGATGGGCAGGACTATATTTGAATTAGCTACCAATCTGAATTAGCCACAGAAACTAAAATGACTTCTTTCCTCTTCACTCAGCCTCTTTGTGCCTGCATGTGAACAAAACTACATCTGGTGAGAATTTTTATCATTTTATAACCACAATTTTAGTGTAGTAGTTCATGTGTGGTAATGGTGAGTAGTTTTGTATAGAGTAGCTGTATTATTATTATTATTATTTATCAAATTAACATATTTGCATCATTACTTACATGCCAAGACTAAAGTTTGAAAGAATGGTTATTCTTATGTTTGCATCATAAAATCACAATATTATAAAAGAAAAGTTAATCTGATCTTGTTGAGCTTCACCACCAAAGCTGACAACCCTAAACCAATTATAAGGTGGTTTCTGCCACGGTTTCTGTAGGCGGTTAGATGAAAGGACATTAAAACTCATTTTAATCAATTTTATTAAACCTGACATGACATGTGACCTGCCCATGCATATTGCAATAACATGCTCTGCTTTTGAAACGGGCGTAGCTAGCTGTAAGAGGGGAATTAACAGTGAATTGCAGCCAAACCTCAATCTTACCTTAATTTGCTGCTTCTATGAGCACAGGGTCACTAGGGCTAAGTAAAACACACCATATACAACTCATGACTTAAATGAATAAATAACAGGATTCTGATCTGGTTTGAGGAATGAATACAGAAACCAGAAATATATGGTATCCTGCTAGGAACAAAAATGTCATAATCAGAAAAGAAATTTCTAGTACTGGTTAATAACTGGTTATTTTTTTTATTCCGCGTATCATAGTACCATTCTTACTAGCTTATTATCTGCTTATGTCCAAATAATTTTGGATCAATGTCATGTCTCATGTGATTTCACTCAGTCTATCATTTTACAAAAAAAAAAAGAAAGAAAGAAAGAAAAGAAAAGCAAAAGAAAGAATTTCAGCCCCAATTCAACTGAAATAGATCCTAAGGAAGTGTAGCCTATTAAAATAATAATAGATTAAAATGGGCAGGTTTTTGCAACTTTGCAAACGTAGACGTGAGCCAGAAAAGCCATTAAGCTTTATAGGACACTACAGTTTATTTGTTCAAAGTTTGTTTCTATTTGATTATATTAGTTTTTTAATATTAATTATATTTTCTCCTGAATGAAAAAGGTAATGAATTTCCTTCATTTTGGTAAAATCCTGGTTAGGAACTTTATGTTGGGGTTGGAACACAAGAAAAAAATATGTTTATTCTGTTTTAAGCCAAAAAAACGAAGCATTATGGGAGCTTGACTCTGTCATTCCTACATGCTTTTCTAACATTAGCTCTGTATGCTATCTGATACGCCTACACAGTTCTCATCAGGCAGAAAGTAGGACATTTTGTAGCTTTGAGTTATAATTTAATCTTAGGGATACTGTACATATTTCTAATTGCATTTTAGTTATGGATGTAACTAAATGATACATTTTAGTATCAGAAAGATTTTTTTAAAACATCCGTAGTGCCAGGGGTTTTACCTAGTGTCAGCTGATGTTGTGGGACTAACCCATAATGACAGTATAGAGGGTTTTTGACAGACAGAGATTCAATGTATTGAATCTCCATCTGGCAAGTGCTCAGGTGCAGTCAGTCTGTTTGTATACTTAATTACCGCCAACTATTGATTTTCCGCAAAGACCTTTTGGTAAGTCTGTCCACTCAGTGGCCACCCTGGCAATGCTTCTGGTCAGTTAATTTCTAAGACCAAGAACTTATTTAGTTTAATGGGGAGAGACCCAGAATTGAATCAACAAGATGATGCAGCAATGACACAAGGAAATGGCTCTGGTCATGTGACCCAAATTGTTCTTTGAGTTTGTCAGAATGGCAATGGCAGGTGTGTGCAAAATATTACAAGATGCTCTTACAAAAAGGACCAAAGACATGAACACACAAAACACCCCCCTCATTTTTCTCTTCAAAGCACAGTGAATTTCACTCTCAGTTTTGGCCTAATGAGCATGTCCAAGAACTGATGCCATGCAGAGAGACTTCCAGTGCGAGCCAGTCTAAACCAATACTTACTGCACAGTTGGTGCTCATCTCTCAGACCGCCAAATCTCAGAGAGAGCAAACCCAAATGACCCACACTAGCATTCAGAAAGAGAAAAAGCATACAGATAAGTAGAAATCATGTATTAAAAGTCTCTAGCTGGGCTGAAAAATGACATGACCTTAAATCTAACTCCTCCTCCCTCTGGGTATATAGACAGCACTAAAATGAATGTATTTTGATATTTTTGGTTTTGAATAATGACTTTAGTCAACCTTAAGCCTGGATATACATGCTGTCTGTACTCATTTGGAGTATTGCTAGTTCTCATCTTTAGGAATTTAATGCTATGCATGGTACAATACCAACATACATAGTGGGTGCAGTGTAGCACCATGTGACATTGTGAGCAAATAAACTAGTTTTGTATCTGAATTCCCATCTCATTCTTATGTTTGAGGTTAGAGTTTGAATTTTAAAAACCTCCCACATAGCTTTTAAAACCAACTGAAGTATCTGTCTTGTGTACCAGTTATCTAGATTAGTAAATATATTCAAATTTAAGGTCATAGCTTTTGATCTGAGATGTAGATAATGACAACAGTCATGACAATGGCAGAAAATTTTAAAAGAGACACAGCTTGTGAGTATGTTTAAATCGCTGTGCATTAAATTGCCAAATGTTCAATAGTTTGACTTAGAAACGTAATGGACAGGGATGTTTTTGCTCTGTAATCCCCCAGATGTAGATGAGGTATGCAGGCTCGTATGTGAACAATTCATCTCGCATTTCACTCTTGCATTTTGTGTTCTCTCATCTTTTTCTAATCTGCTTCCAATCTGATACTGGCAATCTGAACTGTAATCTGCTTCTCGAAGGTCGAACCTTGCGCTTACTAATCATACCACCTTGCCATTTCTCTTTCCCTATGATATCACACATTCATTAAAGCCAGGAGACAGTGTGATCTCACCACCTTAATTCTGCAGCCATGTTTCATGCTCCTTTTAGGAGAATAAACCCTTGTAGGATTTCAATTAAGAGCGAATCAAAGCTAGTTGCTCAAAGTAAAATCCTGAATAAGACTGACTACATCACTTCTTTATAAGGTTATCACCACTGTACATTGCTTTGCTACCTTGCTTTGCTAGTCGCCAAATATCACAAGGCTTTTCACTAGCAGAAAGGTCAGCTGAATATAAGACAGCATGAGTGTATGGAGGTCTACTCTCTGGAACATGAATTAAATCCACACACACACACACACACACACACACACACACACACACACACACACACACACACACACACACAGAGTGAGAGAAAGAGAACCTTACCTTCCCCCAAGCTATATCTTTGTTTTTGTGACATATCAGAAAATAGAAATAGGCATATGTAACATGTATATTGTATATATGTAACTACCTACTGGTAATTATAACATCAGTAAACGCAACACATAATTTTACACTTTCAAATTTTTTTTTAAAGAAGCACATAGCTTCAGAAACACTGATACGCACAACCACTTACACACACAGAGGCGCTTTCTCTCTCATTCATTGTTGAGTGTATGACACAGTGCACAGAGCTGCAGGGTAGTAATGATGGATGCTGAATATTAGACCCAAAGGGCATCATTTAAAGCACTCCGACCTTAGCCATGAACGCTTGAGGACCGCCTGCACTACGCTCACCTCTTCATTACTCACAACCACCCTTACTAAATCTTTTCTATTAACCTTCAGGAGGAAGAATAAAAGATGGTGGGAACCTACTTCCAAAACAAAACAACTGGGTGTACTACAGGGGTATAAATAATTGTGTTACCACTGGTGCTCACTGGATATATAAGAGGTAAATATCAGATGATTGGGCTAAATCATAAAAACATTAAAAAAAATCGTTGATTAGAGCGTTTCGGCTTAACACAGCCTTCCTCAGGATACACATCCATTGTCCAAACAAAGCACTCTTTTAACTGTTTGCAATCAGTAGAACATCAACACAGCTAGTTAACAAGTGGGAATGGCTATAACCAACCAACTCACACACAAATGAATCATTGTAACAAAAAGACACAATGATAATTACTACAAGAATGGTAAAAAAAAAAAAAAATCTATTTCTTCATTAACACCAGGTAACTTCATACCCTTAAGTGTATAAATCCAAAAATTCTCAAGTTGTAAAAGACATTTTAATCTATTCCCACCTCGTATTGTAGATGGAATAGATTAAATTCCAATAATTTCAGGGAGCTATCACTACCATGACCCACATCATTGTAACACCTTCCAATGGATACACCAAATTCTTGCCAATGGATACACCAAATTCTTGCCAATGGATACACCAAATTCTTGCCAATGGATACACCAAATTCTTAAATATGCCAATAGCATATTTATGTTCGACCAC
The DNA here is from genome assembly GCA_037577455.1 of Pangasius macronema. Lineage (NCBI taxonomy): Eukaryota > Metazoa > Chordata > Actinopteri > Siluriformes > Pangasiidae > Pangasius > Pangasius macronema. The sequence goes on from CM074960.1 coordinate 8,864,673, forward strand.
TCTCAATCTCAACTTCTTTTTTGTTTGACCTATATAAAAATGTCCAAAAATGCTCCCTGCGACCCAGTGTAGGATAAGTGGTATGGAAAATGGATGGATGGATGGATTACATTATAGCGGCTATAATTCCATCATTAGCCTCTCTTTTTTCTCTCTCTTCAAGTTAATAGGACTTAAAGACCCCACACAGCTGGTCTTATTAGTGCGGAACCAGAAAATCCTCTATCCTGGACACTCTTACATGTCAGAAAACCTACTGGCGCTGGCACTGGAGACTCCTTCCATAAATGTTAAATAAACTTCCCCTAACAGAAAAACTGTCTGCCTCTCTGAGAAATGTTCTGGATCTACAACTGATTCTTTTAATCTTATGATGTGTATACGAAGTGCTTTTTAGAGGACTGACAGACTCGAAGATGCTGCACAGTCATGTTGCTTACTTTCTCTTGAAACTGTATTCAATATGTAAGCAATAAAACGTGAAGGAGGTGATGTTATAGAATATGGTGTCGTTATACGGTTCGTTTGTTTAATCTAGTTAATTTCTTGTTGTACGGTATGAACAATAGACAAACTAGTTACGTTTAATTGTGTGGAATTGTTTACTGAAGGTAATAAGACAAAAAAAATGTCAGCTTGTCTGAAGTCCTCTGTCCTGAAGACTGTCTGACTTGAAAACTTGAAGAGTCTTAAATCTGACTTTTGCGAAGTGCTGACACAGGAGACTCCTCTAAAAAATGCTAAATAAACATCTCCTCACAGACATTGTACGTTTTTTTTTTTTTAAAAATCTGTTTATGTGAGGCATCTATCATACAAGTCAATCTGTAAGCTGTTACTATATAATCAGCAAAACTTTAGAATATCGTATAATTATATTTGGACACTAAGTGGATTATCGGACGTTTAGATATTACCCGACAATATCTTTTGACTAGTTGTCCTTCTGACCCATCAGAATTGAGAATTTAACAATACTAAGCTTTGAAAGTGTTCTATAAATAATATGACCAATCAATCCTATTATTAAATAAATAGTTATTTGATTTAAATGTACCTAAACTGGGCCTTCATAACTCATTGATAGGTGCTGCGCATGAGCTGGAAGGGTAGAATTAAAACAACTGCTCTTAGACTTGCATTATAAGTCAGTTTTGAGATGACAGGTTTTCTGTTCTTTTCCCAGTAAATGGAAATATGTCAAAAGTTTTGTTCATGCCACAAATATGGTGGATAGAGATTAGTTTGAAACAGTCTGGAGTATTTATTTAAACCAGGTGAAATGGCTTTAATTAGCTTACTAATACCAGTGTCCAAATTATGCAGCATATTGTCAAGTAAAAAAAAAAGATTCATTTTCCAGACAATAGTGTCATATGGTCCTGTGCCACCATTATAAGTACAACAGTAAGTCACAAAATAGCGACAATTTTGGAAATAGACTAATGTGAGAGATTTTGATCTCTATTATTTCCATCTTAAAGTGCTAGCGCTGACATTAATTTTCATTTGCTTTAATAAATAATGTAACATCTGGTTTTACACACACACACACACACACACACACACACACACACACACACACACACACACACACCCTCTCCACAGAGCAGATCAATCCACTCGGTCAACAACCCTCTTATTACTGTGCAATACTATTATCATGGAACTCATTAGTAGATAGATTTGACAGATTTGTTTGCTAGTTAATCACTGAGATATATGTGTGTGTGTGTGTGTGTGTGTGATGTAATGATTTATTAAGCAGTTTGGTTCTATGCAATTCACTGACATCATAAGCGAGCTGCAGGTACTTTAATCTCTCCTAACATTTGAGCACTTTAACAGCCCCAGGAGGAAAAAAGAGATAAGATGAAGACATTTACACAGAGTTGCAGTTTAATGCTGCTTTGTCAGGCTTGACTTTAGCTTCATGCTTTTCTATGTGTGCTTATGGCTGTGTGATCTGGATGGGTTCATGTTTGGATGTGTAGTGTCTGAGAGTTAGACACTAGCCTGTCACTTCATTGCTATATTTAGTCAGATTGTGGCATGTAGGTGACACACGCAGACAGTCGGAGCTGATTAAGTGTGACAGCTCTCTGCTCCCTCTGTTAAACCCTTCGAACCCAATAAAGCCACACACACACACACACACACACACACACACACACACACACACACACACACACACACACATTTGTCTTACTATCCTTCATTGTGAGGACCTTCCATTGGCATATATATATACACACACACACACTTATACACAATGCATAAAATAATGCAGATACAGGTCAAGAGCTTCAGTCAATGTTCACATCAAACATCAGAATGGGGAAAAAGTGTGACCTCTGAGACTGTAACCACGACATAGTTGTTGGAGCCAGATGGGCTGGTTTGAGTATTTCAGATACTGCTGATCTCCTGGGATTTTCACACACAACAGAAATATCCTCAACCAAATATCCCCACAAGGTCAAAAATGTCAGATAGTCCTATCCTTGTCAGCACAGTTGGACCCTACCAAGACATAACCCCAACTGCCCCCCACCCACTCACATATATTGCGAGTGTTTCCAAACTAGGGGTCGTGACCCCACATGGGGTCACTTGATTTACAATTAGGGATGTGACAAAAATGTACAATCTCCTCTTTTATTATATTAATTTATTGTAAATTAATATTACATGTCATTTAACTTTTATCAGTTAACTCTGTTAACTTTGTCAACAGATTTTGGATGTTACTATTTTAAAATGTTGCAGGGAGTTGCATTCAAACAAGCCACAATAGTGTATATGCAATTTCAGTTTTATCACTATCCTGACATACTGCGCTAACGTAGGAGTTCAGCAATAAAAAAAAAAAGGACATCGAGTGCCTTTGACACAGTGGAACATGTCAAGTAAAAAAATGCTGAGAAACCAGAGCTCTTGTATTAATCCACTTCTGGGAGGTAACAGTAACACTGCTTCATGTCAGGCCATATAACACCACCCCGGCATGGATTATTTTCCTCTAACAACACATGCTGTCATGTTTTATGACATATTGACATATTGTTTGAAGCTGGACACGACAGCAGGAATGAGGTGCACTCTTTCAAACACACCTGCTGACACTTTGAACAGTTTCTTACCTTTCTTAGAAAATTCATAATGTCCATTTTGGTTTCAAACGGGTTTTCCGAACCCTGGGGGGTTATATAAATTTATGTATGTGACATCCGAACGTTGCCCAGGGACCTCCTGAAGTGGTTAGGCCACAGTGCTCTCACCACTGTGGCCCGGGTTTGATTCCCAGCCAGGGAACCAACCTCAGCCACTGGGGTTGCATGCAACAGTGTGCGGTCAGTGCTGGTCCCAAGCCCAAATAAAATTGGAGAAGGTTGTGTCAGGAAGGGCATCCAGCGTAAAAACTGTGCCAAAATCAAATATGTGGACCAATGATCTGTGGTGGAGACCCCTAACGGGAACATCTAAAAGAGGAACAACAACATTGTAGGCTTGCAACATCCTTAATCAGTGACATTCCTAACCATCAATCAATTCGTCAGCAGAGTTTAATCCAACTGTCAGATTTCCACATAGCTACATTGCAAGAGGTAACAACAACAACAGCTGTAGTTCATGAGTGAGGAAGTCTAAAGTGCAGGAGCACTTTTCATTCAAGTCTTCTATGAATGAAGTGAAAAAGTAATGTGTATGGCACAGGAAGTCAGCAGTTAAAAAGTGAAAATATTGATTTCTGTTGCCATTTGCTTCCTAAGCTGCTGGAAACCATTAACAAGAACGACCAAGAAAATATCAGGCTGTACAGCAGTCATTCAAAAATCTGTGGCAATATTGATTCCTATGGGAAAAAAAAAAAATCCTATTTTTTGAAGGTGAATTTTAGAATGTAATTTGGATTTGAGATTGCAGGAAAAGTAACATCAATAACTTAAGCAAAAACAAACAAACAAACAAACAAACAAACAAATAAACAAAAAGTGCACTGCAGAATTAAATAAAATCCAAAATAGCTGCACATTGCAAAAGTGCAAAAAAACCTAGGACTTATTCACCCTATTGGTCAAGTTCAGCATGTCACAGCCATGTTTTGCTTGTTATGTAAGAATAATGATTACACTGGCAGAGAGCTAAGAAAATGTATTTTTAACCAATTCAATTTATATTAAATTGCATTCTTCTCAGTACTCAGCCATATTTATCAACAATTTGCTAATAAACAAATGTGAGTATAAAATACATTTTGGTTTTCATTCTATATATATGAGCAAATTCAGAGAAATTGAATATAATTTTAATATAAATTGAATACTCTCTAGATGTTTCTAGAGTAATGACTGACATTTGAGAGGAAATAATGAATTTTAAGAACTTTAGTAACAATTTGACACGTGCTCTGGCTTTTGTGTTATGTCCTAAATAATCTGGACATAACTAGTTCTTAGGAGTGCTAAGAAGTCAGCTCGAGAAGTACCAAATGTCATCCTGCTAGAGGACACATGACCTCAGGCATCCCAGCTCTATCTGAAACTCAATAATACATTTGGGACATCTGTCCAAGTCGTTAATAAACTAAAGTTCATCCTTCAGTACTGAAGGCTGCAGATTGCAGTTGTTTCACCTTTAAAAATCATGTGTGTGTTTATCTACTAATAAACACCATTCACTAAATAACACCATTCAAATCAGTGACACTCCTAACCATCAATCAATCCCTTGAGTTTTATCCAGCAGTTAGATTTCCACATGGCTACATTGCAAGAGCTAACAATATATATATCTTTAAATATAGTTAACTGATGTTAACTATATACTATTCTAATGTTAGCTAAGTTGAACATACACTGATGTTTTACTCCATTTACCTTATCAGAAAGTGAGGGCATCATGTGAGTCCTGAGAGTGTGTCAGATGGTGGATGGGAGCGGGGTTTCCTCTTGGTGTCGGTTAATATTGGAGAGATTGCAGATGTTTATGCAAAATGCATAAACCTTTGCAGGTCTGGTTACATAATATAATTAGAGTAAGCATCACTGGATATCGTGGCAGTGTAATATTGTGGAGATGATTAAATCGTTATATTGTGTTAGCCTAGTTCACAACTACAGAATTTAGAAAATTTTCTAAATTTAGAAAATCTCATCTGTTGAGGGGAAATGCATATTTTTAAAACTATCTACCTAAAAGCGATGAAGTGAAAGTGCTCATACAGGTTTGCAAATCAAGCCTTTAGATAACAAACTAGTGAACATTTAATAGCAAACTTGCCTTAATGTCTACAAAGCCCTGTTTATAATTAAATGATATTCCAAATGTCCTGTAAATGTCAGTATATAGTATGCATCGTTTGTTCTTGCTGTGTTGAAAACCAGCCCGTGTCTCCAATGATTGCCTTGTATAAATAAATAAATTAAAACAGCAATGGTTCAGTTCAAAGAATCACCTGCACTTCATGGCGAGCCAACTTCTTTTTAAGTGGTAATGAACGAGCAGTATTACTCACAGCAGTGCAAGCTAAGCATATCTGCCAGTGTGCAGAGCCTAATCAAAGCAGACCATGTCGCTTTGATGTTGGCTGAAGCAATACAGTGGCAAGAGAGACACTTGATTGCTTTCAAATATCACTTCCGAATGTCACAGCTGCCTTTTCATGGCCACAGGTTAGTCATAGTTCAAATGTTAATGACAACCCCGCTGCCAGACAACAACACAGACAAAAAAAGTGTGAAGAAGCATCTCTGTTACGTCCTATGCTATATGCGTGACGAATTAGTGCTTCCATATTTACCGCTGGCCCTGGCTCTGGCTCCTTTTAGACGGCTCTCATTTATGGAGAAGAGCTCTAGATATCACTGCTTTAAGTACAACATGCTTTCTGATGAAGATCAGCAACAGGAGGGAATTAGTGGTGGACTTGTTAAACCTAGAGTTCATACTAATGACCATCAAAGGCACATGAACCTGATTGTATTCGACTATATATACAGGATGTAATTAATAATGATAATAATAAAACCCATACATAAAATACATAAAAATCCAAGAAAAGGCAAAGACATTATATTGAAAAGTCATGGCTGTTACAAAATTGGTTCAGAAAAACAAACTCATGAGCACTTTAAACTCACAAACAAATTCACAGTATGCAGCAATTTATTACCACTACTGAGAAAAAAAAGCTGTGCATTTGCTCTTTAGTGGCGAACAATTGCATTTATTATCCTGTCTGATCCTGTCTTTGTGAAGTGTAATTAGTTCCCCTATTTATTCATCCTCACTATTGTCACCAAACTTGACAATGAGAAGCAATTTAGGAGCACTAAAAATGGCTCTTGGCTGAAACAAATATTGTTCCAATGTCAAAACAGTGGTTAAAATCTAGGCCGTGGTGTAGTGGGAAGTCCATGCTGGCTAAATAAGAGTTGTCTTGAGTAGGCCACCTGGCACCCAAACATGGATTAATTTGTTCCCTGCACTGTTACCATCATTAATCAAGTTGAACTGGCTTTAAACCTTATGGTCTGCTCATGTCTAAATGACCCATTTTAGTCACTGATAATTCCAACCCACTGTCTGACTTGTCTCTTATCACTCTTTAGCTACTAATCAGGGATGGTGAGAGGTAATACTGCCTTCTTCCAGCTATCCACTGGATCTTTTCAGAATGCTGCTCATACAATGCCATGGGACAGCTGGACATGCTTGGGGATGTGTTAACTGAGCTTTTCCATATACAGAGAGATGGAGAGTAATGCCATCTCTCTCAGAGATCAGAGCCAATTAATACTTTCTTGGCCTCCCGGACATGGGATTCAAACTCAAGTCTCCCAGCAACAGGGTAAACACATTATCACTGCAGCATTCAGGAACTTTCCAGTTTATATTTTTACTACAAATGTAACAAACCTTTGTAACACTTTATTTATCTATGTTGGACTACTGTAACTCATTCATAAGCACTGCAGAAATTCATGAAAGGCATACTATATTCAGACAGTCACACTGTCATGATCTCCTGATGGCAAAAACAAAAAGGCTTTCTGTTTTTGAACGTGGCAGGATTGT
>CM074960.1:8871852-8894921 GCA_037577455.1 Pangasius macronema
TATTTCAAATCCATTGTGGTGGTGTATAAAGACAAAATCACAAAAACCCTGTCATTGTCCAAATACTTCTGGACCTGACTGTATGTATGTATGTATATATCCCATCTTATCCAGTTACATCTTACACATCATCTAACACAACTTTCATGACACTTTAATTGTCACTTCAGTTTGAGAGCAGTAAAGGCAATAATTTTGCCGCCATATCTGCTTCGTAAATAATAGAATTTGTATTGGTGTGATATTTCATCATAATTTTAATGCTTCATAAATGCAAATAGACCACCAGCTCTTAAGTAAAGATCCTCCAATTGCATGCTCCTATAAGAAGTAGATACAGTAATTACACCTCAACAAATTCTAAAATATTTCTCAATACTTTTAAAACTGGCTGATGCAACAGCCTCAGATTCTTAATGTCAACATTCTTCTTTTATCTGCCTTTCATGTAAAGACAAAACAATATACTTCTTCAGGTAACGAATCAGATTTGAGAATTTAACAGGATGTAAATCCTCATATAAATCCTCCAGTACTGCTATATAAAATATTTATGCAATGCTCATTGTCAGGTCAACCCAACATACACCGTGGCCTCCGAACATGGCCGCCCTGGACTCCATTTCCCACACCACACACACTCTGCTTTGCTCTCAGTCAATTACAGCAATTACACACACTCACAGCCACCATATATGAGACTCTTATTCACAAGAACTTCGCAAATTATACGCTCCATTCCTCTGTGTCTGTGATGTTACCAAGCCTGCTATTCTCTACATGATCTTTGCCGGTCTTGACCTTAACTTTGTTCTTTGTTCTGTGCCTCTTTGTCTACTCTCTGTCATCCTGTTCGCTCATCGCCTGACTGCTGCCTGTCCCTGGTTTTTTGATTTTTGCTCTTTGTCTTGGATGAACTTTATTAAACTCTGCAACTGCATCTGTCTCAGCTATCTTTACATGACACTCATGAATATGATATGAATGCCCAGTGTAGGTTACTTTTTAAATAAATTCTATATCCTTGGCTCAGCGTTTCTAAAGTCATTGAAAAAAATTGCTTTTAACATCCCATTTGTATTACAATTATTTTTTCCAGGTCTATGGAAAACATAACCAGATAGTTCTCCTGAGATAACAACATAATTCATTTGACATGTGATTCAACATGAATACAGTTAATACTTAATATTAAAGGTGTCTGTCTTCATAACACATGAATCACATATGATTGCCATAGATCACATCTGTTTTGTCTTTGTAAAGAAGAAAGTAATCAGTCCCTGTCACTTTTTTTTTCTCTAATTCAAATTCCCACCTGCCATGTGCTTTGTCTTTCTATATCCATAAATACAGTATATATTGATAACAGTAAAGATAAAGGAATTATATTAGGGATTTTAATAGAACTTTTACAGTTGTTTCTATAGAATGGAAAAAGGATGATGTGGGTCAAATGGATGTCAACTGCAGATGAGAGTAAAAGCAATTCCTTATAAAACTGGATATTAATGTTAAAATCCTTGTTATTTTGATTATAAAAGTTATTCCTGGCTACATGTAAGTGACTCAAAGAGACGTGACTCTCTTAGTGTCATTTGTTCATTTGCTAGATGCTAAAAATACATAACCGTTAAAAACAACATCTGTAGGTAAAGAGAGAGAATAACAGAGAATAAGAAAGAAAGTAATATGCTATTTTCGGTTATATGGTAGTATTTATAAATTGGAGAATTTGTGGTTCCTAGACGGTCACGGAGTTAGAACATTGCCATATGGATTCCTATTACTTTCACAGTAGTAACTGAATAATTCATCATACTGAATAGTATGCTTTCATTGAAAAGCTCATAGTATAAGTGGTTATGCATACATTTCATTTTTTGTGTTCTGCTTTGGGAGAAGCACAGCTGAACTGTTCTCCTGTTTTGTTGACTCTGAAGAGCACACAGATGTTCCAGCAAAAAATGTCCTCTGTTGGTCAGCAAACTTCTGTTCATTCAAATTCAAATGTCACAACAGTTACATGACATTGCTACATGCAAAACTCACCAGAACTTTTTTGGCCTCCCGATTCGGAATGGAGAGCAAGGCATGTTGGTCCTCTCTTGTCAGACCTATAGAGTTTTTTGTGTTTCTCTCAAGTCCCAGAGATTAGCACAGTTGGCTACTAGTCTGGCCTACATCATACACTCAAAGAGAAGCAAGGCCTTGGCAACAGCTTAGTGCTCGACCTCGCAGTAGTGTGAAGCCACTTCACTTTGGAACGCTTTTCTAAATGGTTTTCTAAAATCTGGATTGCATTCTTCCTTGCTTTGGATAAAAGTGCCTTCCAAATGAACATATGAAAAAAATCTAAGATATAAGCTAATAACAGTTTGCTAAACGTAAAACAAAAAGGTTCTACATTGACAGCCTTCAGAATTAATGCTCAGGTAAAATTGCATTCTGATTTTCAAAACAAGGCCTGTGAATTGTTCAGCTCTAATATTACTACTTAAAATTTCCAAATGATATCTTCCAGATCAGAATCTTTCCTTCATACCAGACACATTATAGCCACGTTTGTGATCTGACCAGCATCATATTCTGCATGCAAAAAAAGTCATCATGTGCTAACAACAAAAATACTGACAAACCATAACTACAGCAATAAATCCACTGGTGTAAGTATGCTATGTAGGTAGCACTCCCTGTATCCTCTCCGAAGCGGACGGTCAGTGCGATGAGGAGGAGTCGAGTGTGGGTTGCGGTAGGCTCCTGTTTCCTAGGACAGCTACAAGCTAAAGAGGCTCAGAGAGGCAAAGACGCCAGTGCCCAGTGCAGCAGAAACCTGATAGAGGCTCTAGCAGGCTGACCTTCAGGGCTGGATGAGTTCACTGTCCATCTGCCTTCACACACTTCCTGTCAGCGCGAGCACGCACGCACACACGCACGCAAACTCACACATACACTTTCACGCATGCATCCTACTTTGCACCTCACTCGCTCTGTCCTGCCAACACTGCAGAACTGTCTACTGTTACTGTGGCAACCAGACAGCGGGGCTGCAGTGTCTCGCCGCATATTGGGACCTCTCTCTGTCTGCCTCTGCCTCACTAGTGCCATGGTCACACGTGCACAGGGCCATGCAGTCTAGCGCAGGATACAGCAGTGTCTGCTTTCAGACTACTGGGGAAATCGTGATGAATAAAAAAAAAAAAAATAGGAAGGTATTTCGATTTTCTATTAGGAATGCCAAATTATTCTTTAACAAAACTGTATTACAATTCAAATATTTAATAATTTTAAGATAATATAATATAATATAATATAAGATACCGACAAGACACAGTAGAGAATATAGACAAAAGAAATTACAGCAGCAGAAGAATATTTAAATAAGTTAAAAATAAACAACTATGCAAATATGCATAAACTGTAGAGCATGTATACAAAGAAAATGGGACAGAATATAACCACATACACTCGTATAAGGGCTATGACAAATAATACAGTTATAATAATTAGGTTATAATAAATAATAATAAATAATATTATTCAATGTTGTTTTGTAACTGACACATCACTTATTTGATATTTCTTGGGATGGACTAGGTGTATTTTTAGGTGGTCGAAATTGAACAGAAGGACGTCTTTATTAAGTGTTCGCGACTCAGGGATTAGGCTTCCTATTTACTCTGTGCACAGTAAGCAGATAACTGAGGAATAAAGCACTTTGGGGCATGCTGTTAGAGTAAAGTAATGAACGACGGGGTGGTGTGATGCGGCCCAGCACAAAGCAGAGTTACTTTTACCACAGCAAAGTTGATACTGCACCCCAAAAGTATTATTCCTCTTATACCACAGCGATTTGCTAACAATTACAAACTGTAATTTATTAAGGACACATCATGCTTTTTATCTGTTTATAGTTACATTTAATGATGTGGTCCGTCTGTGAAACTGTCAGAGTTTTCCCTCCTGCACAGAACGCGTTCAGAGCGCATAAAAGCCCGCAGCGCTTTGGCGTCGTCTTACATTTTGCTTACATTGTCACGTGTTTTTGTTTTGATTCATATCCTGTCTCCGCCCTTGTATATGTCACTGGTTGTTTCCCCACATGTGGCCTTATTGCCTGCACCTGTATTGAATTTTCCTTTGATTAGTTTGTATATTTTAACCCCAATGTGTCTTTGTCCTGTGCGAAGCATACTTCAGAGTTTACCTGTCTGTACCGAGCCTTTGTTTTGTGCCCTGATTTTCCCGCTGCTCTTTGGATCATTACTCGTATCGCTGTTTGCTCATCGCCTGACCTCTGCCTGTGTATGGTTTTTGTTCTTGATTCAAGTTTTTGATTCGTCTTTATAATAAACGCCTTTTACTGCACCTGCATCTGTCTCTACTCCCTGTACCTGACAGAGACAAGTTAGTGTTTTCACTTATGTTACAACAGCTATAAACAGCCATTCCCTCACCAGCCTCTAATATTTAATCTCTCTTAAAATGAATAGATAAAACAAACTTGTCATTTTTATAGAGAAAATAATAATCTGTCCTGAAGACTTTCCTGTGGCAGAAAACTATTACAGTACTGACACTGGAGACTCCTTCCATAAATTTAAATGTTAAATATGTTTTTTAAATAACAACACTTTTTTTTTTTTAAATTCATTTATTACGAGCCTTAGATTATATATATTGTCTGGCATACAAGTCCCTGTGAATGAGTCGTTACTATCTAAATGCTAACGCATTAGAATCAGCGCATTAATATAAACCCATCGTAATACTGTGCGTACTACTGTTCTAACCAATCAGATTTGAGAAATCAGCAGCACTGCAGTGTAAAAACCACAGAATTAACGACAGACCTAAGTGATGCTCTGACAGTTGCATGCATGATACAAATTTGGGACCGAGTTTGTCCAATATAGAGGAGTGTCTCAGAGTCCTACATTTTTTTTTACCTTGAATGTAAGTCTGGTTTTCTTGCGTGATATTGATTTACCGGACTGTTTGTAATCACAATACTTTAAACTTGGCATTCATGTTTTGGACAATGTGAATACACTGTATTCAAACCAAACAACTGTGGAATACAAACCAAACCCCTATGCAATGTTGCATGATGGAGACTGTCTTGGATGCAATACTTCTTGTTCTAACTACATTCATTATTATAATAAAATTAGGAACTACACCTTTTTAAAGTTAGCTGTAACCATTGCCAATGAATGTTGGGTCAGCTTAGCAACTTTGTTAGAGCATATTGGGCATATTTTCTTTATAAATGAGCACAAATAAATTGCTCTACAGAAGAAAATCCTGGCAATCTTACAGGTGCAAATTATACATAAATTATACACGTTACACAAATTATACACATTTTAATAATCTGAAAAACGCCCATCCAGATATTCCCGTGTAACCTGTATATGACATGAGGATATGGATGACTACTCCCATAAATATTGACATATATTTCGAACTGAACATAGACCCATATGTACTCACTACAGCCATTGTTCAAAGTTCAGCCATTGAAGAAGACTTTCTTTGGTTGGAAATGCTGGGTATAATTTACACCCATATAATTTGTTCACTTTTTATTTTAGAAACTAGAAACCGGATATATATTTTTTAAGAAGTGAAAATAATGCGTGACCAGCCTTTTTTTTAACATCAAGGATAATTTCATAAGGATAATTTCAAAAAAATATTTTTTTAAAAATTTAATTTGAAACATTCCACATATTCATTGCTTTCAATACATAAATTTAATTTTTTTTAATTAAACAGTGAAATTCATTCGGACAGATCTAGAGACGGGCAGCAGTGAAAAGGTTGGTAAAAGCAAGCTTACCCTTGTCATCCAAATGAGGCAGGAAATGCAGGAAAGATTTAATCTAGACCTCATATTTTAATCACTTTATTCCTTTGTAAATGGATTATGTTATGCATCACAAGATGCCAAAAGAGCATCCAAGTATGGATCAGACTGGTTTGTTCAAATGTAAGCTTCACCACTGAACTCAGACTAATCTACAGACAGATACACAGCATTATTCAGTCCCAATAAGCGCAAACAAAGTTACTGCAAATAAAACTGTTGAGGAGTTAAATACTCACCATAAGCTTCGAGTTCTGGAGAATGTCTTGTCAACTCTGAAAGGACATAAAAAGTTTCAGTTGTAGAGAGCAGGTTTCACTTTTACTGTTTTTTTTACATTTTATTTTAAGAAAGCTCAAACTGCACATGGATTGCTCGAGTTCATCAAGTTCTAGTGAATTATCATTCCCACTCACATCCTCACAGTAACTGACCCAGCACAAACTGTGCTTTTAAGACAAATTGAGATCTTTTTTCATGCTGACGCAAGTAAAATCCCTTATTTTCATTTGCGCTGTTGTTGTTGTTTGTGGTCACAAATTAATGTGTTGCTCGGACAGGTTGGGGTGGTGCAAAAGGGTTGTTAGATTCAAATTCGCACATGTAATGGGATTTTTTTTAAACATTCTGATGCATGTGAAACTTTCTGTATATTATATGGTGTTAATAGGAATTTAATACCTTTCAATTATCCTGATATCTATATATTTAACTTCTTCAAAACAAAGGCAGACAGGTTTAATACAGGCTTAATAACACTGAATTCAAGGGTGACGCAGGACCAAAACAGAAACCAAAACATAAGCACATGGTGCTTTTTTGCCATGGGAACCACAACACGAACGGGGAATCTGTGATATTGGTTCTGATAGGGAATTAGAAGAGCTGATCTTATTAGATATCACAGCAACGTGCTTAACCACACCTCCTGATCATGCATTTACTCAAACCCAACATTTTGAGCAGAAATAAGAACCTTCCCTATCATAAAACAGCTAACCAGTGAGATGCTTATTGGTCATGTGTCCTTCTGAATGTATGCAATCCCACAAATCTGCGAGAAACATGGTGGCCCACAGTGAATACACTCAGAAATGTAAAAATCGGACACAACGGACACAAGTCTAACCTCGTGTGGAATGTGGTCGTCAAGTGATCTAGCCTTTTATACAGTGTAGCAATCTGATACTGGACTAGGCCATTTTCGGATGGTACATCTCTAAATACTTTTCAGTCCTACTCTACTTAACACTATAGCTACAGTAACAATGATATCAAAATTGAACTGCTAGTGTGAGTTCAGGAGAGAATGTGTCAGAACTAGGACAGATGCACTCCTGATCTCTCAGTGTGTTGCTGTCTGTAAAGCATATGGAGTAATTATTGGGGATAAGTCAGTTGACTGTACACACAGTGGGGTTTAGCTTGCTAATGCATGACTCTGTACCCACCCACTCCCTCAGCCCCTGAGCACAGGGACAGCTTCCCAATTAGAGTGCCAAAAGAGTAATCCCGATAGGGAACAGGATTCCCAATAGCGTCTCCTGTCTGATAGACATGTCCTCATACAAACTTCTGGCTCAATTTTTGAAGCATTTAAACTTTTAATATAGTTGCTAATGGGCTGTGGGCAGTCATGGATCACTGATATGTGTAACTGCTCTTCCATGCTCTCCGCCTTAATAGATTTTTTTTTTTCATTTTCCGATTTAATCTTGTCGCAGCATTATATGATTACAAATGCAACCTGAATCTGTGTGTTACATAAACATTTGTCGTCGTATTTGTGTAGTGTTTTTGGTCTCGTGTATTTCGGGTTTGTCGACGACGATAACACTTATTTAGTAAAAGCGCTAACGCTCATCTCTCTCTTATAAGAGAAGTTGCTTTGGAAGCCAGTAGATGGAGCCGTGGTGCAGCTCTCATATACAAGCACCGCTCCAAAGCTTTCACTACAGACGTCATAACACGCCAAAGACAGAAGGATGGTCGTGAATTAAAAGAATGGTTTCATTTTAATTTTCATTGCATGTTATTGTTGGTCAAAGCACAATGGAACATTTGCTGTTTAAAAATTGGTTAAGCATTCAGAGATATGAAGACATTTGATTAGTTGCTTTTTAAGAAATGGTTATCAAAGATTTAAAGTTACCTGAAGGTGTGCTTTAAGCCATATCTCAATCTGATGTGAAAACTGAATGACCCTTTCAGGATTATCATACAACATGAAATGATGGTCCACACGCAGGCTGAAATAATTCAGTAATTTGACAGGTAGTGCCGGCTTGTTTTATAGCCAAATTTCATTCATTTATTCATTCCTCTTTAGTAACCGCTTTATCCGCTTTCTCCTGGTCAGGGATGCAGTGGAAGAACACTGGACACAGAGCAAGACCTTGGATTGAACTGCAGGAAATCCATTTTTTGTATTCTGCAACAATCCTCTGCAAAGCCCAATAAGGCTTCTGTATAGAGATACAAGTGCACTTGTCTGTCACGTCAACAAAACTTATCCAGCTGCTCAATATTTCAGCACCCTTGCTGCTAAGTGGTCTCTCTTCATATCTGTGCGCTTTTTTTTAAATATAGCATTTTGCTTTGAACAGGCAGCCCCCTGTCCCTAGGCAGACTGGAGAGTGGGCTGCTTTGGGAATCCAGTGTTTTTACACACGTTTCTGTCCTGGATTAGGCTGCATATTCACTGGATTCATTCTGACAACAGCTCTGGTATTCCTGTTCCCATGTTAGACTAAGAGGTGGGATTTATATGGAAGAGCTAAATCGCCATCAGACTGCAATTATGGGTTTTGCATATTATCTAACTTCCTTTTGTTTACGTCCAGGCTCATGATAGTTGAGTGTTGTAATGTTTCGTTTCTAGTAATGTTTTATTTACTGTGGCCTGTAACTGCTTAACACGTTGCAAACCAAAAATGCAACTGCAAAACCAAAACCACATCAACATTAACTCAAAACCAGGCAGAGCAGGTCCTCACTGAACATCGCATACTCGTTCCTGATTGGATATGGCATATGACTATCACAAGGAGTAACAAAAAATCACATTTCAGTCTGTTATCTAGTTAGCCTAACGAAAACAATTTAATGCAAAGTTACTTTATTATAGTCTTATAGAAGTTGTTATTGTAGTAAGGAGTTGTTCTTTCTTCTGAAAAATCCAGCTTCCTGGATTTTTAAAGTGGGTTTTAAAGTTCACATACACATCTTATTAGCATACAAAGTTGATAGCATGTATAAAATAAGATCATATGAATGCCCTTGATAAAATTAAGCATGAATAAAAGTATCAGCCAGCAATTAGCATGTCATCTTAATGTTGAAATGTATCCGAATTTGCTGTTGTGGTTTTGTGTTTTGTGTTTTTTGCTTCACAGACTTGTTTTTTGTTTTTGGATTTGCTGTTACGTTTATGTGTAATAATTTTTGCAATTACAGGTCACCGTATTTATTGCTCTTCTATGTCCTGTATCATTTAGTGAACATTTTATCAAGCTTTGATTCTCCTCTGACAGTGCGATGTTTCACAGAGTTCAAGAATACAACTCTAACTCAAAGAATACAACTCTAAGAATATCCTGCTTTGCATTAGGGTATTTATAATGCGTTCTCTGTTCAAGTCTGATCACGTCATTTGCTACAGAAATAGTGAATGTCCTTCAGGGGACAAGGCACAAAAGCATAAAAGCTGCTCTTGCATGTAAATGCATTTTGTGAATACAGACAGAAAACACAGAGGCACTTGAAGAAAGCATAAACAGCTGATAATGTGCTGTCCATTGGTATAGGTTAACCTTTAGACCTTACTATTCCTGACAAACAGTACAACCTGTTACAAGCTGTAATGCTCAAGAGACAGGGAGAGGTTCTCGGCAACCCATGTCTTCAGCATGGATTTTAAAAAGCACGTTCCATGTAATGTTTGCGTTTGTCTTATTGTTTCTTTGCAGAGGCAGTTAAGGTCAACAGTTAAAGTCATCTAAGAGCCTGATAGCTCAGCTATGAAAATATGACTGTGTTTAATCCATTTATCTACTGGAGAAGCAGGTCCCTGATGGCCTTTAAAGAAAACAGGAACATTACAGAATGCAGCAACGGTAATTAAATTCACTTGTCTCTATAACAATAACACCAGATGGAGTAAGATCGTGCTAGGAAAGAAGAATGCAGTTTGTCCCATGGTTGTAAATAAAGACTGCTTGGGAAAGACAAAGTACTACACTACAATTATATTGTTATATATTGCGATTGCATTGTGTATCACAAGATATTAAAAATACATACCCTGAATTATACCAACAAATGTGTTGGTATACATCAAGTTTGGTCAGGATGTTCACACCAAATATGTTACTTGTACTTGTTTAATTTACAAATTTTAGATTTCAGTACTCCCCAAGCCAATATTGCAGTGATGATTACAGAACAATATACTCTGCATCCCTATTAAAATGCTGGTTTAAAGCAACTTCATGCACGAGTTCATGTGTCAGCACTACAATGGTGGATGTAATATCTGCTCACTGTCATTTACTGCACAATCAGGGAATAAAAAAAACCTACTGCTGTGTGTTTTATTTGCCATTCACTGGGTGCTCTTTGAGAGAACTATGCATTCAGAATGATTTGGTAAGAGGATATTGCTTTCCTTTATATCGCTTACAGAGCAGAGAAATATTGCCATTCTATCCCATCATGTTTGATAGGTCTTACACTTGTGCAAAAGTATATCTATAACATGTGCACTGCTCAGGAGCACAGAAAGACAACAGCTGTTTAAAATGCACAAGCGTACTGCAGATCACAATATATGAACACAGTGAAGCTGTAATTGTGTTTTAGATGTCACACAGAAACTAAAGGCATATCTCAAAGCTTCAAAAATGTCTGGGTAGTACACTATATGACCAATAGTATATGGATGCCTGAACATGACCCCTATATGTGGGCCTTCCCCAAGCTTTTGCCACAAAGGTGGAGGCACATGATTGTCTAGAATGTCTTGTATGCTCTATCATTGCCCTTCACTGGAACTACAGCATAAACTAAATCTGTTCCAGCATGACAGTGTCCCTGTGCACAAAGTGAGGTCCATGAAGTCATGGTTTGCTAAGGTTGGTTCGAAAGCACTCAAGTTGCCTGCACCGAGCCCTAATCTCAACTCCATTGAATGCCTTTGGGATGAATTGGAATGCTGACTGCATTGCCAGGCCTTCTTGCCTGACATCAGTGCCTGACCTCACTAATGCTCTTGTGGCTGAATGTGCACAAATCCCCATGCAACACTCCAAAATCTAGTGGAAAGCATTCCGAGAGGATTGGAGGTTATTATAACTGCAAATGGGGACAAAATCTATAATGGGCTGTTCAATAAGCACACATGGTGTGATTGGTCAGATGCCCACATACTTTTGGCCATATAGTGTAATTTGCTTACTTTATATGCTAAAGAGATTAGAGCTTTGCATGGTAGTGTATGTCAGTACAGTATATTTGATATCAAGGCATTTTGACATTTAATCCCGATTAAATGCTATTAAAAATCTGCTCAAGTGGTGCTCGGGGTCAGGATATTAAGGAGACCTTGAGGCATATACAGCCTGGATGTCATGAGCCAGTAAAACAAACCCAGTAGTCCAACCAACACTTGTTGGAAACACTGGATCTCAGATTTTACAGATTGTCCTATTCAATCTACAGTCACCACAAAGTATATGCACATGAGCACAGGACATCACACCTATGCTAATTTGAATAATGACTGCATAATGAGCCTCACAACACAACATAGTTTTGAATTATGATCACAGCTCCAAGAACCTGGGATCTTGAAAAATTTGTTGCAAACAAATGTGATTTTAGATCAAGACAGACATGGATAATTCGGCTTGGCTATATGATCGGTTAGTAGTCTTTCGAGATTGCACTTTCACACAAGACACTCAGCATTCTCCCCACACTACAAGACATTAGAAGAT
Source organism: Pangasius macronema (assembly GCA_037577455.1). NCBI lineage: Eukaryota > Metazoa > Chordata > Actinopteri > Siluriformes > Pangasiidae > Pangasius > Pangasius macronema. The sequence goes on from CM074960.1 coordinate 8,883,721, forward strand.
TATACATGCCCCATTTCACAGGATAATCTGGATAATTAATTGTTTAAAATCAATCTAAAATGAGGACATCTTGTGTGATCATCAGGAGAGATGTCTCAGTCTAAAAATCAGCCTAATTATTCTCTAGTGTGGCATGGACATTAGTCAGCACCAGAAGCTCGCAGAGAGTCACTAAATTACTGTGAGAATGTCAAAATTAGACACTACACTGACATTACTGTATTGAAAATAGAAAATGGGATTCGTGCATCATTATAATAGAGACCAGTATTAAACATCATGCCTTTGACATCGGTATCATATTGAAAATGGGAAAAGAAAATATGACTAAAAAAAAAAAAAAAAGGTACATTAGAAATTCATTTAACATGTCATTCACTGCCTTACAATACACCATACTAAATCTCTGCAATGTGTAGTTTTCAGATAGAGATATACCACCTCACAGCTCCAGGGTCCCTAGTTCAATCTTGAGCTTGGGTTACTGTCTTTGTGGCGTTTCACATGTTTTCCCCATGTCTGTGTGGGTTCTCTGGTTTCCTCCTACCTCCTAATTTGTTACAAATTGCCCCTAGGTGTGAATGAGTGTGTCATGGTGTGTGCATGGTTCTCTGTGATGGTGCCTTCTATTCCATCCTCACGGCCACTGTTCCCAGGCTCTGGATCCACAGCAACATTTGTGTTTTTGTGTATGTGTGTGTGTGTGTGTGTGTGTGTGTGTGTGTGTGTGTGTGTGTCTGGGTGGGGGGTGGGGGGAATCTAACAAAGGCTGTAGTGCTCATTAGTTCCATTGTGAGAGTAGGTTATTGACCTTCTCTTGTACACCTATATTAAAACAACTTGGTTTATTACTTTAAAGCTGCACTTACACATCTCTGAATATATGCGGTGTGTTTAGTCATCACAGTGACAATTCACACTTTATCCTGCTGGTTCAGTGCCTCTCTCTGTCTGACTGAGATACATTATCAGTCAGTGTAACAGACATGTCAATATTTGATGTTTGATGTGACATTTGAATGATTTTTAAATGGCAACAGGCTTTTTTGAAAGTGTACTGGAGATACAATTTTGAAGATAGTTTAAATTGGTAGGAAATGTTGGTTCTACAGCTTCAAATATAAGTAGACATAATCAGAGTAGGGATGCATCAATACTAATATTTTCACACTGAGACATTTTTGATACTCCCCAATATAAATACTGTGTAACAAGTGAGACTCAAGAGTATAGTTAGGATCAATGTGCAAGAAGTTTAATACAAACAATGTCCAAAATCCAAATACCACAAACAATGGGCAGATCTAGGTCATATGCAACAGAGGCTCAAAGAATAACAATCCAAAAGGCAGATCCAAAATCACAGACAGGCAAGAGTAGATGCACAAAAGATCAAAGGTAAATCAGAACATGGGGATATCCAAGATGTGAAAAACCAGAAAAGCAAGGCAGGGTCATACACAGAGCTAAATCAGAGAAATATCAGTTTCAACCTTACTTGAATGGTAAACAAAAAGACTTTACAAGTATCATGAGTGTCCAGTTATGGCAGGGAATAAGCCTGACCAACAAAGAAGAAGTTACAGTTTAGGAGAGGGTATTCCCAGGTGGTGTGGTGGTGAATGGTCAGTTATGGTCAAAACTGTAGTATTACCTTGGGAAACTGGGATATCTGTGATAGAATAGATAGCAATGTATGACAATGGCTGTCTTGAGATGGGTAGAGGTTCAAGAAGACCTATTGGCAACTGATGTGAGGTGCAAGACTGAGCATAAAATTTGCATTGGCAAACTGCTCAAACTGGGGGGCCAAAGACTGAAACCAGAATTTATTTTCGACTAAACTTTTTGGTCGTTGAATGTGGAAATGTATGGATCTAAGTGAGATGTGTACCCATTGGATGACGTTCTCATGCATGTTCTGGGATACATGTGTTCTCTGAGGGACACTCTGGTGGAGTCGGGTCATCTTGTGGAGCACCATAAAAATAATGCATGATTTGCCAGTTGACAGGAGTTGGAATGCATGACCTGGGCAGAATGGTTTCTGGGGAATTCAATACTTCAGAGATCTAATAGATACATGAGAAGGCATCTGCTTTTGAGTTCTTGGATCCAGGTCTATAACTTGTCAAAGTTAAAGTAAAGAACAGGGACCACTTGGCTTGTCATGGACTTTATCTTTTTGCTGACTTGACATGCTCTAGGTTCTGGTTATCAGTGAGGATGAGACATGGTTGTTCAGGCCTTTCTAGCCAATGCTGACACTCTTCCTATGCTTTCTTAAATGTGAGCATTTCCCAGTTTCCCACATCATAGTTTTGTTCTGCTGATGTTAGCTTCTGAAAGAAGGCAGCACAGGGGTGCAGGTTGGCAAGGTTACCATGGTGTTCTGATAAAATGGATCCCACTCCATTTTCAGATGAGTCAACCTCTACTTCGAATGAGAATGAGGGGTCTGGATACTTCATTATCCAGAACCCAGATGGGAAAACTGGTAAAGCATTTCTTCAGATTCTGGAACACTTGGGTGGCCTTTTCTAACCACTTAGAAAAGGTTTCCCCTTTAGATGTGATGTCAGAGGGGCTGCTACAGAGCTGGATCCCTGGATGAATCAACTGTAGAAATGTGCAAATCCTAGGAATCTCTGCAGTTCTTTAGTGATCCAGGGCTATGGCCAGGAGATGACTGCTTCCACTTTCACCTTTTCCATCTCCACTACATACTCATCTATGATGTAACCCAGACACTTAACTGAGGGGCAATGAAACATTTTCCAATGTCACACAGAAATGCTTTTCAAAGAGCTTCTTGAGAACTAGGTGTGACAGGCATGTTCTTTCCTAAGACAACCGGGTTCTGAGGTGATTTGGTTAAAAAGAATGTGAGGGTTTTAGTGTGTAAGCTGCCTTTGTGCACCTGAAGGGGAATGGTGCATTGCATGACTCAATGGCTCATTCCATCCACGCTCTGCTGCAAAAGTACAAAACGTTAGTGCATAGTTGGCTGCTGTCAGTTTACCTTGTTTGAGGGAAAGGAGTCTCTTTCCGGCATCGTTCCCTGAGACTGGGCAATCGAAAAACCTCTCAGAATTCCCTTCAAACTCTTCAAATATTTGGTTCAGCATCATTGGTTGAAAGTAGCGGTGGGTCAGGTGAGTGCTATCCTGGTAAGCAGGATAGGCCTAGGAAAGGCAGAGGGTGCAAACAAAACAGCACATTGCATTTGCCTGGAGATCCATCATATTTGTAGTGTTGTACAAGACAATGGCAGAAGCAGTCTACTTCTGAGTTAGTGAAGGAACTTGAGCTACTCATGCTAGGATTGCAATGTTGAGGCAGAGGTGTTCAAGTTTTCCCCCATACAAGCCTGTGCAAGCTCCTCCATACTAGTGGTTCTGAGATTTGCTAATGTTGTGTGATTACCCAGTAATTGATAATAGGATGTGAGAGTTGAAGCTGGATCCATGTTACTCAGCAAAGCCTTTTGTAACAAAGGGGACTCAGGATGATAGTTAGGATCCATGTGCGAGAGGTTTATTACAAACAATGTCCAAAATCCATATATCACAAACAATGGGGTAGATCCAAGTCATGCACAATAGAGGCTCAATGAAAAACAATCCAAAGGACAATGCCAAAATCATAGTTACAAACACAGGCAAGAGTGGGTTACACAGAAAGTAACTTGAATGAGGGGATTTCCAAGACAAGAAAAAAACAGAAAAGCATGGCAATGTCAAACACAGAGAACTATCAGATAAACAACGCCTCAGAACTTACTTGAGTGATAATTGCACTGCCTTGTCGCTTGTTTATCATAAGTGTCTATTTGCTTTATATATATGTTTATGGCAGGAAATGAGCATGCTCAATGAAGAGGTGTTCAAAATTCGCAGGAGGGTGCCCTCTGATGGCATGGTGGTGAATTATCCATGACAGATGTGACATACTGATACCGAAATGTTGACTGTCAAAAACAATACACTGTGTAAACACTGTAATTTCAGTCTTCTAGCTTTGTCTGAGGACATTTCTTCTTGCCACTCAGTGTTTGCTGCAGGGTTAGTTTCTGCTGTGTGGTAGCAGTGAACCTCTAATGCTAGATATTTTATCTGGTTACTTGTACGAAGATGCTATAGTCCCTCTTCTTGATATTTCACAGATTTCAGGCCCATCATTCATTGGAAATACGTTCAGACGTTCAGTTCGCTTTCATTTTGGGTCATCTCTTCATTAGAGTGACAATGTACAGGAGGCTTACTTATCGTATGTTGGTACTGGAGCAATATTTTGAGTACTAGTATGAGTATCAGACCAACACCCAATAGCAGTATCAGTATTGATGCATCCCTAAATCATAGAGTTGTAAATCAGTGTTGCAAGTCCATGTTTTCCCAAAAGTTGCTTTTTAAATTTTGCTCCTGTCCAGGTGTTTATTACATAAAGCCTAGAATAAGCTGCCACTTATATGCTCCACATCTCTGCTATCACTAGAGACTACAGATTAAATGGCCATTAGTGCCTAGTGGCATATGGCATAAGCAGTGATGTATAGCCTTCAGAGAACCCTTAACCTGGTTTATCTGGGCCAGTGGAGCAAGTGCTTTGTGCCTACATAGTGGAGCCATCGAGGAAGGGAGTGTCCTACTTGGATTCCGCACTGAAATTAATTAAATACATTAAGCATAGCGCTTCGTTGCCACACAGGCAAATAGAACAAAGAGGAATCTGGATTTAGTAGCTTTGGTTCTGTAAAAGTAAAAGTAAAAGTAAAAGTAAATAAAAGTAGTTTCATTCACATTACATGAGAATTTAGATGAAAATATCATTCATTCATTCATTCATCTTCAGTAAGTGCTTTCTCCTGTTCAGGGGTAGTGCATACGAAGTGTGTGTATTCAGGGTGTGAATATACTCTGGATGAGATATCAGTCCATAGCAGAGCTCCATACACTCCATACATAGACATAAACACTTATTCTCACCTGTGGTTAATTTTGTATGGTTTAATTAATTCACCTATCGGCATGTTTTTGCAAGGAGGGAGGAAATCAGAGAACCCAGAGGAAACCCAGACAGACATGAGGAGAACATGAACAGAAACTCCACACTGACAGTAACCTGAGCTGGGGCAGCAGCACTACCCACTGCACTACTATGCTACTCAGGTTTGCAGGAAAATATACATAATTTGATATTATTTAATATGGTATAAAACAAAGCCTTCTTTTTAATTACACAAAGAATTCCAAAGTATTTACACTCAATTTACACTCAGTTTACACAGTAGAAATGATTCTGTATTGTGAAGTGAAGTGATCTGGGAAAAAGTATAAAAATTAAAATATCAAGAATAAAAAAATATCAAGATAAGCCTGCCAGTATCATGACATTTTAGCATACAATTGTCATTCACATAATTGTTATTTGTCTGGGAAAACTTGCCTCAGCTGAACTCAGAAAAATAAGTGTTTTAAGCAACACTGCATATATACTGGATTCAGTGGAATAGGAAAGGAATTTGAGTAAGGTAAGGAAAGTCATTCTCTGCCTTTTCACTTTTGGAGGTAGCCAGGCTTTAAAATGCTGTGCCTTGACTTGTGATTGAGATCTCTTTAAAAGAGAAACATGGTTTCAGTTCTGAAAGTTTTCCAAAATTGATATAGTAGAAAATATGAAGGGGTTTCACAGTACGTCCGGGAAAACACAAAACTAACAGGTAAGAGCAAGAGTAGCTAAGTTACAGTTCCACTAAATGTTACCATATTCCCTGACAAAAGAAAGTTGGAATTAGTTCACAGACCAAAGCTAAATTACAAATAAAAATATATAACTGTTGTTAAACTTTGTCACAGTTGTTACAGGCCTAACTGTTAAAAAGAAGTGGTGAAGACTATTCTGTTTTTGCCTGTGGGAGGTTTTAGTAATGTTATCTCTTTTTGTGCATGAACACAGCATAAATAAACAAGACCAAGTGAAATGCTGAGAAGGTCAGAGACATATCATGTGCTTTACACAGGATCATGAATCAGTTACTGCAATACAAATGATACATTTTTCACATGTTCTTCTACACAAACTGTTTTTTTTCTATTTTATGCAAATTGTGTTCTCTAGAAAGTTGTTGAGAAATACTGATAAATACATTCAAGATCAAAGTATGACTTAAGGTAAGAAAACAAAATAATTGCTACACAACTCAGGGTTCACAGGTCTTGTCTGGAGAGAATCTTACAGCCAGAGAAACACACAAAGCAAGACTCACACGAAACCTAAAAAATGAAAGGAGTAAATGAAAAGAGGAACTCAGACATCTTGCTTCTCTTTGATCAGTTCCGTTCTGGTAATAATGAAAGCTGTGCATCAGCTATATCTGACGTAACCAAGATCACATCAAACATCATGATTCTTGAAGGCATTTCTACTCTACACGATGGGTATCATTATATATAGGTTTGCTTACAGACTGCCAGCAATACATCAGTGTTTCGTTTAGTTCCTTCTCGCAGTACACTGGCATTCCATTCTGCTGGCGGAATGGAAATCGACTTCCTGGACAATCATTATAAATAAATGAATTATTTATTCACTGTAAGTCTGTTATAAGNAGGACACTGTTGGGTTTCTGTGTGTAGAATATCGTGACTCTGTGTTTAGATGCTTTTTGATAGTAAAACACTTTATACAACTGCCACAATAAAATTATAACATTTAAACCCAGTAGGCTAGGTAAAAACAAAGAAATGCTTAAGAAACACTGCAAATTCTTAAAGCTCAGAATGTCTACTTACATATGAGCCATTAAACACTACTGTAGAGTGACATCACAAATAATTTCAATGCTGAAATTATTATCAGCCACCCCCAAAACAGGCAGAAATATTTTGGCCTCTGGTAAAAAGAGTTTTAAAAAAATTGTTATAAATAATAACAATTATATTATAATAATAAGAATAATTATTATTAAGAAACAAATTATTAATTATAATAACTGTGTTAAAATTTTTTATATTTAAAAATTTATATTTTTATAGTTAAAAAATAATAGTTTGTTTAATAATATTTTTTGTCTACAATTGTAAAAATTAAATACAAAATTTTAACAACAGATAAGTTGCTTCCAATCAATTTGCAATGATTAAAAAATGTAAATTTAATTTAAAAAGATATGTGATATCCATGATATCTCAGAAAAGTGTACTGTGATATAATTTATCACAATATCAATATTACATCATCATATCACCCAGCAGTATGGTGTCAATAAGCAGGCCACTCAATAATAAAAACAGAGGGGATAATGTGCAAAGACAAGGGGTTTTTGGGGGGTTGAGATATATATATTTATATATATATATATATATATTTACTGTATATAATTTATTATTATGTGCGAAATCTAAAAATATCTAACATGCGCTTGCAAGAACTTTGTACCAATTGTATAAGTAAGCTTATCTGGTTGTTTAAATCCAAACAGCAGTTTACAGTTAAATATCATTTATGCTGTTAGGTAGGACCTTCTTATCAGCAATGTTGGCACCTCTGCAATGGGAAAAAGGAGGCATGTGAAAACAATGAAGGGTTTGTTATTAAGCTATATGGTACCCTCTGTCATTATTTATGGCACCAGTCAGAGATAACCTGCCTATAGCATTAGCAGACCCAACCAGTATGTTACCAACCTCTTTAAGGTAGCTAGATATGTTATGAAACCTAATCAAAACACAAGCCATTTGCAATAATTTTATCTGTGTAACTAGTCTGCAGTATATCATTGGGTTGTAACTTTAGCACCCATAACAGATCCTTTAGGTGTTGCTGATATCTATGGAAAGCACAATAGCATAAAGACAAACTTCAAGTTACCTGTAGCCATTAGCTAAGTCTTAGTTTACCTAGACACACTAGCTGACTAGCAACATGTATAACATAAAGCTACATTCATGACACAAAGGAAGCTAACTGCACTAGCAATTAATCTCTAAGTAACTGGTATTTAAACACAATTTTTAACACAAAGTCAGTTACTCTGGCAAAATATATTGTGTTTAGGTGTTTTGGCTCATCTGTCCAAAGCATGTGTTTTGGGTCCCCTTGCTAGTTTCAGTGCTTTCCATTGCTTAATACTTTTATTGACTCTACTTTTGGCTCTTACTGCACCATACAGCTTTTCTCAATCAGTACTAAATAAGCTACAGTCTTGTGTCCTGGATACCACAATCTTTTGACAACATTCAGCTCATTTATNTAAGTGAATAACAAGCTGAGCTAAACTCAATAGGATAATTTGGGGAAATGTAAATCACAGCATGGCATTATGATAACAGGAATACACTATATGGCCAAAGATTTTGTGGACAACTGACCATCACACGCAAATGTAGTTCTTCCCTTAAACTGCTGCCACAAAGTTGGAAGCACACGATTGTATAAGATGTCATGGTATGCTGTAGCATTAAAATTTCCCTTCACTTGAGCTAAGAAGCCCAAACCTCTTCCAGCAATGTCCCTGTGCACAAAGCAAGGTCTATGAAGACATAGTCTGACAAGGTTGGAGTGGAAGAACTCAAGTGGCCTGCGCAGAGCCCTGACCCTCAACCTCACTAAACACCTTTGGGATGAACCGTCTGTGCCCCAGGCCTCCTTGCCTGACATCAGTGCCCAACCTCATTAATGCTCTTTTGGCTGAACTGAACAAAAATCCCCACAGCCACGCTCCAAAATCTAACGGAAAGCCTTCCCAGAAGAGCAAAAGGAGACTAAATCTGGACTGGGATGTTCAAAAAGCAAGTATAATTGTGATGGTCAGTTGTCCACAAACCTTTGGCCATATAGTATAGGAATTATGTAATATAGTTTTTTTTAATAGAAAAATTCTTTTAGCACTTCCTAGTCAAGATACCTGCTAATGGCTGTGTGCAGAAATTTGATAATTAAAGCAGAAAATGTATTCATATTGCTACTTTAAAGGCTTTACCCTATCATGTACCTGAAAAAACCCAGAAGATATCTTAACATCATTTTATGTCCAAACTGACAAAAAATATTATTAACACATATTAAAAGTTAATATTTCAGCTTTAGGAAATACATATAATAATTAAAGATAGGTTAAACTGTTTGGGTCAGAATGATCACATTTATATTCTAAAAGTGAAAAAACACAGAAACTTTTTCTAATTTTTCCAGCAATGTCTGTAATGGCTCAATTTCACTCATGAACATGAAAAGTCTTGTGTATATTGACTATAATCAAGTTTTTCTCCCATATCTCACATCTGTACAGACTTGTCTTTCATCCATAAACACTTGTAAAAACTAAGATGAATCATATAAGTTATATGGGATATTTTATTTTTAAATTCTTTAAAAAATCAATATCATAAGGATTAAGTGTATTTTCACTCCAAATACTAAACCATAATGTGCAGCATGACCTGAGGGTTCATACGGTCACCGTCTGCTGAATGCAGTCACTGAGTATGAAGAAACGTGAATGTGCATACTCATAACTCAGTACAGTGGACACAGTATGCTGCACTACTACTACAAACAACACACTCTCACATGTAGCGGTAGCAGCTTAGACCCCACAGTAGGACAGCCAGATGAATAAATACAGTATGACAGCCACATAAATAAACGCTGCTAAACATCATACCAGTATATATTTCATGCTGTTACACTAGACTTGCAGCCTGCATTGGTGTTTGACCCTGTCACTGACTTTTAACATAACATAACACCATGGTGCACAACAGGACGAGTGTCCCTGAGACTCATTGCCACCTGTCACACAAAAGCACAAAAAGAATGTTATGTGCATGTGCCTACGCCGCTCAGATAACACTGAGTGATGAGCCTGGCTTCATTTTTAGAATAGCTGAAATGTAGCTATGCTTTCAGGAATCCTTTACCCCATGCTGTTCTTTAACTGTAATCTATCAAAAATCAACAGTCAAATCAATATATCTCTGGAACAACACTAAGATATGAAGAGTACATGAACTGGAAATTTTAGTTGTTGGGTTATGTAATCCTGTACGCTGGATCTGAAATGAACTTCAACCTTGTGTTCAAGGTTATTTATTATAATGAAGTAGTCTTGTAGACACTAGTCTTGTAGACACTAGTAATAATTTGTCAGCTGGTACAAATTTAAAAATAACACATCTACCATAATTAGGCCACAACTCAAACTAACACAATCCTGCATAAGAAAGACAAGCTTTTTCACAAATTGTATGTACAGAGTGTCTAAATCATATTGGCATTTTCCAATTATTGGATGTTAGAATATATGCCAGTTACATATGCCAGAAATGAAGGAGTTGGAAGTTTGATGGAAGATATTTCATGTTGTAACTAACCAGGTAAGCTAGCTAGTTGGCAATATTAAATGTTATTGATGTAAACCTTAATGTTAGCTAGTGAAATTATGTGATTAGCTAGCTAGCTGTTTCAACGTAGGCGGTAGAAGTGTAATGGAAGGTATTTTATGTTTCAGCTAACTAGTTAAGTAGCTAGCTGACAATACTGAGTGATAGTGATGAAAGCCTTAATATTAGCAAGTGGAATTTTGTGACTAAGCTGCTAGATGTTTAAAAAAGCATTTAAATATCTGGGCAAAAAAACAAACAAACAAAAAAAAACAGCATGAATGCCCACTTTTCTTTACAGGCAATGTTGGAAGATGAGGGAGTCAAAGAGACAGGTTCTGGATTATTAGCTTATTAGCTTATTAGCTTGACCAACTAACTGACTTTCTGATACCCCACTTTTAAAACAGTCATGCACAGGTTTCCTTTAGGTCATCAATACAGTAAGTGGCATGTACAACTAAAACATATGGGCCAGTAATCAATCAGTTAATGAGAAAGAAGAGCTGCAAGGAGCTACCCATTTTTTCCCCCACAATGAATCCTACCTCCACTGCTAGGATTAGTTACTAATTCTTAGTCACAAGAAGTCAGCCAATATAATATTTTGGCTGAGCTTGCCTAGTTGTTCTGTGATACTTTTTGTGGTACCTAATTAGCATCTAGCATCCTAGCACAGCATCTTAACAAATAAATGCCTCCATTTCCTACTGGCTATATTAACTATGTTCCAATTTAATTTATAGACAAAGTAGATTGGAACATAGTTAATATAGCCAGTAATGTAAATCCAGATGTAGATCCCAAATAAGCAAG
>CM074960.1:8894931-8915412 GCA_037577455.1 Pangasius macronema
CATGATTATCCACTGAAGCAAGGGTAAGACTTAGGCATAAACTGCTTTTGGGAAAGTAATGGCCACAACTGACATCCACAGCGTTTTTCACAAAAATGTTCCATCTGAATTTTATATAAAATGCTGGCTATATTTCTCACACCTAAATAGCACTATTTTAGGTGACCATAAATAATTGGCTAAAATAATATACTCAGAAATAAACAGCAAATGGAAGGTATTTAATTAACAACACATAGGAGAACTCATAGGAGGACCTTCTAGATTAAAGCCTAACACATACAGTATACTGTATGTAGCTGTAACTTAATTACCAGTAACAAGTGATTGTGTTCTTTACCACTATATTCTGTATTTCTCATTGCCTGAATAGAAATATTTGACATAACTGAATAAAACATGAGCTGAATTCTTAGAATGACTGTCTGGCTACATTAGATTCAATACAACAAATGTTCTTTTCCACAAGGCTGTTCCTGAAAAAAGGGTCCACACAGAGCTGGGCTTTTTACCACTGGCATTGTGGCAGTAACAGCAGACAAAGACATGGTGTGAGTCAACCAGTCGGCTAGTGCCCAAACTGTCTGGCCCTGGTCTAGGTGCTATGCTACAGTGAGAGAGAGAAAGTGGGGGTTGAGCATTTCTGGGTCTGGGACAAATCCTAAGCACACTGTTTATTTCGTGTAGCTCCATTAAGAGTCCATAGGCCATATAAACAGAAAATGGCAAGTACTTTAAATATATGAATGAACCCAGACACTGTGATTTAATGAAAGCTGGCATGTGAGCTCACTTCTGCATTGGAAGTTTCTTAACACAAAAGTGTCTTCCCTGTTTTACTTCAGATTGTAAGTGGATGCAAGCAACTAATTTTAAGTCAAGACATTGTACATCACATATGTTGGACGCCAAATATATTACAACGGATTGCAATTTTTTGGAGATGACATTTTCTAAGATGACATTATCACCCACTGGGACTGGAAATAACAAGTGCCAATTAAAGGTCAAAGGACAGAATTTTGAAAAAGAAAGAGGGAGAATCAATATGGTGATCTTTTGCCCAAAAAATGTCTGGCAACTGAAGCAAAAACCCCAAAGAACAAAGGGTTACCCTTTCACAGGCAGTAATGTTTTCTGTATTTCAGGGCCAGTCGGTTGGGACAGTGGCTGTTCTCTCGTCAGCATTCCAGCCACAGGCACAGGAACAGACAGCACTTGTCCTTGATGAGACAGCATTCAGAATCGGTAGCCTTGCACCTGTTGACTCAAGTGGGATATTCCTCCACAGANGAAGAATTTTGATCAGGGTCTCCTGATATGTCAATGTCTCCTGGTGTCTGTACATGTGTCAATCTCAAATCCCACTTTACAATGCCTTCTTCTGGTGAGTTAACAAGTAACTCAAGTGGGACATAATCAAAACCAGATGGGCTGGCTGAGAAGGTAAACAGCATGTGATTGTGTTACGCTCCCTGACCAGTTAGCAGATCTTTCTGGATGTCAGTATCTGCTGCAAACAGCTGCGCAGACTAATTTAATCCAGACTCAATTACACCCACTGCTGTGATGGGTTTTAAAGAGGTTCTTGCTTACATGATGGCCAATCAACACGGCCTGCGTTAGAGCACATGCTAGAATGGTCCTTGTTTGCCACTGATGACACATTAAGACTGGTACAAGTGTCTTTAATCTCGTGTTAAACCAAGCTAAGCAGGAATGGTATTTCCCTCAGCATAGCCAATAATCTCTGGACAGTGACAGGGGACAGCCATTATTATACTCCATAGCATACACAAAGTGTGAACAGACAGTGAAAACGTGAATTAGAAAACAAAAATGGCAGTTTTTCTTACCCTCCATATGCTCCAAAAGTAAAACTCCTTTTTCTTTGAGGCATCATGGTAATTAGGCTGAGCTCAGCATTAGAAACACACAGACAGTAACAGAGATTCGCACTGAGATGGAGGCACTATGTCACTCTCACCGGACTGAACCGAGAGTGGCCAAGCGTGTGTGTGTGTGTGTGTGTGTGTGTGTGTGTTCTTTCTCTTCCACTCCCCTGACTCTCTCCCTCCCTCCCTCCCTGTCTGCCTCTCTCTCTTCTGCCTTCCTCTCCACCTCTCTTTGTATGTATGTTCCCTTTCCTCTCTTTCTCTCTTCACTGATTACTTTCAGACCCGGTAACCAATAGGTGATCACTTAACATGCTTCCCCTCTTATGGGCGATCTGTAAACAAGCTGAAAATGAACTTGCAAACTCTGCAAACACGACTTTGTTGTGGAAGCAGCTGTACATTTGATAATGAGAAAAGTAAATCAGAGTTCCAGCATGTGATTTCTGCCATTAATGACGGTAATGCCGAGACAGAAGACAAATAACAGACCGAAAGTAGAGAAAACAGAGGTGCTTTTAAAGAGAAAAGGCAGAAAATCAAAAGTACGTGAAAGACAATAGGTGATATATTCACAAATCATTTCAAAAACCAGCTGGCCAAACAAAAGGGAGGAACAAGCACAGCAAGAGGGAATTGTCTCCTCCTTTACAGTCACTGCCTTGCTAAATAAAGTTCTCAAATCAGTGATCACAGTCGCTGTGGGCCGTTATTTCCCCTTTAAAAAATCAACCAGGAACAGAGGAAAGTGGAAGTATTTCTGTGCATTATTTCGTAATCTGTGCTGTTTTAGATATAGTGAGATAAAAAAAAATCAGTTTCTTTTAAATCAACTGTTTAAAAACACACAAGTGGAGGAAAGTTTATTACAAAATCTTTTTTCAAAAGTCTCTTTGCACATCCTTGTATATTAAGGATGTAAGGCAATGCATCTGTACCTGTACTTGTTTAGTGCTTAAAATATTCCTATCTTTTTTCATATTCAAATTTAAACCGGAAATGGTTGTGGTCTATACCAGAAGATTGTTTCAGAATCTACTTATGTATCAGAATCTACTTATGAAGCTGGGATGCACTGCTGCTGTGAGACAAAATGGGGTATTAGTGGTATTTCATTGGCTATATGGAGTTATGGGTAAATTAATGAAAACATACGCCTATTTTATGCCTATTTTTGGCATTTGTACAGAAATATGGAGCTTGAGTAAGGCAGTGTTTAGGTCAGGCTACTGGAGCAAACCACTGACAAAAAGCCCTGAACATTCTAGTTAGTCTGAAAGTCTTTTTGAACAGTTTATGAGTTTTAGTTAGGGTGGGACGTTGCTGAAACCTGGCAAGCTTCCACAAGAAAATAAAAATCTTGTGTTTTGTTTGCTTGAGTTTTTTGCTTCATGCTGTGGGATCCCATTCCCAGTGCACCCAGTCTGAAGCTTTTTGGCAAGCTTTCTTAAAAAATTAAATGAAATAAAAATAAAACAGTCCACCTACTATTCACATCTATATTTTTATTCATTTTGGACATATTATCTGTTCAACCTGAACAATGTGTTCACTATTGGGTTACATTCCTATTGTACATGTAACAAAACCCAAAAAGAAACAAAGATCGTCTCCCGTAACTGTTCTTCTTTCTTAGAGAGACTATTACATTGTAATGAAGAAAGGTGGCACACTGAGATGAACACACACACACACACACACACACACACACACACACACACACACACACACACACACACACACATATATATATATAAATGAAAGATTCTTAGCTACTCTTAGATTCTTAGATTCATCACTACTCTCTCTATCTATTTCTCTCTCTCTTCTACGGCATTATGTCTTTCTCCCAAAATACCAGCCCAACACTTTTGCTCTACACAAAAAAACCTGAGACAGAGCACTTCCTGCTTGCTTCTCACTGGCATCCTTTTTACACAACTATCAGAGAGAGAAATAGGCAGACAGACTTCCACGAGGATGCTGAAGCTCAGGTTCCTCAGGAACAGGCCTTCCTTTCTGCCTTATGGGTGGGGGTGGTGTTTATGAATGTTCAATGGTACAAAATTTCCATATCTGTACTAGAGAAATGAAAGTGTTTATTATACACACACTCAGCTGACCACATACGATACACAAGAAGACACAACATTTCATTTTTAATACTGCTGGAAATGCCATTTGAAATGACTACTAGATGGTTCGCTCAGATGTGGAAGCAGCTATACATACTTTTTCTACCAATACATGTGGTCCATTATAAATGGCAAGACTTGCAGCTCATTTCATAGACCCTGAGTGGAGACCGCAGCAAAAATGATACAGGATAGTGCTGATGCACTTCACACTGCACTCAGTAAGTAAATACACAGCGAGTAGTCCATTGCCTGCATCATGAGCAGCTTAACTCAACCTTCATCAGAATATATACAGATGATTCCATAGATTTGTTTCTTTCATACTGAAATTCATGACATCTCAGATTCAAAGTGCCTAGGATTCACCAAATATCAGGTCAGCTAGTCAGTATTTTAAATGATCACTTGCTCAAACATTTCATCCTGTCATCCTCCCATCGGTGGCTTTTAGACAAACATCATAGCAGTGGTCACACTCGGAGATTTTAATTAAAACTTTCTGACACTGTCAGAAGTTTGTCATCAGCTGTCTTTGGTTGCAGTGGCATTAAATTGGCTGCCAGGAAGCACATCATAATATGGGTTCTAAGACCACTGAGCTTGACTCATGAACAAAGAATTATTTCTATGATTTCTATCTGCCAGAAAGACACTATTTTTAGAGCTTCACTATGAAACAATCCATAATTTCAAAGCTAACCAAAATGCTCCAAAGTGTAGTTCTTTCAGACAAATTTTTAGCTATCAATTATCTTAAACAAACATATTGATTTAAAACCCAATAAACACATTAATCAAGCAGCTCACAATGTAATAAACACCCTCTAATAAGTGTAGTTAGGTTATTATAGCTTATGCCATTGATGAAGAACAGGACAGCTAAACTGTCAATGGGGGAGGTGGCGAAGCTTTGAGGCACCAAAGAAGCTAATATTACACACAACTGGAGGGAAAGCTCCCAGCAACATTTGAAACCGAGAAGGAAACATCCAACTCGACATTATGCTGTGCCACGATCCAAGAAATGACAAGGAAGAAGCTATCATGCAACTTTTACAGCAGCCTATAGGACATTGTGGATCAGCAAAAAGACAAATGTATTGATCTATGACTTTAAAGCAAACATTGGTACTAGAGATGTAAATGGGAAAAAAATGGTTTGAACAGATAATGCGTTCTACAGAATACGAGGTGGCTGTGGATTGAGTGCAAAGGCGTGTCTGTCTCTTTTGTGAATGGCATGGAAGTTCACTCTGTTCAGCTTCTTTAATCTCTGATTGTACTCTTTGTTACCATAGGTCTGAGCGGCTGAGGGCTGCTCAAACCTCTGTATCGCAGCCTGCCTATGCTTCCTTCTTAAAACTGACACTTCTTTGCAGAGCCACTGCTCCATACAGCCTCCATACACAAACCAAACACTGGGCACACTGCTGCATATCTCTGCTGGAGTCTAAAAAAAGTTATTGAATACATTTAATAAATTTATATATTGTATTAAGGAAAAACAATTTCCTGTTCACTTTCAATAATAATAATAATAATAATAATAATAATAATAATAATAATAATAACTGTCACCTAATGGAGGCGAAGGTGGATGCAGATTGTAGTTTAATATAGAAGCAAACAACATAAATTACATTAACATTAACTTAGAAACATAAAACATAAACTAGGATATCAAGCCAGGAACATAACACGAGCAACGAAGGAAAAAGCTAGACAATGAGTGCGATGCAAGACAGGAATTAAATACTAGTGCTCATTAGACTCGAAATGTGAAACAGGTACAAGCAGTCATGTGATGTGATAGTGAGGTGCAGTGGTGGATGGGAAACGTAGTTCAGTGCCGATTCCGGCATAACCCTGACACATCGTGTTACACCCCTAAATGCTACATACAATAGAGGATACTAAGAGATCATATGAAGACATGGTTTGGGTATGGGCAACTAACCTATACGCAACTAACAAACTGGTGGGAGGGAACACATTCCACATGCAAGAATCCAAGGCCACCAGGGTCTCATCTAAGCCTGAAACTAAAAGCCAGATAGGACATATTAGCCTCAGTACTCCTGCAGATGCAGCTACCTATCACCGCCTGATATGTGCAGAGTTTATGCTGCAGATAAAGAAACCTTGGACCGCAGGAGAGACCAGATAGAGCTCCAATGTGGACTGCAGACTCATAAAGAATTCATGACGAGCAATAAAGAAAACAAAACAAAATTCAAAGAGGCTTGGAATAACACTAGTGAAGATATCCTTGAAAAAAAAAACACCTTTTTGGATAACCCTGGCAAAAAAGTGACCTACAAAACTCTAACAACTATGAAGGTATCCTGCTACTTGCAATCATTTATTAGGAAAGGTCCTAATAAACAAAATCATCATCAAGAGGCTGAAAGTGGCCATCAACAATATACTCAACAAAGAATCCTGTGCTGATCAGGTTGTAACTCATCATAGTGGAGCACTCAACATACAACATAAAATGAAATGATGTGCAGAGGCATCCATGGAGGACAGCTAAAATATTTATCCAACGCAATGACGTTTGATCTCATGCTTCCTTTTTATCCTCGATGTCAACTGAATTATGCAAAGAACCACATATGGAAAGAAAGGGAGTACCCAGTAGACCCACTGTAGGCAACTGAAGGACTTGGACTTCACAGATGACTTTAATTTCACACAGCCGACATCAACTTCAGCAAAAGACAGCACTAACCATTCACAGAAATCAAGATGGTGAAGAGTCAAATTCAGAGAACATCCCCTGGAGGAAGAGCCGTTCATGATCTCCTCCATCTCCCCCACTGATAATTCAGCTGTCCTGCTCTGCCCCAATGACAATTAGCACCTTTGATCAAGATTTTACTGCTAGAACTCACAAGACCAAAGCGACATTCATCACCATGAAGAAATGCTGGATTTTTAGATGAATATCATATCAACTAAAGTCAGTGCTGAGTGGGTGATTCTCTGTGTCTTAGGGAATAATTAAAGGCATGTATTAAAAGTCTATGATGGAAGACTACACATATACACATGTAAAACTAATCATATTTTCATATCCCTGTGATATGAAGAACTCAATTTTACGCAAAAATCATCGAAACAAAAAAAAAAATTTACTATGCACATCCCTGACCTGTGGGAGACAACAAATCAAGAACTTGTGCAATACTTAGAAAACAGTGATGGGTAGGTTACACAGCAAAAAAGCCTCCTTCCATTGTGAGGCAGGCCCCAAAATGGAGCACTCAGTGATTGTCCATTTACTCATCTCCAGTAGATGCTTTAGCCTGGTCATGGTTTCGGTGGATCCAGAGCCTGTTGCAGGAACAAGGTGGGAGAATTCACCCAGGATGAGACACCAGTCCATTGCAAGGCACAATACAGACAAATTTACACCTACAGGCAATTTAGTGTAGCGAATCAGCCTACCTGCATGTCTTTTCAGGCAAGGGAACATGGGAGCACATGCAAAATTCTGAACAGACAGTAACCCGAGCTCAGGATCAAACCAGAGACCCAGGAGCTGTGAGGCAGCACGAGCTACTGAAAATGTAAAAACAATGTACTTGTTATAAAACATGTTATACAACAGTTAGTTCCAGTTCACTTATCTGATCGGTCGAGCGGCATTACAAGAGTGCTTATGTTTGCTATAACCACACTGGGATGTTTCACTGCTGGTATCCACTCCGCTCGGCACATACATTTCGACTTCCTAGTTTGAAACGGTTACTACAGTAGAGTTAACGACATAATCAGTGAACACTGCAAGCAATACATTTTTTCATAAATGTAACTTTTCACTTAAATATGAAAGCTTGTCAGATGAGGATGAAAAGGAAGAAGGGGAGCCAGTTTCACTGGAAGGACCTTTAATGAGAATGTACAAATCAGTGTGAGCTAGCTACCCAGCTAGCTGACAGGCTATAAAGTGAGTGTAGCTTCTTTGGGATCTGTTTCCCCTCACAGAGTAAAATTTAGCTACATCACTCAGCCTGCGACTCCATTCCTATGCCAAATCACAGCCTTGTCAATATTCATATAACCGCACTCTTACTCATGTGATATTGCTTCAATTAAACAGCTAAAGTAAATAACAAATGAATTAACTGGTTACACTATAGTTCATAATGTTCTGGAAAGTACTTGCTCAGACGGCCCAAGTCTGGAGACAGAACAGAGCAAATATTCCAGCAAGTGTAATAATTTTCATTGCTCACAAATTGTAAAGGTGGTCAGAAAGCAGGTGTTTATGGGTTGTTCATCCAGGATCTGTAAAAGGTTGCTAGGTTCTTTACTACACTTCAGAGAGGAGGGTTAATTACATGATAATATTTACACTGCACCATGATGAGCACCCTGCCCAAGGCCAGCCAAAGCACAGACGCTCGATTGAAGATTGAGCCAGGTTGGGTCATATTTAGAATGCAGGAGGAGGCTCAAACATGGGGTGAGAGGTAATATTCAAAGGGTAGTTGTGCTGAAAATATGGAAGATTTGAGCGCTGGATGCTTTGTTTTTCTTGTCTTCATTTTCCTACTGCAATGCTAAAGCAGAACATATGTATGCACTGCATCTCTGAGGTGAGAGCTGGGTCAGATCTCATACACTGAATGGTTTCCAAGTACAGCAAACTGTTTGGCTTTCATTTACTGATGTGAACTAAGCTTTAGATTACATGTGAAGTAGACTATGTGACTATGTTTTTAGAGCTGCTTCTTACATAACCTCTCTGGTCTCTGCACTCTGGGTGAGAAGGGTTGTACTGTCCTTCAAGACCTGATGTTGGATTTGGGTCTCATTAAAAAGGCTGTACATTACACAGACACAGACTCAGGATGCATATTTTCCGTGTTAATGTGTGCTGGGCAAATTGCAATGTAGCCAAATTAGTTTCGTAGTGTCTCTGACTTCATCAGGCATATTTGGAC
Organism: Pangasius macronema; assembly: GCA_037577455.1. Lineage (NCBI taxonomy): Eukaryota > Metazoa > Chordata > Actinopteri > Siluriformes > Pangasiidae > Pangasius > Pangasius macronema. The sequence continues at coordinate 8,903,920 of CM074960.1, forward strand.
TGAAGACTAGCTCAAGAGGAATGCTAGGCCAGTTACTAAATCTCTTTAAGGTTATTTGGTTTCCTGCACCAAGAGAACTATGCAAATCATGCAAAAGCAACAGAAAAATATTCTAAATTCTAAGTCTTCTAAATCCCCAGGCATGATTTGACCTGAGCGCATCCAAAAGCTGTTCAGTAGAAACAAAAGAGGTTGAAGATGATTATAAAAGTGAAGAGTGGACACAAGTTATTTGAGAATTTTTAGTTCAAAAGAACATTCATATACATAAGTCCCAATCGTCTTATGATCATTTTCCTGCCTTGTAGAATGACATTACATACACTCATCTGCCACTTTAATAGGAACAGCTGTACTAGTCTCTGTACCAGAAAGTCTGTTCAATAATTTCAGAAATTTGACAACTTCCTCTTGTGCAATAATAAGTCTCATGCTGCTCAGCTGTTCAAAAGGTCAGTAACTAGATAACATAGCATTAGATGCTCAGAGGAGAAAGGTCAGACTTGTTCAAGCTGACAAGAAGGCTACCGTAGCTCAAATAACCACTCTTCACAACCATGGTAAGCTGAAAAGCATCTCAGAATGTATAACACATCAAACCTTGAGGCAGATGGGCTACAAAAGCAGAAGACCACATCAGGTTCCAAGACATCCAAGAACAGGAATCTGGGACTACAGGAGGCACAGGCTCACCGAAACTGGACAGCTGAAAACTGGAAAAATGTCACCTGGTCTGGTACCAAGAAGCATTGACCAAAGTCAGTGAGATCACAATTTTCCCCCTGTGAGCATTAGCAGAAGCTCTTGATCTGTTTATGCAATGGTACCACATGATTGCTTGATACAGGTGCAGGTGTTTCTATTAAAGTGGCCTGTGAATGAATCTCCATTGAGATGTTTAGTTCATTTGATACTGAACCCATCACACCAAATTCACTTTCCAAACAGTAACATGATCTTTCACCTTGCAACCAATCTCCCTTCAGTATTACTGTAATGAAGCTTTTTAGTCTAAGCTGGATCAATAGGTTGACTTGGCAAGTGGTTTACAGGCATGGATAGATGCTTGGCCAAGTATTTTTCAAACACATTGATTGCACTGACAAACCGTAAAGATCTATTACATTTCTAATGGAGCCTCAGCCTCTGATGGATGTCACCCTATGACCACAAGGCAGCTCTGAGTTCCTTGTCCCTGTCCTACAGTCAATACCAGACTGCAAAGACAGTGCAAGCTAATGACAAACCTGTCCACACAACAGCACCTCAGTGAGAACCCCTTCAAAAAAAATACGGAATACAAATATTCAATTACAAATAAGTATAAATACTGCCACCTATTGGAAAACGGTGGAACTGCACTGATATGTGCTGAGTGTTGTTGCATTATGAGTCCAATTCATGAAATATGAATAAAATGCTGAAATCTATACATAAAAAATAAAGGAAAAAAGAGGGGTAATTTCATTATCTCAAATGAGGAGCGGTCTAAGGACACACACTGATTTCCAATGCAGATGACTAATATCCATTTTAGTTTAGTTTGGTTTGGTTTGGTTTTTTTTTTTAATTACCCTAAGATGGAAGGCTCACTTTGCTGGGGAAGCTGCCAAATGCTGGAGACTATGTGGAAGTCAGGAAGCTGGCCACTGCCATAGTAACAAGGCATTTCTGAGAAGAGATACATAAAGTATTACAATATATCTTCAGGACCGAAATGTCTTTACTTTTGCCCATTATAGCTAGGGAATGCGATGTAATACATATGATGATTTGATATCTGCTGGTAAAAAATCTTTGATTAGACGTTGGTTACTTCTTGAACCTTTCACAATAGAAAACAGGATAGAGCTGGTTAATAAAATGTACATAATGAAAAAACCTTACGTCTACAGCTGTATAAATTTGCTAAATCCTACATAAAATGGATCATTTTTGTGTAGCCATATTTTATGGAGCTGACAGATAACTGATTCTCATGGCTGGGATTAGTTTTTTGTTTTTGTATAATTTTTAATGGAGTAACAAACCTATTTTAGTTATCTTTCTCTCTTACACTGCTCTCCTAACATCTATAGTGCATCTTCCCTGTAAAATAGTTGTTGTAAATATATATTAAAAAAGTGTAAAATACAAAAGTTAACAAGAAAGGAAGTGTCATACTGAATTACTTTTATGGGTATGATCATTATTGATTTTGTTATTGATGTCTTTATTAGTAATATTGGGTGCAAATCCACACAGATTCTGATTCTTCTCGTCTGTCTCACCAAAAACCAAGAGTTTAAAATGCGTTAAATGTGTCTAAGCTTCCTAGATTTCTAAATTTTCTCCCTTACTGATAGCTGACCATCTGTATTCATGTGTTCTTTATAATATCTATTATCACACAGTCTTTAATGCTCTATATATGAGCTCTTCCACATCCACACAGCAGGCTAATGCTAATGAGGCTGCACTCAGGTCAGAAGCAGAAGCAGAGAGGGAATGAGAGGGCAAGAGAAGAAGAGATAGAGATAAAGATTGGTGGTATGCATTTTGTGTGAATTGCCTTCTCTGACAGCATGACGCTGACATTAATACTACCTGAGACTCAGAGCCACTCAGGCTCTAGGTACGATAAAGGAAAAAAAAAGGAAAGAGAGCGAGTGAACAAAAGAGGAAGAGAGAGAAAATGTAATATCTGGGACTTAAATGACAGTAATGAGAAGTACAGCAGCGCTTTCGGATAATTGCATGTCTACTGGAACGTCTCAGTCAGCTGACGTCTAGCACCCAGTGCTTCATCATGCCCGTGGAAAAGGTCATAGCTGGGTTTTACTAGTTTATATTTATTGACTGGTCTCCTGTGGTCAGTATAAGCACAGGCTGTATGGTCAGGGAGTGATGTTAAGAACAATCAGACCATTCAAAGAGGATCAGGCTCTGCTCTATACATGCTGCTTATCTATACATATACTCACTGTCCACTTTAATAGGAACATCTATATACCTGCTCTTTTATGGAGTTATCTAATCAGCCAATCACGTGGCAGCAGCACAATGCATAAAATCATGAAGATACAGGTCAGGAGCTTCAGTTAATGACATCAAACTTCAGAATGGGGGAAAATGTGATCTCTGTGACTTTAACCATTGCATGATTGTTGGTGCCAGATGGGCTGGTTCGAGTATTTCAGAAACTGCTGATCTCCTGGGATTTGTACAGTCAACAGTCTGTAAACAGTCTCTAGAGTTTACTCAGAATGGTGCAAAAAACAAAAAGCACCCTGTGTGCAGAGGGTCTGAGGGGTGAAACACCATGTCGATAAGAGAGATCAGAGGAGAATGACCAGACGGGTCTGAGATGTCAGAAAGTAACTCAAATAAGCACTCTTTACAACTGTGGTGAGCAGAAAAGCATCTCAGAACGCACAACACGTCAAACTTTGAGGTGGATGGGATATAACTGCAGAAGACATCCTCAAGGTTCGATGTTTTGTGCATGCTAAGATACTTTTCTGCTCACCACAGTTGTAAAGAGTGATTATACGAGTTACTATATCCTTCCTGGCAACTTGAACCAATCTGGCCATTTTCCTATGACCTCTCTTATCAACAAGGCATTTTCACCTACAGAACTGTCGCTCACTCAATGTTTTTTGTTTTTCGCACCATTCTGTGTAAACTCCAAAGACTACTGTGTGTGAAAATCCCAGGAGATCAGCAGTTTCTGAAATACTCAAACCAGCGCACCTGGCACCAACAACCAACAACAGTGTTACATGCATTCATCTATCCTGGCCAGGGTTGAAGTAGGAACACACCCTGAATGGGATGCCAGTACATTGCAGATCACCATACATACATTTACTCATAGGGCAATTATTGTAGCCAATCCAGTTACTGGCATGTTTTGGGAGGTCAGAAGAAAACCGAAGGACCTGGAGAAAACCTACATGGACACAGGGAGAACATGCAAAACTCCACACAGACAGTAACCCAAGCCCATGACTGAACCCAGGACCCTGAAGCTAAGAGGTAGCAATGCTATGCTCTGCGCCAACATGCCACCATCCCCTGATTTCTCTTGGTATAAATTTAGAAATTAAGATAATAATTCTGCTAAATGAACAGATGAAAAAAGTCAAATGTTCTTCTATTTAATTAACGTAAAAATAAAAAAAGATTCCAAGAAGTTAAGAGTCATCCTGTTTCCCGCAACAAGACAGCAATCCAAAACACAAGGCAAACTCAACAGAAAAAAATATTCTGAAAAGAGGTTTTGCAAGGACCTTCTAAGTTTCCAGGCACAATTTCAACTGAGCCGACCCAAAAGCTGTTCAGAAGAAAGAAAAGAGGTTAGAGCCAGTTATAAAGACAAACTATTGGCATACAAGTTATTTGAGCATATTTATATCGCACTAACAAGGAGGGTTGCAAACCTTTGAAGAGATATCATAAATTATTTAAAAAATATTTCACAATTTTTGTTGTAATAATAAGGGAACTTCTGTGAAACTTAACACAGGGCTGTCCTAACAGTAAACTTGTGCACTCAACTGTGTATACATACTGCATGAAATTCATTCATTTATTTATTAGCACTTTCATTTCTTTGCTATTTTCTGGAACTCACACTCCACTGTGGCAATAAGAATATGAGCTAATTGTACAACAGAAAAATTAGATACACATACATAAGATGACACCACACAGAGTAGAAAGACACAGAAGGCTGTGTATAGAGTACTGCAATACCCAAGAGCAAAGCATGTGCTGTAACCTGCCCAGTGCATACTGCTGTTCTTATAATCCCACCAGGAAATGATGTGTATTATTATGGTAGTCTTCTTCACATACTCCCACTGCAGATACAAAATGCCTTCTCTTCCCTTTTATAAAGTAATGAAAATAGTTTAACAAGATATCCCAATATTCCCATAAACGGGGAACCTATAAGAAAGACTGACCTCCATACACAAGGCTTCACTGTTGACATGAGGAATTTGTTTAATGGGAAAGGGACCGGACTGGGAACAGGAAGAGTTACCAAAACTTCTTCTGTCTAGTGGTTCATAAAACTCTCACAGTCTCCTTTTATTCATACAAGTTACTGTTCAGTGATTTCACTCATTTAACTACTTCGTCCTCTGCAGCAACAGGTTTCATTCTGCTCAGTGGGTCAAAAGGTTAACATTAGAAATAATGAGGAACAAATAATGTTACAAAAATATCACAAATTATAACTGTTTATATTATGGTATAAATCTATTCCAGCTAAACGGTAAGCTTTGAAAAATCATCAGCATTAACAAAATTTTAGTTGTCAATCCTTGTTCATTTTTTATGAAAGCGTATCTACTACAGCTTTTTAGATTGGGTGTCATATTGTTTCATTCTTTACAAATTATAATGATACAAACTTTCTGCCTGTGATAAGGTAGTGTATATATTTACTGCTTGATTAAGAGGAACACTAAGCTCACCCAGCTACACTTCAGCATGACAACACTTCATACAGCCACACTTTTAACTGTGAGTGTGCTTTCGAGACTTAAGCTCCAGACGTTTCTGTGGCAGCTCTGAACAACGTGTACAGCCCATTTTAATAAAACAGTATACTCACTTTAAAAAATTCATTGCATCTCAGCAACCCAATGACATATCACGTATACTGTAGAAATGATTCAACTGTCAGGACACTTCCACAAGACCTGCTGTGGCATATCCTACTGAGCACAAAGTTTCTGTTGAGCCAAGTCAACGTACATTTCTTGAAACATTTCAAGGTTTCATTTCTTTATATTACTTCATTTATTTTATTCATTCCTTTTATTTTTTATCTTCTAGATCAGGGGTCATCAACTGGCACTGGGATTCATTTCAGAGTCCTCTATTTCAGAGTCCATGGTCAAAAGTGGTAATGTGAGGCATCTGTGCAAATCAAGATATAACCACTTTGAATTGTCTTATTTATAGCTACAAACTAATCATTAATGTTTACACATTAAACTTTATCTTGTTTTCATCATTCACTAATGTTGGTTGCTTATCTAGACCTTTGTAAGTAAAGATTTTGTAACTGGACCTTCATAAATTTTTAGTTAAATACCGCTGTTCTAGATGATCAATGTGGATCATTAATGTGTGTACATTAAGCCCCACTGAACACATCAGGGCGCAGTATCAAACGGGTGATCCAGCCGAGAGACATGGTCTAGGTATTAAAACTCTGCTTATCTTAGTGCCTCCTTATGAGACAGACTCCAACTGCTACTCATGGAAGCATTCATACACACTAATCATTATTTAGTACTGCGGCTGCTGCTCTGCTAAAACCAATTTCATCCTTTTTGCTTCAAACTCCTGCTGCTTGAGCTAAGCTGGATGCTTTGTGATACGTGTGTGCAAAGTTAAGTACGAGTCTCAGCAGCAGACGCATGGAGAGATATTACTGAGCGCATGATGCCTGACTTGAGATGATTAACTGCTAATGGCAAAAGTTATAAGCTATAAACTATAAACTTAATATTTATTTTAGCCTATATTGTATATTAATATGTGTCAGATTCTTTGTATTAATATGATACTTACACATTGCCTTCGCAAAAAATTTATTAATTATTTCTTTTTATAACGATATTGTCTTGTAGAACTACCCGTGACTGATAAAAATTTGATCAGGATAAACCACATTTTTGTTTGTTTGTTTAAAACAGATATACTGTAATTAACTGTTCATATGGAGAGCATGGGGCAATGTGATTCTTGCCCTTATGGGCCTGTTTCAGCACTTGTTGCAGTTCCCATAGTTGTATTAATAACTCTCGGGCGCTAAGTCGTTGACATACAATTGTGCAATAACAAGGCGACCCAATCAATTTCACATCAGCTTATATCTGTCAAACAGCAACATTTAAAAAAAAACAACTGGTCACTTAAACGACGTAATTAGTACTTCAACAAAATTTTACGCTGTGCATGAGGATGTCAAGATAATTAACATACAGATTTAGAAATAAAATATAAACATTTCAATTAAATGGACTACATCAGGATTGCGAGTTTGCTATCAGGTCCAACATTCAATAAACAGTTATACAGGAATGCATGTGATTGTATATGAATGTGTTTGCAGTTACGACATCACAACCAGTTCCTTAGACTTGAACTGACAGGTATGTGTAAAGTAAACTTATTTACCCCACATTCCCTGATCATGCAAAGTCGAGCCTGGAGGGTTAGTGGTTAGGCCTCGGTGCTCTCACCGCCGCGGCCCAGGCAAGACGGTGCACTCCCAGTGCTGGTCCCAAGCCCTGATACAATTGGAGAGGGTTGCATCAGGAAGGGTATCCAGTATAAAAACTGCACCAAATCAAATATCTGCTGTTGCGACCCCTAAAAGGCACAGCCAAAGAAGAAGAACAACAAGGGACCAGTACATTTAAAAACAAAAGGTTTACTTATTGATTCCATTAAACTCTTAAGTATATTAGCTGGCTAACAAATCTTTAATCCTTAATGAGGTGAGAATTTGAGCTTTACCTTGGAGAGCCAGGTGCTGACAGGTTAAACATGACTGACAGAAACAGACAAGTAGACATTGCTAATGGTCTGACATGAAGGATGCATGTCTTACCCAATGTTCACACTAGCAAGCGACAAAGTCCCAGGCGACCATTCCTTTTCCATGAACGTGCATGACAAGGAGACACGATTTCAGCAACTGCAGCTAGCAGCAAGTGACAGGGTGACAAAGCGACACGGTGGCAAAGCGACATTTGAAATGACATTTTCTCAAGTCTATGCAAATTAGGTGACAAATCGGAACGATTCCTTGGACCAATTTTATGATGTATGTGGTCTGATGTTTTTTAGTTCCCCACTCACAACTTACAACCAGCAAGTAGTTCATCATTACTGTCTGACTTGCAAAATGGGAGAAAAATTTATAACCGTGGTTTCATCTTATCCTGTCATAAAACCTCTTTTGGATGTGTACAGAGACATTATGAAGAAAAATAAAGCTTGGTAGAAAGTAGCAGAGATCAATGGTGTCTACGTAGAGTGGATGTTGCTAGTACTGATAACTTGCTTTGCTCATCTGCTAACAAAGCTAACAAACATGTAACATTAATTTTTATACCCATTAGTGTATAATTTGTGTTAAACTAGTTCATTCTAGGCCACAGATTTTTAGCTACTAACAAATGTTGTCATCAGAACCCTGTACAGTGCACACCTTGCAACACTAGCAGCCACTACACACCCACTACAAGTGACACAGGTGACTTGTTCCCTGCTTGTGTGAATGACATTGTGTTTCATGCCAATATATTAAAAATATAGCAAAAACACCTGTTTAAATTTTATTGTGAAATCCCTTGCCTAAAGCTCATATAATTAAAAATGTCTTAAACTTACAAAGAAATGTGTCACTGGGTCCTATTATTGCATGACAATAATACTAGCAAGTATTTGGAAGATGACAAGGAAGCTGCGTTTATGCATTTTGTCAAACAGATCACAAAATCCCACTTGTCCCTGCCGCATCTGACCCCAGTTGGAAACTCGATGATCCTCACTCAGCCAGCCTGCTGATTTATTCATATTTTCTTCCTTTCAGTGTTTTACCTACCACATTATACCATAGTACACTGTGTCCTAGATTCAGTTTGTTATGTTCAGTTTCCTGCAAATAAACCATCATACATTTTAATGAAGGTAAATTAGTGGGGAAAAGATTTTGTTGGAAGAGTATCCAGCTGCTGTGATCACTGGTGTACATCAAGTCAAGTCAAGTAGACTTCTATTGGCGTCTCATCCACATAGGCGTACACCGTGGAAGAAAATGTGCAACATACAGCAAAACAGGAGCATGGCAGAAAGGGCTAAAGTGCCAATGTGCGTCAGAGTAAGACATGTACGAATGCAAAAAATCAGGCAGTGCATCACATTGCAATAAATATACAGAACAAATACACTGGAAAATGCATTATACAGGACATGATGAGCATTGTGGCAATGAACTAATTGGCAGAATGTGAAAGAGCTGAGAATTAAGCAGATTATAAATGTGCTACTTTCTAAATGTATAAGAATATCAGAATGTACGCTGTACAGCTGTAACAACTAATCAATAAAATAGACGATATTTGATCAAAAAATGTCAGTACTTTTTGTATGACAACTTGATGGTGTGAAAATGACTTAGCATGACCTGTTTACTTACTATTCAGATACTCTGTTTGCAAAAGAGTGAAGTTTTGGATTTGGCACAGTACTTCGTACACGTAATAACAGTAGGCAGTAGCGTAGCATTTCTTAGCATACACAATATATACGTTTAATATATCTTATGTGTCAAGTCATCAAGCTGCCATCCTACTTTTAGTTCACATTAAAGTTGATCCCAAAAAGTCAGCAGACTGATTCCAGGCATTGAAAATTAAGAGTCAATGCCAAAACTTAGGAGCTTTGGGAAACGTTGGAGCTTATTCCACACAACAAAATCGCAGTGGAGTGTTTCAGTCAGTGAGACAGCCAGCAGATATTTATTTTGAGGACAGTTTTTTGTAAGAAAAATGTGTGGAACCAGTAAAAAAAATCTTTTGTGTGTCTCATTTGGTTGACATAAGCACTTGACTTAACATTCTCATGCTGTGACAGATTATGTGATGAATATCAATAATGCTGCATTGCAGTTACTGACCTGTTACTTAATTAAGCCTGGTTAAGAATTCTGTAGTAGTATTAGTTGATTCAAATACTCCAAAGAATATTTATTATTTAAATAATCAATAGTTGCAGCCCTCCTAGTAAATTATAATGCAGCAGCATACGTACATAACATCTATAGGGATATTAATACAGCCCAGAAGATGATATAAGGTATAAAGTGCATGTGGGATTAGTAGTAATGTTGATAAAAAGGTGAGCCTGATTGCCTCAGGGTTGCAGAGTCTGGGAATAGTGACCCATTTGCTCTGGAACCTTCTGCTAGAAGTGATAAAATGTAGGACAATTTGGGTGCTCAGCAATTTAAAACCACAGATGAATCCGGGAAAAAAAATTATTTTACAGTCCATTATTCAATTTGCATCAGAGGAAGTGAAAAAGCCTTAGTCACTACCGTGAACTATTTATCTAAATGAACTTAACAGTACAATACTAAATGCAATTTCACAGCTGCTACATTCCAGTGAAACTGTTATCTGAAAATATAGTAGTGTTTATTCTGTAACCAAAATTCAAGAAGAAACAAAACAGATTCATTTTTGTCTTTTTTTTTTAACTTTACATATAAATTACTAATGAAACTAATTCATGTGAATCCAAATGTAAAGTACAGTCTATGCGCTTTAGATATAAATATAAATGTGTGTACTGCTGGCATGAATAATAACCTCAATAAAATCACAAAAAATTGGCTACAAATGTCAAAGCTTTAAGAGAATTAGACAGGTCACATTTATGAAGTCAATAAAATAAGTGGATTTGGAAGCAATATAAGTTATATCAGCATGCCAAAGCCGATAAATGATTAAAGGGTTTTGTGCAGACTGCAAATGTATAGATGTAATGAAAGCCTTAATAATGGAACAGCTTAAAAGTTTATTAGATATGAAGTTTCATTAGTGGCAAAGCTGCTACATATTATATCTCATCAATAAAAAATATTGAGCAGTATATTTCAATGTAATTGCCAGCCTGTAGTGCAGGCTCATTCAGTGTCATCGCTCTACTTTATGTGTTTCAGATGCAAAATATTCACAATTGGATCATATATGATTATTATGAATAGTGTACTAAAGCAACTGAAACAAAATTATTGCATAGAAGAGATGGGTATCAGATAGTGGTAGAAGTATTAACTATCTAAAAAAATACCTGATAAATTATTTTCAAATAGGGCTGCATCTAAGAATTACTTTATGTGATTTACGGTTTCCAATCACCTGTGGACTGGTAGTGTGGGTATACACGAACAACTTGTACCAATATTTAGTCCCCCTTCGCTGTTATAATAAATCTTATTATAATCCACTCTTCTGGGAAGGTTTTTCACTAGATTTTTGGAACGTGGCTATAGGGATTTGTGCCCTTTCATTAATAAGGTCAGGCACTGATGTTGGATGTGGAGGCCTGGGGTGCAAATGTGTTCAGTGGGGTTGAGGTGCATCGTTACACCACTGTTCTATATATACACATACACTCCTGAACAAAATCTTAAGACCGGGGGAAACATTCCAAGTGGAATCATAGCCAGGTTGAACTGCTTCAAAATGTGAAAAGAAGAAAAAAGAGCAAGAGACAAAAAAACTGAGATTGGCAATTTATTGAAAACTGTATTTAAACTCAAACAGGCTGTTCATCAGCTTATCAAAAGTTTAAGACCATAGCCCAAAAATACACACAACAGAGCTAAAAGTGTCAAAAAAAGGACTCAGTAGTGAGTAGCCCCAGCGTTCTTGGTGATAACTTCAAACACTCGTTTCGGCATGCTTGATG
>CM074960.1:8915512-8926373 GCA_037577455.1 Pangasius macronema
AAATGCAGTTTTCAATAAATCGCCTACTCTCTATTTTTTGTCTCTTGCTCTTGTTTCTTCTTTTGGCTTTTTGAAGAAGTTCATACAACCTGGTTACAATCCACCAGTGCGAAGTGTGAATACTTTTTTTGTTCAGGAGTGTATATTATTAAACATTTGTATTTAGGTCATTTTGTCTAGCTTTCTGATGTTGTTTCTTCCCTTTCTCTTCTGCAGCCGAGTCACTGTGCTTCAGGTCTTTGGTCACTGGTCACAGCAAATAAGGAATAGTGACACCATGTTTTATGCAATGTTTGCCTGAGTGCAAATGCTGCTGAATCGATGAATTTAATACAAATGATTAAGGAACTGTGGTTATACTTTACTTTTTACTTTTTTTTTGCAGCTTACATCTGCGAAATGATGCAAGCTTTGGAAATCTTTTAATATTTAGTTTCTGTGTTTACTGTCTTTGCAGAGTTTCTGTGCTTGTGATGCCCGTGTCAATGTGGGTTTCCTCTGGATTCTCCAGTTTCCTCCCACCTCCCACAGGCATGTCAGTAGGTGGATAAGCTATGCTACACTGCCCCATGTGTGTGTGAATGTGTGTGTGTTTAGTGCCTTGTGATGGATTGGCATCCCATTCAGGATATATTCCCAGTGTTCAATAGGTTCCACAGTGACCCTGACCAGGATAAAGCCATTACTGAACATGAATGCATGAATATTCTCTTACTATTTTCAAGACATATAACCCATGGTATGCAAAATAATTAATATAGTAGTAAAATGATTTTACTTAATATTATCAATATCTAATAAAATATATTTTAATATACATACAATATACAATATATTTTTACTGTTATTATTTTCATCTTAAATGCTAGTTATGTGCTTTTCCATTCCCATTTTAGTAATAAAATAAGCTCAGTATGAATAATGGTCAATATATTAGACAAAAAACACCTCAAAGAAAATTAATAAAACTATAAACTATTTGGTTATTAATACTATTCATATATTTTCAGAGGCCATAAATGATCAGATGCTCTCTGATTTTGGAGATTTTTATTTGCACTGGCAAGAAGAATGCTCTTCTTCTATTATTTTCTGACTGTCTTGACAGTCACGTCTCACTCTGTGCTAATCACTAACTCATGACCTCAACCATTCAGCTAAAGCTGAGCTTGGCTTCTGTAAACAACACCACAATAATAGGCATGTTTAACCTGCTAATCACAAAGGCAACAGACCTAGCAAACAACATTTAGTGGTTTGGAACATGAGTAGCGTTTGCTTACTAGTGAGCAATGTTGTAATTGATTTTTTTTCTGCAGATTTTTAGATCAGACAGTACTCTAAAGGCACCTGTCCAATCGTTTAAACATTGTACACAAGATGCCCCTGTCCAGTGGAAATGATAACACTATCAGCTACACTGAGAACTGTGTAAGAGGACACATCGGTCATACTGAAGTATGGCTTCGGGCAGGCTAAATCAGGACAGCCATATTAACAATGGCCTTGTATATTTACAGTGAATTCTCATGGCACGAAAAGGGGACATCGAAGGATGTAGTCCACTTAAATATATCCTTATGTCCAGTAATACATTTGCAACACTGGCAGACATTAGGAAACAAGGACATCCTTATTCTAAAGAGGGGTATGTTTTTTGTAAAAAATAATTCAAAAATTTAGTGAATTTTACTAACATATTTATTATTTGGATTTAAACAAACAAATATCTATATGTTTTTTTGAAAAAAAAAACTTTTAATAAATCAAACTTTGATTTTAATTACTCAATAAGTTAATGTAAACTTAAATCATTCCAAATTACTAGATTCTAACTTTGTTGTTTTTCTTGTTTAGAAGAAAAACACCCCAGAGTGGTGACTATGTCATTTTCCTATCAGATAGAGTTACTAAATGTTAAAAATGGTTATCTGAGGATATTCAGAGATAAGACCCAAAACAAAAAGCACTCGAAGTAAATGTTTACGATGCAATTCTGAAAAAGTTGCACTTTCCCTCAACCTGAAAAATGGCATCAGGTTTGAGTGTTAAGAGTTGGAGTTCAGTTGGGTTTCATCAGCATTACATCTATGGAGTGTGTTATGATTGATTATTAATGACTTTCATATCTTCTTCTTGGAGCCTATTGTTCATATGTCTGTCTTTGTGCACTTTGTCTTTGAGGAAATGAGATTATCAAAATTGCCAGACAAATTTATAAATCTTTAACTATTTTTCAGTGGCAATTATGCAATACATCTGTACAAATCAAGTACAAATTATACTTTAAAAAAAAATTATACTTTTTTTTATTGCTTTTTATATATTATCTCATTTTACCTGATAAAATGTTATACAATTCAGTTGATAGTTCAAATGACCATGAAGATTAATTTAATCAACAATACCACTTGTAATAATGTGAACATTATTTATTTATTTATTTATTTATTTTTTTAGCAGTGCTGTCTAAAATAACATTTGTATTTTGCTCATGGCTTCTAGTCTTTTTTCAGTAATGAATAATTTTGTGTCTTCATTTTTCCTGGCTTGTCCATTACAACAAATAGTGTCAGCAAACAATGTCAAAGAAATTGTGGAGCAAAGAGACTTTTCAAGCCATTCCACTTATCTGAAGTGCCGGACGAGTGCTATCAATACCCACACTTACTTTTGGCAGCTCAACAGAAATGTGTTTAAATTCATTCTGTGCTCCAAAGAGTCAGACTCTGACAGACAACAGATGGATCATGTTGCACCAGCTTAAAACCTAAATGGTTCAGTTTGAGAAGAATTAATCATAGAGTTTTGCAGTGACCTTAAGAAAAGAACACATAACAGAATGTAGTCAGTCATGCACCATTATTGGTTTTGTCATTTCAGCCCTCTGTATTGATTTCTTTTGCTATAAAGTGAAGACTCTAACAGCACTGTTTGTAATGCTGATGCATTGTTATTGGGAATAGTACAAGCAAAATGTTATTTAACTGAGAATACTTACAGTGTAAATTATTAATATATTTCAGGCATAGAAAGAATATCGGTCCTACCTAGCTTTCCTGGAAAAGCAGAAAAACATGGGCTCAGCCTACTAATGACAGACGGAAGCTGGGCTTACCTCAAAACTCACAGGCCCTATTACCATGAAAGCTGCTGTATTAGGTGTGCAGGGCATGAGAGTCACACAGAAGTTTCAGGACTTCCTGACAGGTCAGGTCCCACTAGACATGCAGCAGCCAATTTGAAGCGGTCCTCAGGCTAGTCATGATACAGCAGCACAGTAGATTTTCTCAAGAATGGACCTCTATTTTATCTAATGGTCAGCCAGACTGTCCTGTTCATCCACCTGTCATAAATTGAGCCCACATTCACAAACGGGTTTGAAGTTATATATTCGTCTTTGCTGCGAAAAAGATGGAGTTCATCGATAAAAGTTCATGATTACAGTGTACATGTTTTGCGATATATTCCTTAATTACTAAATGAACTTGAAAACATTAGTACAGGTTTAAAAAATAAACTCAATCAAAAAAATCTGTGAAAGGTATTTGCAGTGGTTATGGTTCATTCTGAAGTGATCATGACTGCACCACCTTTCACAGTGAGAACTCTGAAGGTTCCCTTCTGTAGGGGTCAAACGTAACGGCCATTTAGAAAGGATTTGAACATTTTGTACAGCCAAACCTGGTGGTATATTTCTGCCTGGCCCAGAAAATCACAGGGACAGCTGTCCCCTCACTGCAGGACATACTCAATAAAAGGACCTACAAATGGGCTAGCAACATCATCAGCCACCTCACTCATCCCACCCATAATTTTCTTCAATAATAATCTTCACCCTCATGAAGTCTGGCAAGCGGTACCGGAGTGCTACAGCCAGAACATCCAGGCTCCAGAACAGTTTATATCCCCAGGCCAATAGATTGATTAATAGTCATCATCCACTACCACTTCCACCGGGGCCATCAGGATAAGATCAGCCGCCTTGCTCAATTACACCCTGCACCTTACCAAATGGACTATCATACACACCTCATACTAATTGGATTAATAATCATTGACACTTTAAACACTACACTTTACACTACTGCCACTTTATCATTACTTGCACTGCTTCATTACACTGTGAAACCTTTTTATTGTTAACTGTTCTTATTCCTTACCGGTTCTCTTATTCATACTGTAAACTGACTTTTGCTATTGTGTATTGTTTGTTGGCCTTCTACCCCGTCTTTCTCGTGAGGGAAAACAACAAAATAAGAATGTCATTGTACCAAAGTACATATGACGATAAAGATCTTGAATCTTGAATCTTGAATACTGTCCCACAATCACTGACACTTCTATAAACTAGAAATAGAACGAGTATTCCAGTTTACATAATGAACCACTGGACTAAGCAACTGAAACTTCCCCACACTGCAACCAAATCAACATAAATGCACAAGCTATGGGCTGTTACCTGAGGTACCAATAAAAAACATGAAGCCTAGCTGTTTTATTCAATTTAATTATATTTTAATAATACTGTATACAATGGTTCTGCATGGACTTGACCTGCAGCTGCCATTTTTTTCCCAGTGCATATGAATTGTTCAGTTGCTCAGTATGGCACTTAGGCAGGTTGAGACCTGCAACCCAGCAGGTCAAGAGACACTCCTGAGTGTAAGAGACCCTAGTACATGGCCTTGTATGCTCTCAGGTGGAAACAGCAGGGACTTCTAGGCAGTAGTAGCTGTAAGTATGAAAATATACAGTATACAACATATGTATACAAGTATACATAAACATCTCTTAATATTTACAATCTGCATAACTTTTGCTCATAACAATTAAATGATTAGTTTATAGTGAACACATACATTAACCATGACATGTCATTTATAAGCAATTTTTCATTGTCCGACTGTGAAAAACTAATTATTTTTTTCATAGATGTTAATAATAATTAATAATAATTAATGAAATTGTTCAGAAAAACCTCTTCCACACTGTGACTGTATTACTAAACCACAAAGAGTGACAGAGTGATAGTAGCAATATTCTACAACTTAAAGAGTGTGATTTATGTGTGAGGCAGACTCTAGCTTCACACCATTTGTCTCTATTTGCAAGTTTGTGCTGAACGTGAAGGTTGGAAAAAGTTCTGTTTTGTTTGCTAACCTTTCCATTGAAATAACCTTACTTACTCTGATACCAAGACAAAAGGTGACACCGGAAAGTGCTGTCTTAATCAGCGAACAGGATTGTGTGTGCTGTGGAGTGTGTGACTTTGTCTGACATGCAGAAACTAAGGTCACTGAAAGAGTGTGATTTAAACCATAGAGAAGATTAATGATACATTTACTTAATAAAATGGCTGCACTGCTTTTAAAAACTTGGAGAAATGCCATTACACAGGCTCTAAGTAAAGGGCTGAAATACGACGGCATTATTTATGACCGTCTGTACCACTGCTTTTGTAAACTGATTTGTCCTTCTGGGCCAAACCAAATCTATTTTTTGTGATCCTCTGTGATGGACTTCAAAGAGAAATGGATCAATTTCCAAGAGGCTACTGCTGTTGTTCTTCACAAGCTATATATATGTGACTGACAGCAATGACACAGTCCAGCTCTCCTCTACACCTCCAATATTTCTAGATTTAGCAGGTGTACTAGCCTCCCTGAAAACAATGAGCTCATATGGTTTTTTGTGTTTTCATAAAAGTAATGTTTACACAATGTTTAGAAAAATAATCAAACTTTATTTATTACAGTCAACTCTATATGTATATGCATCCATCGTGAAAATGATCAAAAATGAATATATAAAATGATAAAATGCTAAGTAATATTTAATATATGCTAAGTCATATCTTAAGTAATGTTTTTCACCTCAAACACTGTTTTAACATTTAATATGCACCTTTACATTTAATATTTGGCAAAAGTTCCACCACTCTTCACTGAGACTTAACCTCCTGGCAGAGGAAACCAGGTTTTAGGCTAAAATATTGTGGTATATTGTGTAATTCATAATAGCTGGAAGTAGCCCTCGACTTCAAGCCACAAAACAGCCCAAAAAGCATAACTGATCCACCAAGCATTCTGATGGTGATTATAGCCGAAACCTGTAATTTTCATTTGATTTGACCACAAAAATAGATTCCAAATTTATTTCCAATGACATTTTGTCCAGTTCAGAATTTCTTGGCTATTTTTTGAAGGGTCCCAATAATTATGACATGACTATAGGCACTGATATGAATATAAGCTTTAACAACTGGAAAGCCATCATATTCTGAGAAACAGGCTCATATGACACTTCAGCCTTAGAGGAACCGCACAAAAGACTATTTCCAGTTTCTGTGGCATGGATGAGCTAAAAACAATAAACCTTCGTGTCTTGTGTCCTCTGTGAATGGTTATGGTTCATTCTGAAGTGATCATGACTGTCATGTCCAAACCACTGAAGAACAGTATTCCTCATTTTAAGGCAATTTAGTACTTCAGATATCCAGCATATGGTGTAAAGCTATAACACACATTTCTAGAACATTTACTTAACAACCTCTATTAATGGAATATTTAGAATCATCTTTCACAGCATGAGAGACAGATGAGAAACAATCTGTCGCTAAATCCCTAATCCATAATGCATTAGCACTATAACACAATGCATTAGCACTATAACACAACCTAGCATAATTGCACACCTCAGGTCAATGCAGCTTAATGCCAGAGGATAGCTTTAATCCATATTGGAAAATTGTAAAGAGTCAGTGTGGTCGATGGCGATGTCTAGAGGCTGCAACCTCTGAGAACAGAACAAGTCTCCGTACTGATTCAGTTTGACCGCACTACAAGTGAGCACAGGAGGAGAGAAATGAAAGACGCCTCCGGATCAAGGCGTGTAAATGTATGCAAGCACATACACCACGCCAACATACAAACATACACACAGGTTTGGATGTAAATATGACAGATAAATCAAGTTATTAATATTGCCTCTTTTTTTTTTTTTTTTACAGATCAAGGAATGAGGTTTTGTTATATTACGTTTTGTTATATTAAGTTTTTTCTTGGCTGACTCAAAGGCACATAAAAATGATGCTCTGCTTCTTATAAAAAATCAAGACCACACATGAAGGACACTCAGTTTCAGAGAAAAAAATTGTATAATGGAACAGTAATCTGAAGTTACAGTGGAGACAGGTTCACCGAAACCAGACAAATGAATATTGGAATAAGACCAGACGTTATTTTCCAATCTGCAACCGTCCAGTTCCAGTGAGTCTGTGTCTACTGTAGCCTTAGATTCCTGTTCTTGGCCAATAGGAGTGGAACCTGTGGTCTTCTGCTGTTGTAGCCCATCCGGCTCATGGTTTGGTTTGGTGTGTTGTGCATTTTGAGATGCTTTTCTTCTCACCACATTTGTAAAGAGTGGTTGTCTGAGTTTCTGTCCACTTCCTGTCCGCTTAAACCAATCTGGCCATTCTCCTCTGACCTCTCTCGTCAGAAAGGGGTTTCCGCTCACAGAACTGGATGTTTTTTTAACACCATTCTGTATAAACTCTAGAGCCTGCTGGCACCACCAACCATTCCAGTCACTGAGATCACATTTTTCCTTATTCTGATGGTTGATGTGAACATTAATGGTAGCTCTTGACCTGTATCTGCATAATTTTATGTATTTCACTGCTGACACATGATTGGCTGATTGGATAATTGCATAGATATTATATATAATAAGCTATTAAAGTGAACAATAAATGCACATACTGCATATTCTTTCTTTGCACTATGCATTGATGTAACAATGATTATACAACAAAATGGCTGTCAACCGTCAAGTTGATTAGCATTTTCCAAATTACCACAAACCTCAACTGCCATAAAAGATTGATTATATTAGACCACAAGTTGGACGGCAGCCCTAATGATATAGCCTTTATAATGGACACAGTGCGTGGTGTGTAAGATGGAATATTAGTACCATCCAGACGAATGCCTGGAGCACAGGTGGTACTGTGGAGGAGGTACAGTCATCAAGACCATTAAACCAGCAAGCCTGCAGGCTACACACAGATCTTTCAGCTTCCTGGAGGGCTAGCCACTGACCTGAATTTATCTGCTGTGGGAAAAACGAGAAAAATTCCACCTGGAGAGTGAAAAGACATTTGGTTTGCCCTTGTTAAAAAAAAAAAAAGTTTACAAAAGTTCCCAAAGTTTTCTGTCTGCCTGGTTGTCATTTTAGGGACATTCAAAGCAGCAAGCATTGTTCATCCTATAATCAGTGGCATATTCTACCTGAAAAAGTGGACTGGGATTTAAAACAAAACAAAAAAAACAGTCCCATAAATCCCTCTACATCTGACCCCAAACATTACACATTTCTGTTTTCTTTTTTTTAATTATACATTTGATTTATTCAACATATTTTTGTGTTAGACTGACTATGATTCAGGGATACATACTGATGCTATATATCTGTTATGAGCATCTGTTACTCTACACTTCTGCTCTGTCTACGTGTTGGCTGTCTGATTGTGTATAATTGCAGAACTGCTGTAAAAATGTGATGATGGATGACCAAAGTTAGCGTGCATACATGCAAATGTTACCATAATGATAGCATCATATGTTGCACATATAGGATGTAGCTAACATATTTGTATGCTTCATAACAAATCAGGACAACTGATCACCTTAAATTCACTTATATTTCATAACTGGTAATCATTTGTCAAGCACCTATACGAGTGCTGGCTACTTTAAATAACTAACATTAGAATAGGTGTGCATGTGCGGGCTATTCCATGAAAAATAATATGAAATAGGTTCACTCTGTATCAGTCATTTTTTATTTTTATTGTAGAGCTTGAGCTTCAAATGCTGTAGCCTTGTACAAACAAATAGCAGTTCTGCTGTTTTCATATGCTGAAACAGGTCCACACAGAAGACTTTTCGCTGAATGCATCACCTGTGCTTTATGCATTCTGGGCTTTCTGTCTTTTCTTTTTTGATTGACATGAAACAATTGGCTTTGAATATCTGCTGGTTCTAAACAATTGGCTGTGGCCAACGGCTGATAGCAGGCTGTGTGGCTTTATTTTTCCTTTTACTGGCATCATCACTACATCCCCAGTTATTTCCTGTAGCCTTTGATCCCACAGTTGTATAGTACGGACGAAATCATGTTTTCTTTTGTGTGGGGAGATTTAAAAGGAGGGAGAATAATGACTCTACCATCGAACTATGGAACGGGCAGACTGGTGAATGCATGATTTCTCTTTTTCCACTGAAAACTGATGATAGCAGTTTGTAGAGTGTTTGAGAAAAGGTGAGTATCAGTCAGGGCATCAAGCTGACTAGCTCACAAAGAGCTGACCAGACACTAACATCTGAGAAACAGTGGAGCTGTAAGGCAGAGTCAGGGGAGTGCCATCAAATGAAAAAGTATTCATAGCCTTTCAAGGCCAATTATGTAAGGCATTTTGTAACATATTATCTATTCTATCGATTAAAACGAATTAAAATTAAAATTATACAGCATCCTTGCAGTTTTAATATCACCATATCCACAATAGTATGTGCTATAATATGTCTTATCTTAAACTGAATTAATAAAAATGTCCATGTGTGTGTGTGTGTGTGTGTGTGTGTGTGTGTGTGTGTGTGTGTGTGTGTGTTATTGTCTTGCTCAATAATCTTAAACTCTTAAAAATCAGTATGCTGAATCAGCATGGAAAGAAAAATAGAAAACATCACAGAAATTCGAATGGTTTCCATTACAAATACCATTACAAACCATCAGCTAACCATTAAAACCATTACCATTACTGGTCCTTAATGGTATCCACTAGACATAACATGCCACCAGTAGAAGGCAACAGATTACCAGTAGCGACCCACAGGGACCATTAGAGTTTCCATTAAAACCAATACAGTGCACATTATAACCATTAAAACCATTTATTGTTATCTTTTGTTTTCCAGCACGGTATTCAGCTAATTCAGTCTGATTTACACTTTACAATTTAATAATAAAGTACACATGTTCACATATTAATGGCACCCACGTTAACGCGCGCGCGCGCAACACAACTGCGCCTCGCGCGTCTCCTTAACGGACACGAACATGTCCTAAGTGTGAAGTCGTGCTGCAGATTATCGCGACTTACTTTGCTCTGTTGTGGCTTTGTAGTTGTCTCACCGTCGAAACAGCTAGAAGCTGGGTGTGCACTGGTCACTACAACATCTGCACTTGATCCAGGAAGTGGACTAGTTTAACAAAACAGTCGTTTCCAAACTGAAGCTGATGTGATGTGTGGCGGTTTGCAGCTTCAGAGCATAGCACACACCGAGCTGCTACTAACTACAGCCTTCAGCATCTAACTACAGCCTTCAACATCTAACTACAGCCTTCTTCTCTTTCTCTCTCTCAGTCCACCCCGAGGAGACGCACGTGACTTACCGGCGCCGCTGCGCGCGCCCGAGATAAATAACACTGCTAGTGCTGCATACACTAAAGACCTAGAACCAAAATTCTGTTTGCAGTCACAGAATGCATGGAATATTAAACCATTTAGAAACTTCATTCATACATGCACACAGATACCAGTATATACACTCACCATCCACTTTAATAGGAACACCTTTCCACCTGCACAATCATGCAGTTATCTAATCAGACAATCATGTGGCAGCAGCACAATTGCACAATGCAGATACGGGTCAAGAGCTTCAGGGAATGTTCACATCAGACATCAGAATGAAGAAAAAGTGTCATCTCTGTGACTGTGGCATGGCTGTTGGTACCAGAAAGGCTGGTTTGAGTATTTCAGAAACAGCTGATCTCCTGGCATTTTCACACACAA
>CM074960.1:8937453-8952873 GCA_037577455.1 Pangasius macronema
AAACAAGACATTATGATACTTTCCACCACTGCACATTGTTGCCATATGGCAACAATTTACACACT
This sequence comes from Pangasius macronema, assembly GCA_037577455.1. Taxonomy (NCBI): domain Eukaryota; kingdom Metazoa; phylum Chordata; class Actinopteri; order Siluriformes; family Pangasiidae; genus Pangasius; species Pangasius macronema. Next base: position 8,937,519 of record CM074960.1, read on the forward strand.
ACCCCCCTAAAAAATTTTTTTTACTTTTTTTTAAATATATTTTTATTTTTTGAACTAATTAAAGTCATAAAAATAAATAAAATATTTTTTGATGTAAATATAATAATTCATGCAGGAGAGGGTTAAGTAATAATCACATTAGAACACCAGTGAAAGGTAAAAAACATTTTATAATGTATGCAGTATCCTGCAGTGGCAGCATTACACAAAAGTTTAAAGAATAAACATCAACAATCTGTAAAATCATATGAACACTGTACACTAAGTAAAACTTGTGCATACTCAGTAGTAGGCCTAAATAATGTTCTATATTTCTCAGTCTACCTTATTCCCCTGTTTATTAAAATGTTTCATAAAAACAACATTTAAGGCACATAAAATCCGTCAATGCTTCATTAAACCATAATTACAGGGTGTTTCATACAACCAGTCGTGTGCCAAATGCTTGGTAATTTGGCATATCTTGAAAATGATTAAATTCCTAACATGATTTGAAGTAACTCTGCATATTTTGTACCACATGTACTACAAATGAATCATAAATATGTGTATAAATAACTATCCCAATTTGCCTGATGTCGCAATATACCCTGAATTTCACGATGTTAATTAATCCATTGTGTTCATATTTATTACAGATTAAACATCACATAATTCAGGTCTTCTTGATTTTGCTTACTGGGTCCAAAACAATATCAGTTTAATACAAGTACTGATTAGCTTGTCATCATTATTTGTAATGTACACAATGTGTGTTAAGGGAACATTAATGTTACGTGTTATACTATATGTAATACACTATGTAACAAATAATAAGATGGACACAATGCTGTTTTAAAATTTTATTTTATTGATTTCAACTCCAATATTCAAAGCATAATTTACAAAAATGAAGAGCTATCAGGACAGTGGTATATATACTGTATATAGGCACATTGTTAAACTTCATAAACCTGCTCCTATATCCTCCAATATTCTGTACATATATAATATTTAGTGTGCTTATTTTTATTGTTAATACTCATTTCTTTAAGCACACGGCTTTAGAGTACTGAATATCTGATGGTTTGTGCAGAGTATTCTAACACTGTGGCAGGGCTTCAATAGTCAACTTCAGTAGTCAAAGCGCATAAAATGTCCAAAAAATAAATACGAAATATTTATTTGAAATATGAAAACATACCATCAGACACAAGGCTGTGCTTGAACATCTAGAGATGCATATTACATACAGTGATGATGACTAATGTGCAATAAATAAACAATTATATCACATTTAATAAATGCACCTTTCTGATAAAATATATACTGTATATAGAGATATATGACGAGTTATTTTGTGTATTAAATGTGTGGAACATTTACTCTTCCAAATACACAAGTTTGGGGAAGAAAAAGAAGTATAACATAAACAATCAAACTACAGGAAAATGACATACACATGGGGCAAAGTGTGCCTGGTCCAACTGAGTAAAAAATAAAAATGCAAAGCAACAAGAGAGACTTCAGCTTCTCGGTGGCATGTGTAGATTTGTAGCATTTAGAACCCATCGTTTAACCTCGTCATAAGGTTTACNTACAGAGTGCTTTCAAGTATCATGTCACATAACGTGACAATATAAATTCATTAAGCTTAGCTTCCGTGTCAATGTCGGCATCATTCTGCTTGATCGGAATTCAATAAATGCTAAAGGAATTCATAGATTGGGGGAAGCTCAGTGTGTTAGAGATTAAAACAGCATGTTTGAGAAATATTCTCAGTCGCACAGTAGCAGAGAAACATCGCCTGCACTTTAGGGGTGAAGTGGTATAAAAAATAATAACCATAAAACCCAGTAGCACAGTTTTTGGTATATCGTGGTATAAGCCGCTCTATATGATTTATAACAGCCTCCTCATGAATAAATCAGGTTTCGAGGTACATCATGTTTTAATTTGTGTAAATGTGGTAGTATGGTTCTCCAACAAAACTACTTATACTGATACAAATCCAAAAATTCTCTTTTTTAGGGATATTTACTTTTCCTGGCTGACACATAGTTTATTCTCTACTGCACCTGAGGCTACTGTTAGGAAAAAGTAATTAAAACAGCAGTAGGTTGTCGTTTTGAAATTTACCCTCGTGAAATATGAAAGACATTTCAGCGAAATGAAAAAGAAAAAGATCCTTTGCCAAAAAAAACCTTGCTTGTATTATGTCCACATAAACATCCTTGGCAATAAATCAATAAACCAATGAAATTACTTGGTTGGGTGGAAACAGGAACTGCAAGGAATATGTTAATAGCTAAGATATCTTAAATGAAGGTGAATGTATTCATGTATGTATGTATGTATGTTATTAAATATTATTAACATTAATAATACCATTTCATATACTGTATATCATACATACATACATGCATGCATGCATACATTCACCTATGTTTAAGATAAAATATAAAAAAAAGATAAAGATAAAAATATCAATGAATTATTATTATAATCCAGATGAAGATCTTTAAAGAATGGATAAAAGTATGTATGTAAAATCTTTGTTCTTTTATCTATAATACAAATTCAAACATGAAATTAGTAAAAAAAAATGGCTAGAAAGTGGAAATTTATCCCATCTCCCAAAACATGTAGGTAGGCTATGCTAAATTACCCCTAGCTCTGAATGAGTGTGTGAATGTGTGTTTGCATGATGCCTTATGATAGACTGGAGTCAGCATGACCCTGACCACGATAAAGCGCTTACTCAGGATGAGTACATGAGTGTACTCTTGAATGAATAGCACTGATATCACAACAAGGATATTCAAGATGTGTTCATTTGTTACGATATTTTTTGCTGATTTGGTGAAACTGCCATAACTGTCATCTTACCAGGCTCAGTCTTAGCCCACGTTCGTTACATTTATTTATGATATATATTTCTTCAAATGAGACTTCTTGTATCATTGTACATTCACAGCCCACAAAATGAATAAAAGCAAGAGACATTCAGACATTATTTAGGAGGAAAGGTGTAAATAAACAATAGTGTGATGCAGTAGTGTATCCAAAGTGTACATTTTTTTCAGCAGGCAATGCAAGTTGTCAGTGATCGCGTAGTGATAGTGCAACTGTTAAAAAATAAAATAATGACAAGTGGCCCACAAAGTCTTCTAGGAAATAAAGAGAGAACACAAACAGGAGTCAGCCACAGCCTTCCTATCTTGTCGATAGATAAACGCATCTATCTGAAAGTGGGTGTTGCAGCACACTCTACAGTATGTTATCAGAGATTTATAGAGCCACTGAAGTAGCATGGGAGGAAAGTGCAGGGCTCAGAGCTGTGAGTCCGTGCCCAGCATGTTGTGTTCATGTGGGCCGTACTTCTCTGCTCCGGAGCCTGGATTCTGCCGGAACCCTGCTGAGATCTCGTCAAACGTCCGGCCCTTAGTCTCAGGCACCTTGAAGTAGGTGAAGACGAAGAAGATGAGCAACAACACGGTGAAGATGATGAAGACGTACGGGCCTGTCAGTTGCTAAACAAGAGAACAAAAGGAATGGTTACTTCTGAAGTGTCTAATATATAGTAGAAGCATAATGAATAATTCTGTTCACTGCTCCATACCTCCACATACTGGAAGCACATTCCTACTATGAAATTGGCCGTCCAGTTGGAGAAACCGGCCACAGCAAAGGCAGAAGGTCGTGGACCTTGACTAAAGAGTTCAGCCACAATAAACCATGGAATAGGACCAGGTCCGATCTCAAAGAAGGCCACGAAAACAAAGATGGCGACGATGCTGACATATGAAAGGGATGGGACTTGTTCCTAGAAAGGAATGGATGTAAATTCCGTGCGGTACCTTTCAGTAAGTTTGACACGTTCCGTAAGGAATATCTTTGTTGTCACACACACTTGAAATTATAACGATATATGATGGGATGATGTGGTGTATTAGACTGAGCACATAATATAAACCTGTGGTTTATGTGACTTGCAACTGGCACTACTGTCAGAGCTGCTGTTATAGGAAATGATTCTTCTAACCGAAACAGAATTGAGAATTCAGCACTGTAGTATAAACTACAATCTGCATTGATATAGTACATTAATTAACATATTTCAAAATAGACATTAAAATATATTTTGCTATGTAAGGATTAACCTCGACATTGTCTAACACTTCCAAATTTGTCACATTTTCTCAAGAAATTTGTTTGGTTAACCCCAGTGATAATCAAAAAAGGAGGGGGAAAAAGTAGAGGAAAATGAATATAACAGGAAGAGAAAAGGTCAGCTATGCACTTACAGTCAGTGCCATGGCAATGGTCATGCACACAGCAGACACAGCCATTCCCATCAGCCCAATGAGGTGCAAAGATCTTCGTCCTGCTCGCTCCACCACAAACAGCTGCAGAAGTGTGAGACATTGCATCCATTACGACACACACAGGTAAAAGTTGCATATTCATACCACAGCTAATTAAGCTAATTAATGAGAGCACACTGCAATCAGTGGCGTTGAAATAACATCCACAACTCAGTCGTCAACTCGGAAGTCTAAATAAAACTTAGGTCTTCAATTAGACCTGCAAGGAATAGTATATAGGAAATGCAAATGAAACTTACAGACACTATGGTGAATACAGTGTTCACAACTCCAGCACCAATGGTTGCATAGACCGGCTGGGACACTCCTGCTTTCTTGAATATACTAGTAGAGTAGTAAAAAACCTATAACGTAGTAAAATCAACAGGGTTATATTCATCTCAGGCAAGTAAAAGAGAGTGGAGGATCAGCCTCTTTCTTCTGGCATTTCCCTTCACAGAGATAAGTAATTACCAAATGATAAGTTTCAGATTTTGCTTTAGATTCTACATAGTGTAAACTCACAGCGTTGATGCCGGAGAACTGCTGCGATAGCTGCAGCATGACGGCGATGAGGAGTGGCTGGCGGTAAAGTGGAGACCGGAACAACTCCAAGATCGTCACTTTCTTCTCCCTCATCATCTGCCTGCCCTCCTCCTTCATCTCCTGGATGTCCTCTCCAACATCCTCAGTGCCACGAAGCTTCTTCAGAACTACCAGAACATTTCCAGTTGTACATTTGTAATCAGCTAAATTGACATTATATTACATGTATGCTTGTTGTGTTTGAACGATGGTGTGTTGCAGCTTAAGGAGCCGTCACCAGTCTTGGCTTTGTTCTCTTCGTTTTGGATGATGAGCAGGAAGCGAGGACTCTCAGGACAGAAAGGCAGCAGCGCACACTGAATCAAGGCCGGGATGAAGGTGAAGCCCAGCAAGAAAGGCCACATTGTTGCGTTTCCCATAATAGACTCAATGCCAAAGATCTGCAGGAAATGACAGAAGCAATGACAGAAACTGGAGTATGGACTAACCAGAAACACTTAACAAGGTGCAATGAGTATACAGAGTAGCATGCAGCCTACTACTAGGGATTAACTTCTTTGTGAATATACAGTGGCAATAAGTGGGTTAATGGCAAGTCCTTCACCTTACCTGCGCCATCAGGATGCCTACGACAATGCCCAATTGATGCAGAGTGCCCAGTGCCCCACGTAAAGATGTCGGCGCAATTTCGCCTACATACATGGGCACAAAGCCTGTGGACAGACCGGAGTAAAGACCCACAACAAGCCGACCAATGATCAGCATCTCCCAGGATGCAGCCAGCTTAGAGAAGCCCATTAAAGCGGCTGCTACAAATGCCAAGATATTAGCCACAAGCATTGAGTTCCTCCTACAGAGACACAGAGGAAAGGAGAGATGAGTACTGATGGCACCAGTACCAGTGATGTACCAGTGAACAGCACAGATTTCAGCAGGCTGAGAGTATGGTTCTGAAATCCCACCTGCCCAGACGATTGACAAACAGTCCTACGGAGAAAGAGCCGACGATACCTCCTACAGAAAAAATGGAGACAGAAATGGCCCAGAGAGCGGTGAGGGAGTTTGCAGGGATGTGTTCTGAATACCGATTATTCCATGTCTCATTGTAGAAGCTCTCAATGATCTGCAGAATTGGAGAAAATTGATAAACAATCAGTGAACAATGTATCTAAACAAGGGAGCTACTATAAGTAATGACACCTGAATGTATTGAAGCCTCACTGGCCACTTTATTACACCTGCTCATTCATGCAGTTATCCAATCAGCCAATCATGTGGCAGCAGTGCAATGCATCAAATAGTGCAGATACAAGTCAAGTTTCGGTGAAATGAAGCTCTTGGGGTCTTGACCTGTATGTGCATGATTTTTTTTGCATTATGCTGCTGCCACATGATTTGCTGATTGTATAATAAGGATACAGGAGTGTATACAGTGGTGAGTGTATATCCAGTAAGGTTAAAGAATTGCAGAGTTTAGTATTAGCCCATTATTTTTCAGTGAAATTGGAATTAGATTAATTGTATTAATGTTTGACAATCCAAACACTGGATTAAGCTGGAGGTTTAAAGCAATTGATAAATAAATATGTTACTATCTATGTATGTGGGCCATGATTATGCTTAAAATGTAATGCATTAAAATGTAGTGTAGTAAATACATAATTAGAAATAAGGTCATAATTTGGGGGTTTAATATATGGTTTGGAGGTCAGATTCTAGGTTTTTGAATTAGATTATTAACCAGTGGTTTAGTATTTGAACAGCTATTGGGCTGGGTTGAATGGTCAGAATCTCAGCCTTACCTCTGAGTCAGCAGAGGGAGTCAGACTCCACATTAAGCAAACATGGTGAACATTTTTTGCTGCAGTGTTAAAAGACATGATAACTCAGAGGTAGTCTGAGAAAGTCGTATATCATTGTGAGACCAACCCAGTCCAGACTTTTTTTTTTTTTTTTTTTTTTTTATTAGAAAGACAAGACTTGGTTTATGGTTCTACTGAACAGTATCAGGACCATTATGGACTCACACTTGTAGTTATTTGCTTGTATTAAAAGAGGTTAATGTTAGATTTAGAGATTTAATAGCATTTGTACCATTTCTTTCATCTTCATTTGAACACTGAGCAAATCTTGACCACATATCATCCCCCTTTATGTGACCTTTGACTGGAGTTCACTGGCCAAAGAAGGACATTGTGTGCTTTATCTAAAGCGTCCATACTGTTAAAGTGGCATCAGTGGGCCTGAATTAAAAGAATGCTTGCAGATTTAAAAAAGCTGTCATGTGTACTAATAAACTAGAGACACCCTGAGATGATATTTGTATGTATGTATTTGCGATGTTAATCTGTATTCTGTGTATGGGAATGGAATAATTAAACAATGTCCCAAAGATATGATATATATTTAAAAATATTAGGAATTTGCCTGTGGTGTGTTCCTACAATATTATCTGTACAGTAGGCTGACATCAAGAAACTTTAGTGAAATATTACAGACTTCACGAACCCACTGTTGCAATAGCATTCCAGCTAAAGCCCATTTTAACAGGAAATTAAAAATCAGCCTATACCAGAAGGCATAGTTTCAGTCCTCGAAGGTCTCCTCAAAGACACCTGATTCAGCTCAACAGTTTACCCCTGTTCAGTAGGCATGCTAAAGCAGAAAAGTTCAAATAGCATTTATCCTACTGGCAGATCATTTGTATTATTCTACACATAAATGATTGAAATAAGCAAATTTATCTTTTATCTTTAATTTATTTAATTTACTAGTAGAAAACGACCATTGCAAGCTTAAACCTTTTATGCATACATTTCATGCAAACATCTCCAGATTCTTAAAATAACTCTTAAATTATTCATTCTTAAGATGAATTTAAATTGCATGCTATCTAATTTTGTTATTTATCCACCCCCCCAATTTTCTCCCCAGTTTGCATAGGCTAACATATGCTTTCTCTGCAACATGTGAAGCCAGCCAACAGCCAACTGCATAATTTCAAACTGCTGCTCATGCTCCGTCACTCTTCTGCAAATAGTGGCCATGATTGTCAGGTGGTGATGAATGACATGAGAGAGAAAGAGAGTATACCACCTAGAGTTCACAGCCAGTTTTGACTCCCTGCCACGGATGGCTACTGCATCATTGGGATTTGAACTCACCATCTCCTGATTATACACTCAGGAGCCACAAAAATATTTTTTTACCGGATTTGAACTTTTTTGTAGACAGTTTGAAGAAAATGGGATGTTCTTACCGCCTGAGGTGCATTAATGACTCCTGTGTTATAGCCGAACTGTAAGGAGCCGATTACTGCTGTTCCAACGGCCACCATTAGCTGCACTGTCACATGCTGCACACAGAAAATGGAAGAAAAGTGTCTTTTAATACAAATCACATGACCCTATTAAGCATTTCAACCATTCAACGGTTTCAAAGGGTTTCACACAACAGGAGCCAGAACTTTCTTTCAACACAGTGCATAACAAAGCACATATCCCCTGGAATGAGTGGAGTTAATCTCTTAGGTGAATTTCCACTGAGAACAATGAGGCATAATCCATGTATTAGCAAGAGTGTGGTAAAAACAGTGAGGGTCAAAAAAGTGTCTATGATTATGGACTTATAATTTCTGCCAGATACATTTAATTTCTGATGAGATAGACAATTCAATAAAAAAAAAAGTTTGTGATTATCCACTCCTTTCATTAAGAACTGCATTCCGGTGCAATCCATGTGTCCTCACCATTGTGCTGTTTTGTTTGTCTTTTTGTAAAACGTCTTATTTATAATAATGCTGTTGTATTATCAACTATGCAGGAAAAAAAATTTCCAATTTCCATTCCAATACTACCCAAACAGCAGCGATGACTAGTTCTCAGCTAACCTCAGAGCAGATCTAGACTTAATCACCCATTATGTTTAGCTCTCATGGGATGCTATACTACTGACTTTAACTTTAACATGATATAAATGTGGGTGTTTAGAAGGGCAGCTCACAGTTTGTATGCTTGTTGTTCCTCTTTCAGGTACTCCCATTAGGCGTCACCACAGCACATCATTGGTCCGCATGTTTGATTTGGCACAGTTTTTACACCGGATGCCCTTCCTGATACAACCCATCCCAATTTAATCCGGGCTTGGGAGTGGCACTGACAGCACACGGATGCACACAACCCCAGTAGCTGGTGTTGAAATCAAACCCAGGCCGTAGCGGTGAGAGCGATGGGGCCTAACCACTAGTCCTCCAGGGACCCAGTGCGCAATTTGTATAATACCTTTAATTCATACTACTTGTAAAATTCCTAGGCAAATCAGTTTTCCATTTGCACTAATGATCAGGTTAGGCTCCTTCATTGGTTATGAATAACAACTTAATGATTGTTAATATTTTACGATTTAGTATTTTTAAATGTTGTCTTATGTTACACATTAATAACATACTATGCTAAAGTACATTATTAATGACTGTATTGCATAGTTTCATTTTACACAATTCAGAAATCAACAGGTAACTAAACCAAAATATTTCACTAAAAAAATTCAGCGGTCTAACTGGAGTCGGAGCAGTTCATGGTCGAATGAAAGGATAACACGCCAGATATTAGAAATTAGTCATTGATGCTGTACGTATTACGTGTTGTGATACATTAACTATGGCACATTTCTGCATTTCTGCAATGTGGACCTCACTCATTTTTTAAAATCCTGGTTACAGTCTTGAGGCCACCAATGCGATTTTTATTTAAAAACTGCACAGCTAATGTAGTGTAACAAAATCAAACGTTTCTAAAATGTAAGACAGCTCTTAGATCTGATGTGTCCAGTAGAAATTAACCAGCTTGACAATGCATGACTACGCACAAAAATGTCATGCTTACAGAAGATAATACAGGGCATTCAGGTCGGTCTTGCTTTCAAACACGATTGCATAATCTTCGTCAAAAAGGCTTTCTCTGTTAATGAGGCAAACCTGTGGCTCTCTAAGGGTAAGCTTATTACAGGGATCCGGGAACAGCTAAATTCAAACATGCACGTACACAGCAGCTGAGGCGAACACTAATTATTCTCCCATTGGCCTGGACCCACAATGCTAAGCCTTTATGTAACACATACAGCACTCCTCCTGATGCAATGTTTTGATGATGAGAGCTTAACACACTCAAGCCCAGTAAACTGGTCCAACGCAGATGTGACTGACAGCACTGACAACTTCTTACACCACGTGTCACTCTGGTCCAAATTTAGCCTGTTGGGTTATCAAGATCTCTCATTAATGTTCTCCATGTCATCAGTCCTCAGGATAATATGCATTTTAGTAAAATATATGCATCATTTATAAAATATATGCAAAGATTCAAGATGCTCTATTCACTACTTAGCAACTGATGTACCAGCAGCCCAGGCAATCTCTTTAGAGTTTCAACATACTAGCAAAATAATTATTATCAAAACTGGCACCAAATAATCTTCATATGCTTGGTAATCATCTTGATGCCAGGTGCGCATACAAGTTGGAATGTAAACTGGCCATTTTAAAGACTATTATTTCACCATGTCATTCTCATATATCAATATGACTGTTTGACCAGTTTGTTATGCATGTTATATAGCATACATAATAACTAGCTCCTAAAATTGATAACTCATAACTCATAACTAGTCACAGTTACATTCATAACACTTTACAAAGCTCGAGGATACGACTTCATGATGTCAGGTTTCATATGAGATTATAATATCTTTTCAAAAGAACACTGTAGTCAGTATTACATTATAACGTAGGTTCTGATAAAGTATCTGTACTCTGTACTCTACACATCTAACTATAATGTATAATAAATTATGAAGACCGAATTCATTTGATAATGGCAAACATCTTCATGTTTAATCTTCATGTTAAATAAACTGTATAAAGTGTTGTTACACTTTTTGGAAATATTGAAATGACTTATGTTGGCCCAAACAAAACCCATAGTATAAATTCCATAAAGGACAGGAGGGTTTTTATTAAAGGTTCATACAATAATTCTGAGTGCCATTCTGCAATAAACCCTGACTGATTAAAGCATTCATTAACATGAGTAAGACATGTGGACTGGACCACAGAGAAATATGAAGACATCATAGAGTCGGTTACAGAAAGTCCACAGCAGTGCTATCCTCCAGAGCTGAGCAGCAGCCTTTTAATAGCACTGTAATCTCGTTTCTGTCCACGTAAACCTGCTGCTTATTTACACACACCTTCCACTGGACAGGCATCTTGAGGACAAACTAAGGCTATTTTTTCCCATGGTTGTCAACTATCAATGAATCAAAGCTAGTGTCAGAAATGACAAATGAAACAACAAGTGGCGTTTTGTCAGTGCATCTGAATGCATCTTTGTTAGATGTTCTTCTGCGTTGTCACACGGGGCTTTTAAATGCCAACCTGATCACAATGTGGCTCTTTCCCCCAAATAAGAGCATCACTGAAATGTTACTAAATCAGGGATAAAACTGACTCAGCTTTGACACAGTGCATGCTATGACCTCTATACCTCAGAGAATACACACGAAGAGGAATAATATACAAGCCCTTTGTAATAACTTTTATTATCAGGAGGGGTATGGGGTCAAACACACACACACACACACACACACACACACACACACACACACACACACACACANATGCGTGCGCACACACTAAATGTACTGCCTCCAAGGCCCTTTGGTCTCTCTGAGACGGACATACGCAGCCTTGAAATCTGCCAGTGCTTCACCTCTCCCCCAAACAATCTACAGCAGCACACACCTCTTGAGTTGTCCTTAAGGACACAGTGATATTCCATTTTAGCTCTCTGGGAAGCACACAAGTCTTTAGTGGGGAAAAAATCTTGAAAATTCTGAGATTATAAAAGGATTCTCTTGCTTGTTACAGTCAGGGTCAGTACAGAAGAGCACTACTGTACTGCCTTTGCAATTATATGATTTGAAAATCTGCAATAAGACAGAGTGTGATTTTGGCCCAATGGCCAAATGTGCGGTCTAAATTCTGATTCTCATCATGAACAACTAAGACTCAATCACTAGCTCTCTATACTAGCTGTGAAGCTGTGAAACTGTAATTGGTCCATTAGATGGATATGAAGAGGCTTAACTAGTGCATTATCACATATTTCACAAAGCGTTAATCCTGATATTCTGCTTAGCCGTATCCCAGGCTATCTTTTCCGATTTTGTAGGAATCTTATCTTCTCAATTATAACAAAGTTACACAATATTCACGACAATCTACACCCACACGTGTGATGTGTTTCTCGTGCATGTCACGGACATGACGACTCTGTCACTGATATCAGACTATAGATTATATATGTATGTATGATCTACTCATACATTTACAGATTGTTTAATGTCATATAAGTTAGTAATTATGAAACTAAACAAACTGTAGTGGCCTGTTAGAGGAATATAAATAAGGACTGTATTAGATTATAATATTAAAAGAATAAAAAAATAAATAAATAAATTTTATAAAAAATAAATAAATACAATGTAAAAACTATGGTATATTTTCAAATAATAAATAATTTGCAAATATTTAAATATCAAATATATATAAATAAATAAATACCAAACATTATTCTCTTTGATAATCTAAAACTTTGTTTTACTGACATAATCAATATTACATTACTACTGTCAGTAAAACAAACGTCAGTATTTGATATTATAATTTCAGTGTTATTACGTCAGTAAAACAACACTTTAGATCATCATAAAGAATGCCTACTAAAGCAAAAAAGATTTTGTCTAGAAAAGAGATGCATACAAACCTAAAAGACTAAAGGTTAAGAGAAAAAAAAAACTTGTTTCTTGCCTTTTAATTACTTTCTTTGCTTGTGTAGGAATACTCTACTGTATAGTGTGTTTGATGGCACAGATGTCATGTTTAAAGTCATTTTATTTTAAACTGTATTTGCTTTTAAATTCTGACAGAGACACAGTGTGTGGTGTTGAAGGATGTAGACTTTAGTTATATGGACACAAGGTGATGGGTGTGTGTGTGTGTAGGTGCAGTTTCTGGATGGATGCATCACTTACACTGAGAGAGACATGTACTTTACTTTAACTTACCTTCCTGTTCGAGTCCATCGTCAGGAGTTTGTCAGGAAAGGTTAATACAGAGGATTCCTTTTCTTTCTCTTCTTTGTAAAGTCAAAAAGTCCTATAGCTTTCTTCTGTAGAATAAAAGCAGCACAAAGCAACCGGCGCTAAAACTTTAAAATAAGCACAACAATTCATCAAATAAATAATAATTAATTCATTTATTTTCCCATCATCATCTTGAAAAGTTTCTTCGTCTCTCAGGAGTTGCTTCTGAATGAGACTTCCAGTGTATTTACAGTGCTTTATTACTGTAAGCACAGCAGATCCGACTATCCATCTGGAGCTGTGATTGGATGGACGGGAGGCGTGTCGTCACTCAAGCGCGCGGTGATTGGCTACACGTACTCTAAGCAGGTGACGCATTTTCATGCCGTTCTTTCTGAGATATTTCGTATTTGCCTCTTACAGATAAACATTTTATTTATTTAACCATAGGGGAAAAAAATGACAGGCGAAAATTGAGATATCTTTAGAGCACAATAAGATTAGTTCAAAACTTTGTATAGAGTAAACTAAGCCCTTTTCTGCCAAAGAAATCTATAACATTATTAAGCTGCAGATCATTTCATTAAAAATTATTTTTTACAACATACCCAGGTTTTTAAGGGCCAGATGTGCCTAACTTCAGTTTTGGTTTGAAATAACAAACCAAACATCTGTCTCTCCACAAACATCTGTCTCTTAGCTGAAAAAAAAATATATATATATTTTTTATTATTATTATTATTTTTTCAGCTAAGAGACAAAAAAAAAAAAAAAAAAAAATATAATTAAATATATATATATAAATATATATATATATTTTTTTTTTTTTTTTTTTTTTTTTTTTTTGGTGTCTGTGTGTATGTGTGCAAATAACTCTTGCTTCATTTTTAGTCTCTGCTTAGAAAGCACTCCTGTAAAGCAGCATCTTCAGCTTTTCCTTTCTCTTAACACTTTCTCCACAGTTAGATGCATTTTCAAAGAAAAATAATTTGATGATTAATCTGGCTTGTTTCCTTTCTGTCTGAAGCACTACATATGTCCTTTTTAAAGTGTGCTTTTTTCTCTCTGGATGAAGGCACAAGTGACAACTTATTTGCCATAGAAATGGATAAAAAAAATAGCTCCCACCTTTTCATCTTAGATGAAACAGAATTGGATCAACAAATGGTTGTCTTTTTTTAGAGTTCTCTCTACAAGCTTCACATTAGCTCCTAGCTTCTAATATGTGCTAGTTGTGGTCAGGGTGGAGAGGTTTCGGTAAGCTCCACAAAATGTGACCTAAAATCTGAGTTATGTAGACACCATTGTCTATAATCCACTCAGCGGGTTGTGTTTCTCTGCCTTCATAGATCTTCCTTCTCTTCAGCCAACTAAATTTCTACCACTTTTTCAGAAAGAATAATGCCATTTGGAGGAATATGAGAAATCTTCATCTTCCCATGTGCACCTGCTGTTCAATTTTATTGCAATCTATAATATTTAAGCATACTATGACAGTAACCCACACACACACAAACACACACACACACACACACACAGATGCGCATTTACAAACATCCCGCCACTGCAGGGGACTAATGGTAGACGCCTTGTCGCCTCCACAACAATAAGACACTGCGTTCCAGGAACACTTCATCATCCTCAAGGAAGTGATGGAGAACCTGGTGGAAAATCTTAAACAAATGATTAAAAAGATCAGTCTAAAGTGACAGCATAACAAATAATACAGTTTGACTCTAAGCCAGGTAGCAGATTATGGTTGAATTAACATACCATGTGTGTTTTCAGACGTTAAAGCTAAGGTCAGGACTGACGTGCAGAGACGGTGTAATAAGACACTCCCTGAATCTCTTATTGTGTACTGTTCCCTGTGGAGTTCAAAAGTTACTGTTGTTCTAATGGACCTCCTGCTTGGCCTCTCATTGACCCAGGCATTGTAGCAAAATGAATCCAACGGGTAATCAGATCTTTTGTTTTCCTTGATGATTAAGAACCGAAGGGAAATACAAGTTAAAGGCTGAAAACCATTCAATATATGCACCCCTGCCAAAAAATCCAGCTTGGTCTGCTACTAGCTGCCAAAACACAGGCTGAGCTGGTTAGACTAGTAGACCATCTTTACCAGCTGGTCATTTATTTTCCAGCTGCATTATTGCTTGACTAATTTGATTAATAAATGTTAGTGATTTCCTAATTGGCTTACTGTTATAGATAAAAATAATTTGTCCATTGTAGCATTTGGTAGTGTCGTGGCAAATACTTCTACAGACCAGAATAAGGAAAATGAGTTGCAAAGACAAGGGGTTCTGGATGCCAAAAAC
>CM074960.1:8968789-8997056 GCA_037577455.1 Pangasius macronema
TATTGTATTGTATTTTATGCTATTGCATATCTGTAAGCTGCTTACTGCTGGAACCAATTCCACCTGTGATCTTTAAATAATCTGAATGTAAATCTGACAAATAATGAGACAGCTGTGCTGTAAATGTAATGACAGAGTTTTAACCAACATCAAAAGGGCACAGCTCCACTGGCAGGACTGAACCGGATATTTGACTAGGAAAAACAAACACTCCTAAATAGGATTAAAGCGCTGCATGTACTTGCAGTGCTAAATAATAATCTAATTATACCATGGATCCAGGCCCGGTCTGCTCCTGAGGGGCATGTTAAGCAGTCAAACCTGCACTATTCGTCTCAGTATGTCTCTCTCAGCTGAACGCAGTTACACTGAACAGGTTTCAGAGCATCAACAGAACTGGTGAGTGCACTAATAAATACTGGGGTAAAGTAAATAGACATAAAAGAGTCACTAAAAAACTTACCGCTTTGTTAGTGGGTCCACTGACCAAACTGGTGGTCTCGCACGGGTGGCAGATGGGCAGTTTGGACTGGTCTGTGGCACTCATGGTGTTGCCAGGAGTGGAAGGAAAGAAGGACAGTGATGGAGAGATGGAGAGAAAGGATAGGGTTGGGTGTGAGCAGCTGTCTGTTTTTCCTGCAGAAAAGATAACTCCCACACCGCATCATCAAGCTCCTACTCATAACACACACACACACACACACACACACACACACACACACACACACTGTCACCACTCTTCCCATTTATACTGCATAGGTAACTAGTAATTTAAACCTATCTCATATAAAATCTTTTCTGTAAATCTTTACACTTCAAATCTTCATGTACTTGCTTCATTTCTAGGCAACAAAATAAAGTAAAATTTTTAAATTTTGTTTTACACTTTTGTAAACCAACCCAAATTACCCAAATTTGTGAAACAACCCAAATATTTTACAGTATATGTTTTGAAGTGGAACTACATTATAATTCTCATAATTTTCACTTGTGGTACAATTCCACATCAGACTTTGGGAGGATCTAAGGGATAGGATGAAACCAGATTGTGAAGATAAAAAACAGTTGACATTCATTCTTTTGCAGCCTTTTTAACTGCATCCAACTACTTTGTGATCTTTCCGACGTTGTAAGAGTGGAACACTTTCGTGTAGAATTGGTGGGGAGTGAAAACTTTTGCATTTAACTGTAACATGATGATGAGTAGCAGCAGTGTAGATGTTGCTGCAAGCCTCAAGCCTTACAAAATATTTGCTACAAAAAAGACCAGAAGATGGCAGCAGTAGATGGACTCGATAGGTTCGACATGTTTCTATGCAAACCTGGCAAGAAACAAATCCTTCAAATCATAGTCAAGAATGAAATGAATTGCATAAACAGTATTCAAGCTTCACTGTTCAGAAGCTTATGTCCTTCATATTTTATATGCTGCATATTTTAGGAACTGTTCGTTCCTTTGGATACAGATGTAAATGTCACACATATTGGAGGAGACTATTTCACACTTGATCACGCTGTGAATAAAGGTTTTGGCGAAGAGGCTTTGTTAGACAAAACTGTGGGTTTTATCATTAATATTTCAAAGCCATCATACATAATGTATGATGTCTATAATAATTGCACATATTGATCTTGTCTTCTGAATAGTATTGATTTTTTAGTGTCACATAGGCCTACTTATTCTAGACCATGCTGAAAAATAGCTTCTTGTAATATTTCTGTAAAAAGTGATAGACCAGCATTGATTTAACTATGAGTAGGAAACGTAAATCAATTGCACCAGCATTGAAAAAGAAAAACTCAAAATGGCACATTTCAGCCTAATAGGACTTCATTAGGACAGAGAAACCTGTAATTTGGGGCAATGACACATTGGCAGTGTTTAACTTTGACTTGCTTGAAGGGTCTTTTCAAGTATTCTTACATATCAGATCAATGCTGACTGTAAAATACCACCATTGTGATTGTAGTGAAAGAACCAGAAATGGAGGAGCAGTATTAAGAAGGTGCTTAGAGCAGTATGTGGAATAGTATGTGTGTGTGTGTGTGTGTGTGTGTGTGTGTGTGTGTGCAATGAACCCATGTTCATGTTAATGTGAATGAGTGTGTGAATGTGTGAATCTGCAATGAACTGGCATCCCATACAGGGTGTATTCCCACCTCACATCCAGTGTTTCTGACCTCTGACCAGCATAAGGTAGTTACTAAAGATAAATGAACTAAAGGATTGTGCATGTAACTGGTTGGTATAAGACATACACACCCAGCACATTTTGCTTTTTTCAGTGCTGCACGAGTTGACATTCCCCAAAGTTGAAATATGCAAATGAGTGCAGAAGTTTGCATACCCTAAGGACAAAATGAAGACGTCAACAAAATGTATGATATCCCAACAAGACGTTTAGTGTGTTAGGTAATTAGAACTGTTTGATTTACAATACAGAGCTGTAAAAGAGTAATGATCCATAATCCCACTATCGGGCGTCACCCAGAAGAGCATGGATTTGTTTTGAATCTAGTTCCTCTCCAGGTTTCTATTGATGCTGTCCCTTCTGGCTTGCTCATTAGGGGTTTAAATCTACATCGGGATTTCTGTAAAGCTGCTTTGTTTGCAATGTCTATCATTAAAATCTAATTTAGTTCAATTTAATGTTTTTTTTTTGTTAATTTGGTCGTGAATGTCAGTTAATTGAGTGCTCCTTTCCCTCAATTGTTTTCTGTGATTGTGCATGCAGTTGGTTGATAGTGTCAATAAATGTTTTCACAGTCCATTTGGAACCACAAGAAGACCCATGTAGAAACCATATAACTAGAAAGCCTACCAGGAAGCAGGTTTATGAGTGTGAGTGCTCCCCTGAAGTAAATGCTGTGTTTCTAGGTGTGACTGTGAGGTTTGTTGAGGTGGGCAGACAAGAGACAGAGGCCTGGTCCCTTTGTGTGACTGTGGTGTGACTGATTTATAGTCCAGAGCAGGGAGGTAAGGGCCACTTCTATATATGGGGGCAATTACAGTGACAGTGCAGCGTTTACAGCTGAAAAGAAACAAAGCTGGGTGGGAGCATTACCCCTATTCTGCACATGACAACTGCCTCATAAAGAGTGATGAATCTTCAGCCATAAGCCTCTGTGCAAGTCACATCCATCCCACCCACTGGAATAAGCTATCATTAAGAGGGGGGATCGTAAACCAGAGGCTTAGGATGGATGGTGTAAAAAAAAACCCAACCCTTTCTCACTTCTCACTCCTGTCTTTCATCCTCTTCACTCCTCCCTTCTGTCATGCTTAAGTCTCCATTGATATTTTGGAATGTTATATAAAGAAGAATTAATGTAGGTTCATTACCAAGGATATCAGCATATCACCTACTCCAGCATCACAAATGGAAGCTACAATTACAAAGCACAAGCCATTAAATAAAGAGTGTTACAACAAGCACGTGTTTGTTCAGGCCCATTTATCACTTCAGGTGTTTAGCCCGAGGTACCTATTAATCCTGGCTACAGTGGATGATTCTAAGAGCCCTACTGCTATTGTAACAGCCAGGAGATTAGTATCAACAGGAGTGCTGACAACAGGAAGTTGTAAATTAGTCTCCAGGAAGCTGAGGTGGAGCACCATGGAGACCTGCTGTTTCTGATCAGGATGCAAGAAGGTAAGACAAACCTGGACTGAACACTGCGTTCAACTCACTTTCTTTACCAAAGTGCCTTCTGATACTAAAGCTGTACTTTAATATTGAAAATTAAGCTATGAAATAGGAACTGTGGTATTTTACACTTGGACTCATTTGTTCCTAAATAACTCATAGCCAAACACGAGGAAATGAAATAGCTCTGATTTATGTACTTATGCGCTGAAGTCGGGTTATTTCCTGCATTAGTTAAACCAGACGTATATTCCTCACTCTTGTCACTGCATAGTGTTCTTATTAGTTTCACTGTAGTTACCAAATAATTCATAGTAACTGAGAGGTCAAGTGAATATAAAAAGCCCATAAGAATTCAGCTAAATAATCACCTGCATTTTAACCAATGTTTATTTCATCCAGGACTATAAATAAGTCTACATATAATGTTTTAACACACATCATAAATAAAATATTAAATACTTAAATTGTCATGCTATTAAATGTTGATAATCTGATGAATGTAATCACAAAAAGTATGTTGCAAGCATTACTTAACACTTTATTAGTGCTGTGGTTTATGGCTTGATCATGATTATTAATCTAAAATATATTAGTTAAGAGAAACAAAATGTAAAGTCATGTGCAATTGTAATGTGTTTTGGACACCCTATATGATAATGATTTCATCTTTTTTTCTTATTTTATAAATAAATGAAGCATGGGATCATGGTGGCTGTCTGAGACCTGCAAAAACAAAAGTAATTTAGAAGAGAGCCTGTAGAAGAACTGTGAAAAAAAGAAAAGAAAAGAAGTTTGCTAATATGCTCAGAACAACCTACCAGCCGATTTCCTTATAAATCATATTCCTGTATTCCTTGTAAATTGTATTACAGTTTACCTTAGAGAATTGATGCAATGTTAAAGCCAAAAAAATGGCCACACCAAATATAGAGCTGATTTATTTATTTATTTATTTATTTTTACAGTTCACTCGAGAAGTATCATTTAAATCTTTGGATATTAAAGTAATAAAACTTTCGTGAAAACACAAGTTTATTAAAGAAATGTAGTCCCTAAGGCTTTTGCATGTCAATTTCTACACAGAGACTGAATAAAGCAAGATTTTGCAGGGTTTTTCATGACCATTATAACTCATTATAAAGGACAACTGCAAAGAATGAACTGGTTCCAATGGTTAGACGTCTCATGCTAAGTTGGTCATGTGTACAGGAAGTAAAAGTATACAATCACTCATCATGTAAGTTGTACAAGGTGATTTTGATGTGTTGGACAATTTTAAAATCTACCGTATTAACAATGTTCATCCTCACACCCTTCCTTATAGGGAATTTTCTCCTCCTCTCCTAGTGAATAAAAGGGAAGCATAAGGAACTTATTATCAGAGCAGAAAATAGCACAATCACCTCCTTCATTTCCCTTGCTGTTCTCTGACCTGTCTAATTATCTCAGTGCTGCCTCAGCACCTGTGAGTCTCATACTATTATATCCTCCATCACTTAACAGCCTTAAGAGCAGCACCATCCAGTTTAATTTCCGAAAACTTTTATTACCCCATGCCACGGTTGCAAGCAAATCACTGATATCTGAGTATGGCATGACCAAGAAACGCTACAGATTAATCATGGCCCTTTAAGTGCTCGACATTCAGCAGTGATTGCTTTCTAATACTTGTTGCACAGAAGGCTTGTAAAGCCGGGGCGGCTCGGGTCATGCAGCAGAAGTGTGCTGTAGGCCGCTTTGCTATAAACAGCACCGGTCATAATGAGATGCAAAGGCTTCAGGAAGATGAAGGGTAGGGTGCAGTTGGAGGACAGACGTTTGGTGTGCTAAGGTGACAGACTGAGGATAAAACACTGTTTTCAGTAGCCCACCTGCTACACCTAAGAATGTCCTGTTGTGGACTTTTGGGGATTTATGGCAGAAAATGTCACTTTGATGAGAATTTTGTGTATGTTTCTGTCCATGCTCTCTTCAGGTTTACTAACTCTAAGTGTAAGGTGGGTGGTATGGTGGTGCAGTTGCTCCAGGATCCCTAATTCAGTCCTGAGTTTATGATGTCTGTGTGGAGTTTCGCATGTTCTCTCAGAGTCGGCATGGGAAAGGATACCCAAGAGGTGAAAGGAGGGTGTAGGAGGGTCTAACTACTGAAATTTAACGGGGAACCTCACTTACTCAGTGAGATTTTGTGTGTGTGTGTGTGTGTGTGTGTGTGTGTGTGTGTGTGTGTGTGTGTGTGTGTGCATGATGTCCGGCAACGGACTGCCATCCCATCCAGGGTGTTCCCAGGATACACTCCAGATCCGGGTCATAATAAAGCCGTTGTTGAAAATGAATAAACAAGTCTAAAGTTTTATAAGTTCAAAGTGTTAAACATTATAGAAATAAAGCTTTGATTTATTAGGTCCTTATGTACTCTTTCTAACAAACTATTAAGATGAGAATAATCTTGCTATTGAATGTGAATGGTAAATACAATGTTCCTTATGTAACACCAACACCTCAGATGTCTTACAGTTCTGTCACAGCTATTCTACTGGAGAAGAGAACAAGAGAGGAGAGAGGGAGGGTGGGAGCAGTGTAGGGAGGTCCAGAGTGACATGCTGCCCTGTGATTGGAGAGAAAACAGTCACATGCTTGCTTTTGGAATGCTAATTCATGCTGAATTTTTTTTCCCTTCCTCCTGAGCTCCTCCTCACTGCCTGGTGTAGTCTGTCCTGCCGGACAGAGCCGCACTCAGAAATGGTGTAGGATATCAGGGAAGGAACGAGACACTGAAGCAAGGGAAGAGGACAAGGTCTATGTGGAAGGTATGGACATGGAGATTTGTTGCTTGCTGCACTTTGCATGCTGCCTTTATATGCTTATACATGCTGCTAGGTTGGAAGTCCTCCTACTTCTTACCTCTGGCTGTATATATGTGGGTGTGTATGTATGTGTAACTCACTCACTCACTCAGAGAGAGAGAGATTGTGCATACAGTATCAGTGTTTGCATGTATAAGAGAAAATGTCTTTCTGTGCATGTGTTTTCTTATTAAACATGACTGTTTGTTCAGTTGGATTCCACCACATACTCTGCTGCTGTGTGTTGAATTTCTGCTCAGCAATGGATAAACGGTTACTAGATGGACTGAGTGATCTGGCTGGGTTTCAAAGTGCACAAATATTTCCCTCAAAGGCAGTTTGCAGGGCTCCGAGTTTCTTTCAGTGAATATACCTGAGACAACCAGTGAGACAGAAAAGCAGTTTTTTTGAGATGTCCATTTCCCTATCGAACTGTTGCTAAGTTTTGTCTTTTTTGTGCACTTGAGAAATTGTGCCATTAAAAACCTTTCTAGACCCCACTTAATCCCCAAGAGGAGACGGCGCATTGAACACCGGAAGAGTGTTCCACTATTGACCTGTGGGGTGCTGATATGACGTGTTTAACCACACTGCATCTCAAATAACATGACCATCTGCACCCTCTCCACACACTTTGGTCTTACCCCCTGCTTTGTAAACAAAATCCCAGACCTGAGCCATGCTCGCCTTGCACTTGTGGACATTCTCTCGTCCGTCTGCATCATCTTATAAACTAGCCCTTGATGTTTAGGATATTCCACTGTACTATGAGACGAACTGAGTGATATTTGTATTCCCAGCAATCCCAAACCTGTTTGCACTCTTACTTTGCATGAGGTTTCTATTCAAATATGTAAAATTAGTCACCTGTGCATCAGTGCAAACCAGGGCTGAAGGACATGATCTATTTTAAATCTTTACATCTTTACAATCCACTGTCATAGCAAGTTCTAGAGGAAATACATCTGCCTTTTATATTGTTGATTCACAAACCCAAAGGACAGGAAAGAAGAAGTGAAGTCCTACAGTTCCAGTGGTGGAAGTTTGTCTAATACCAATTTTAATATCTATGACGCTGAAGGATTTAGTTACAACCAGGGTGGCCAAGTTTGCGTGACAAAAACAGCTCATACCGATAAATTTTGATCGGGTCATTTTCTAAACGGGGAAAGGTTCGGAAATGTGACGAAGATTTAATGTCGTTGTTTGATTTTTTTTCAAATATATTATAATATATAAATGTAGGGTAACAATTTATTTTAAACTTCTCTTAACTAACATTATTTACTACATTAGTTGACATTAACAAAATATGAACTTCAGTAATATTAAACTGTAAGTAATGTAACGAAAGGCAAAGGAACAAAGCAAATGAACACATGTATGAATGTTAATGAAATAAAAATAATTCCACATTAATTAGCAAAAAAATGTTGATAACTTACTGAACTGATGAATTGCTAAAACAAGGTGCTGGCTCATATTGATCATTGTGGGCTTCATTTACCTCGCTGATGGAATGAGCATTTGTTAATGGAAGTGTTGATTTTTTTGGCTTGTTTGGTTTATCATTAAAAAAAAAAAACATTGATTAATATGTGTTAGTTTGTTATGGTAATTATGGTGTATTAGTGCTGATGGTAGTGGTTTGTTCTTGTTAAGTAATGTGTTAAATGATGTCTGTTAAGGGAGCCTTAATGTAAAGTGCAATATTTTGGAACAAAGTAATATTAATACATGCAGATTACCCTAAATAATTATTTCTCCAAGGCGATAAAATGACCTCAGATTACTACATATATTGTCACAAATAAATAAATTACGAGTAGCTATTAGAGTGAGGAGTGCAATTCATTTATACACAGCACATGTGGAGAATTTTGGAGTGTTTCCATGGCAATGTGTGTATGACATGATCTTGGGGTCAGTTTGGTATAAGATTTGCATTTAACATTCATATGGGTTTTAATGTTGTAATATAAGTGCAATTAATCTAATGAATGTACACACTGCTAAACCTTCCACCTGCAGACCAAAAAAGTTCGAGAATAGCCCAGTTCCATGTGAAAACTGTGGACCTGCCAGTAATATTTAGATACTGCTGAAGGCCTTGTTTATATTTGTGCAAAACAAGTAAAATAATATGATTGGAAAGATTGATTTTAATACCAAACTAGCTACTCATTACTAAGTAACAACAGAGTTTGTCTGTGCTGTAAATGTTCTGACAATACCTGTGATAGTGTGTGAATAGTGTAGAGCAAAGCTTAAATGTAAATATAAATGTAAGTGTAAATGTAAATGTGAAACACCCCGTCGTTTAGTGGACGGACGTGAGTACGGAAAATTCATTTGTTCATTCAGTTCATTCTTCAGTAAGCGCTATCCTGGACAGGGTCATAGTGGATCTGGATCCAATCTCTGGAACACTGGGTGGAAGGTTGGAATACACCCTCAATGGGATGACAGTCCATCACAGGGTACCATACACACACATTCACAAACTCATTCACACAATTTAGAGTAGCCAAACCACCTACTATCATATTTTGGGAGAACCAGAGAACCCAGAGGGCAATGTGAAACTCAAGGTAACCTGAGCTCAGAACTGAACTAGGGTCTCTGGAGTTATAAAGCTTCATTGCTACTTGCTGCACCATGCCCTGTCATGTCATCAACTTGATTTAAATCATTCAGCTCCTTTAATACGTAAGTCATATCTCACATGTAGACAGTACATGTAATTATATCATAAGTTGATAATTGATAATTTTGATGTCGTCGATTAACTACAAAAATACACTATACGGCCAAAAGTTTGTGGACCATCACACCCATATGTGCTTTTTGAACTTCCCATTCCAGATTTTGTCCCCCTTTGCTTTTGTAATCTCCAATCTTTTGGGAAGGCTTTCTACTAGATGTAGATGGAGATTTGCTCATTCATCCAAAAGAGCGTTAGTGAGTTCAGGCACTGATGTTGTGCGAGAAGGCTTGGGGTGTAGTTGGCGTTCTAGTTCATCGCCAAGGTTTTCAGTGGGGTTGAGGTCAGGGATCTGTGCAGAACACTAGAGTTCTTCCACTTAAGTCCAACCACATACAGCATGTGAGTGATGGTCAGGTGTCCACAAAATTTTGGCCAAATAGTATATTTTATAATTATTAGCGGGAACCTAGTTTTATAATTTATTTTGAGTTAATAAACATGCTGAGAAGATGTGAAGCTCTGGACTGCAAAATGTGTATTTAGTTTTTTTTATTTAAATCACGGAGAACATGTTGATGTGTTTAAAAAGCATGATTGATTACTCCAGAATCTCTAAGCACAAAATCTTGAGCTCTGCACTTGTAGTGACATTCTCCTGATCTTCTCCCTGACATGACCGAGCCATGAGGACAAAATCAGTGCAGCTTACTGTATCATTCATTCTCCCATTATACCTGTCCAAATGAGTCATTTGTCAGCAGGTAGTATATTTGCTGAGCTCTCTTCAGCCCATCTTCTCTTTTCCAGAAACCTCACATTTGACCCCAAAGGAATGTTCTCGGGGCTGTTTTATGTGTGTGAGTCTTACAAGCACGTACATGTTGCATCCAGTTATTCACTTAACGATTCAAAAAGTTTGACAAGCTAAATCAGGAGTTATTACATTACAATGTACACGCACAAGTACATGTGTAAGTTATTTTAAAGTGAGTGCAGAAATCCCTTTCTCTTTGTCAGTATCTTAAATGCTGACAGACAACCAATAATGTTCATTTAGGAGATTCAGAAATTTGAACATTAATGATTTCTGACCCATATTCTTACCTGTGTTAGAAATATTAGGTTCATTGTTACTGAAGTACACAATTATATTTAAGGCATGTTTGAAAATTCCCCAATTCAATCTTGAGTTCAGATTACTGTCTGTGAGTTTCACATTTTCTCCATATGTCCATGTGGGTTTCTCTCAGGGTTCTCTGGTTTCTTCCTACTTCCCAAAAACATGCAGTTAGGTGGATTGGCTACATTAATTGCCAGGAGGTATGAAGGAGTGTGTGTATGGTGTCCTGTGATGGATTGGTGTCCCATCCAGGGTGTATTCCTGCCACACACCCAGTGTTCTTGGGATAGACTTTGGGTGCAGGATAAAGTCGTTACTGAAAATGAATAAATGAGTGAATGCTACTGTCAGCTTTTAAAGGCAAGGACAAATTTCAATTTTTAATTATCCATTTTGCATATACTACTGACAAAAAAGCTCTTACAAATTTCGTGGTTTGCAAGTTATTTGTCTTGAAGTCATGGCATGATGATAATGGACTTCAAGACAAACAGAGTCATATGGACAACGTAGATGTACAACCTGTGTCCTATCCCTTGATATCATGCTCATGGCACGAAACGCATCAGAGGATCAGGCTAGGCCAATTTCATTGCACTGTATGCGGACAGCCACATTAAATTTTCATTACTTGAAAATCACTGCAGCGTAAAGATCATCATTAAACGTTAAAGCATCTCGTTGAGCACTCTTTCTCCAGGTAAAATGATACTTTTGGGAAATGGGTGCCATATCTGTAACACCCTTTGCTGCAAATATTGCATAATTTATTCTAAAAATGATTTAGTCTAAGTCCAAGCTGTTCTACGTTTAAGAGATTCCACTTTACAGAGCCCAGTGTTGTCCAGAATCTTGTCTCGCTGTTCAGCAGTGACTCTACTTTTTCATGATTGATGAATGTGACTGCATACAAAGTTTGTCAGCTCCTCGGCCCTGTGCTTGTTTAGAGGTTCCTGTCACTTCATGCTTGAGTGGTCTGAAACAGGTGGCTGTTTGACCTGAGATGAGAGTTTGCTCAGGTGTTCGGCTGTCTGTCTAACCGTCTCTGTTTGGCAAACTGCACAGGAGTCACCATTTGTTTAGACAGAAATGTGTCCAACAAATGTCCATCACTGCTGCCACGATCACGATGCTCTTCACGAACCTGTTTTACCTAATAAGCTTTATTTTAACATATATGCTGTTTCTTAAGACTGCTCTCTGAAGAAATCATGGCGTCGTTGATTAGCTCTTTACACCTGTGCCCTCTAAACACTTTCCCAGTCGTAAGTCACGGCCTGGCAGGCTTTGAGGCCCTTTGTGAGAGGTGCTTCCCCCGAGGCGCGTGTGGCTCTGATTTCTCTCCCAGTCAAGCTGAAGCTTTACGACTGCCTGAGTGTTTCAGAGAAAGAGAGAGAGAGAGAGAGAGAGAGATGTGTGGCAGGGTGGCCCATGCTGATTTCAATACACATGGCCAGTGCTGGTACAAAGGCAGCTGTGCACAGGTCACAGAGTTTGTTTCTTTCTGGTCAATTGATGGAGTAAATCACAGTGTACAGGGTTTCATTTAGAGACAACATGCTGGTGTCTTTAGCTTTTGCATGTTTGATATCTGATAATGCTGGCAGCAAGCTATAAGGCATTTCCTATTCAAATGAGCTGCTACAATATATACCAAATGAATGCTGCTTTACTGACCTCAGCTAGAACAGTTTATTGGTGTAATTTGTTTTCCCGAAATGTAATACACCACAGTTGATAGTATTTTAACTGAGATGACAGTGTCTATTAAATTAAACATAATCAATTGCAAAAGTGATGGGCAAATTGGCCAACATTAGTTATTAACTTGGGCTTATTAAAATCATAAGGTCAGATTGAATATTTTAACAGTCCGTTTGGTTGCAAGCTTTGATTTTTTTTATTTATTGTATATTTATTTAGATATTTACCAGATTTAGATTTTAGCATTTAAAAAGCTCCACTCCTTATGACTCTGTGTGTTAGTAGTTAATATTTACATGTTTAAACGAATATAGGCATGTTTTATGTCACTTTTATTTAAAATGATAAGTATGTGTAGTTATAGAAAATAATCAATATAGAAAATAATCAATGAAGGGAAGGGGTTTCTTTTCCTATAACAGCACATCCTTAAGTGTTTTTTTCCCTCTTACACCACAACAATTTACCAACAATGACAATTTTTATTCTATTAGAGGATGACAGGTCATACTTTTAATCAGTTACATTTAATGCTGTGAAACACCCGCAAAACAAATTAGTCCCGCTTATCGGTACAGCAGCTGTAAACAGTCGCTCCTTCACTTTCTCCTGAAATTAGTAAATGCAAGAAAATGTAGCTTGTTACAAAGAAAACGCAAAACAGAGAACATCCACTGTGCTGATTTTCTTTGATGGAAAACTTAAAGATACAGCTTTATCTCTGACTGCTACAAAGTGCTGACACTGAAGATTCCTTTAAAAATGCTAAATAAATATCTCTTAAACAAAAACTTCACCCTGTCAACAATTATGTCTTTCTGTTTCTTGACTTACAACACAATTTTTAATCCATTTATTTTACTTAGATTATGTGGAGCATCAGCCATACAAGTCCCTGTGAATTAGATTACTATAGAACCGATAATAAATTATAAAGAGCACATTAATATAAACCTGTGATTTTCCACACAGCTGCACTACTGTCAGAGCTGCTGTTATAGAAAATTAAGAAACACCTTCTGATCAGTCAGATTTGAGTACTCAAGTACTCAAAAGTGCCATGATTAACACTAATTTGGTCCTAAATTGGCTAAATAATCATAATAAATAACCTTAGATTTCGATATTGAGCAATCAATAATGAACACTTTATTTAAAATGTACCATTAAAATGCTGCAGTAATATAATAACCAAAAGAAAACATGAGGCAAAAGAAATCCTCTGAAATGTGAACAATATTTTGAGAAGACATTATATAGGGATAAAAAGATAAGGGAGTTATTGGCTAGTAGTAGTTATTGGTGTTCAGGGAAACTGAAGAAACTGAGCATTGTTGTTTCGAGCTCATTTCATGCTTCAACTTCACTTTTCATTTAAAAAACAATATGAAGGGAATTCATGGCTGTTTAGCTGAAACAAGTGAAATCATTGGACTATTACTGTCCTACCTATCTCATTTTATGTTTTTTAAAACCCCAAATGATCTGGCTGTGTGGGCAAGTTATTTATATGTTAATGAGTCCATGATAAACAATTCCTGCAAATGCGCGCTTTTCCAAATTAATCTGAAATTACACCTACATGCAGTTCTCGCTGCTGATGAGAGTGGATATATAAAAAACTCTACCTCTGATGTCTCTTTTTTTAAAAAAAAAAAAAAGCGTGCATGCACAGATGGCTGCTTATTCATTTTCTCCCCATCAGGCTATTTTCATGCCTATTTTATGGCTATAAGGTCACCTTGAAATGGTGCAATGAAACGAATGTTTGAATTTTGAATCAGCCACCTACACAATTTAATTTCCTGCTGAACTCAATGCATTTATAATAGCACCTTCATAATGTTCGAGAGATATGGTCCTTCATATCCATATCATTGGTCATGAAAAAACTCTGATGTACACCAGACATCGACCACAAGTATGTCAACGTTACGATCACAGACTCCCTCGGCTGTGTTCTTCAATCAGCGAGACCATGACAGCAGGGGCCATATTTCAAACCGGTAGTCCCCCTGCAGACAAAGCAGGCAGGTTTATGGTGGATCTTAAGGAAATTAGGGCCACAAATCTTTATCTGGCAGGATGCTACAAAGCAGGGAATGCACTAACGTGGAGGATGATGGAGAGCAAGAGAGAGAGAGAAATGTGATAAGAGAGGACAAACGTCTTACTTTGACTGCTGCTAACAGTAAATGGAAAGCAGAGACCAGTGAATGATTTATTAGTACCATGCTTGTTCACTTTCCTTTATGGGAATAATGATGTTTAATTATGCTTTCTAGTTACCAGCGGTTGCTAAGCTGCCATAGTTTAGGTTTGTGAGTCTAGTCCGGTTGTTATAATAAGTCTTTTAAAAAATGCACAACTTTTGTTACTTTTGCATTTGTCTCCAACATGTGGGAAAACAGTGTACCACAAAAACCATAAAAAAGGAGGAGGACTTCCTTAAGTCCCTCCAGTATGAGGTTATGGGGACTATTTGAGAGTAATTGGGGTGTGTTATTGCGCTCCAGTTTCTGACTGACACCCTGCTGACTGATACACCAGCTAACGTGTGACCAGTCCTTCCTCTCTCTCTCTCTCTCTCTCTCTCTCTCTCTCTCTCCCTTCCTCCAACCCCTCCCTCACCTGATTTATGACAGGTTGTCTCTGACTTACACTAAGCAGGCATGTTAAGAAGTGAACAACATGTGACAAAGACCCTTTGGCTGTTATGGAAAACCTCATAGCTCCTATATCTCTGAGCGATACTGCCTTCTGACCTACAGAGTATGGTATGTTCTGCTAGTTTTTCTCCAGTATTGATCTCTGGGGTATCCACTAGAACCACAGCTCTATCTCTCTCACATTTCTCTTTGTTCACAATTGACAGAAGTGTCAATATTGACAGCATGTAAATCAGGTGTGATAGACCCAATATCCTGAGAACAGGAAGTCTGGGAACCCACTAGCTGGGCAGGAACACATGCTAGTTTCTGTCATGTCATTAGTTTTAGCCATGTTTCAGGCATAGCCTTTGTCCAAGGTGGGTGCTAGTCCCAGAGCCAGTGTATGATCTCTGACCTATTACATGCTTTTCCATTTCAAGAGAGCTGATTCTTTTCTGACAAAAGCAGATTTAATTCCAGTACAGGAAATATGAACTGGTGAAACCATTTACAAAATATATGAACAGCACTGGGAATTTTAAAGATTACTGCTGAAAAAATAGCAATGTTAGATACTGACACAAAGAAAAATCAATGGTTGGAAGAAGAAACAATCTTTTTATTGGTAACTGCACCATAAAAAATAGGAGAGGAGCTACATTACTTATGCTTAGGCTAATACTAACAAAACATCCTTAGTGTAGGTGCATATTCAGAATAAATAGCTAATCACAATAAAAACATGTATTTGTCACGTGTTTAAAGTAGGCTCCTATTCCCTATTAATAGCTAAATGCATTATGGGTACCTAACTAAGGCTTAGGAAAAAACTCGGAGTCTAAATAGTTCTTTGGTTTGTTCCTCTGTTGGAATCCTTAATGGCTCTATGTAGAACCCCTTCAGAAAGTGCAGAAACCTAAGCTCCCATCTTTCATAAACATGCCAGTCGATGGATTGGCTAAGTAAATTGTCCCTAGGTGTGAATGCGTATGTGAATGTGTGGCTCATAAATTGGTGAGGATGAGGGTCCATTCACAAAAAAGGTCCACTAATTTCCTGAGCCCACACTGTGGTATCAGAGATGTGGAACTTATTAACAGTGTGTTCAGGTACAAATTGTGTAAAGCAGATTTTGATATAATACACACATAGCATTTACTGGGAGACCATTTGGAGAACCAGGTAGATGCTGAGACCCAGTCAGTAATAATGTCTATGTTTCTGCAGTTCTCCTGTTAGCTGGTTAACAGGCAGAGTGCAGCTTTAGCCTGTCCAGGCAGGCATAGATTGGATGTCTCATCCATCTGGTGTCAGTCCACCCTGAGGAAACCCTGTCTGTTTGATGTGGTCTTGGCTAATTACCCATCTCTGTTGTAACCCCTCTTTGGCCCTCTAGCTTGACACACTACCAGCAAGTTGCAATGTGAAAAACACACAACATATATGCCACTCCCTAGGCAGAAATGATCATTGTCAGTGACAGAAGGTTTGATTCAGTGATTCCGGTTCTAAACGACTGGAACAGGTGAGTGGCAGTTCTTTTCCAGCGTCTTTTTGTGCAGAACAAAGATATAATTCAGTTGCCATAAATGTCTATGGTGGACCATTAACTAATGCTGGCTAGAGGGCAAATTGACTGGAATAATGTGCAGTCTGCAGTGCCAGCCAGCCAAAAATAATGAAGAGAAAGAGTGAAAGAAAGATGGAGAGGAGATGCATGTCTCTTTTAAGAAATTTTCCATGTTTAATTGCTTTTATCTTGACCTGATGGGATAAATTTAGAGACGAGGGAGAGAAAGCCCATCTCTTTAACCTACCTCAGCCCTGTATTACTCTTCATTACTCTTTGCTCTGTGTTCATAGACCATAGACCCAAATAAGCCAACTGGATATAAAAGCAGCTTTTAAAGTTTTTATATGTCTGAGGTCATGGGACTTGGGGATTTTGGAAGGATCTGGACATGTCCTAGCAGGTGTACAGTCTCATATGAGAAGACATTCATTCCCATTTGGCTCGTTTGGAGTGCTGATGTTGGTCTAGCTGGTATGTTAGTGGATAAAAGAAAAGGGGCTCTTGGTCTGGTGTACCCACCCACCAACTGTAGTTTTTTTGATAATCGGCTCCACCTCAATTTCCCCCATTTCGGCACCCATGCTGGTTTTTGAAGTAAATTTACATAATGATTACACAGGGTCTCAGTCTTCTGTAATGGGAGGAGTTGGGGATCAGAAAAGAATGAGGGAGTGGATTTTACTCCACACAACTGATCTGCCGTGAGGAGTGAGTAAGAAAGGCTGTCTGGCTACTAAGACAGTTATGCTCTACTCATGTGTGTCACTGTTAGTGGAAATTAATACAGTTTTACCACCCTAGAAATAAAAAGATTTTGAGTTTGTCTTATATTGCTGTATTACATTGTACTTACACCAGTGTATTACATTGTACTTACACCAATACACCATCAATTACACCATATTTTATTCCTCTCAACAAAGTCTCATAGTTGGCTATGCAAAGAAACTCCTACCAACCCATACCATAAAACTTTGAAATGAATCTGAATGACTGTTACGTATGACTGATTCTCAGTGGAGCAATCATCTTCCTTGCTTCATGCTCCTTTGTAAAGAACATTTCAATGCCAAATGCATACCAAAGCAATGTAACAAAGTACACACTACTGCCTTTCAGACAAGACTGAGTCACGAATCTTGTTGACTCAAGTGTCTTTTGAGAGATCTTGATACATCAAGGCAAAGATATGGTCCTGTTTGCACCTGTCGGAGTTCACTTTTAATCAGGACCTTCAGGGTGATAGTGAAGGCTGTATATATGTCATAAAGCAGCTCCAGTGCAATCACAGTTGCTGCTACTCCATCAAAAGCCCCTTTAGTGTACATGCAACCTTCAGTGTTGGTGAGCTAGATGATTGGGCTGATGAGAAAAAGTCAACATGGTAGGAATAGTAGAAGTAAAGATTTGTAGGAATTTAGTGTGAGTGAAAGGTTGCAAGGGTTCCAAAGGTTTTGAAGATATATTGTAAAAAATGCTGGAAGGTTACGGTATTTATTTTGCAGAAGCTAAAGCTAAAAACTCACTATATATAGCTAAATCTAGAGCTATATATAGTTTTTTTGGTTATCATTCTATGGGAACCCTTAATGGCTCTATGTATAACTCAACAACAGAGATATTATTTCAGAGAAGGGTCCAAGTAGAACCACTTTAGGAAACAAAGAACCATTAACTATACAAAACAACCCTTGAGGAACCATTTATTTTAGAGTTAAAGGGCTCCTGACTGCAAAAAGTTTGAGAAACCCCTGGTTTAAAGGAACCTGCTTGTTTGCTGCCTACTATCCCATTCACTGTGTGAGTTTTGTGATTTAGAGGTGGTAGAGACCAGTGATTCATGCAGCTCAAGTTTCCTTCTAGTGACAGTAGAACACCTTCTGATTTGAAGGTAACCTGAGTCTGTGTTCTCTCATCTCAGGTGTCAGCCTGGAGAGCAGGGGTTAGCACTCTCACAGTCAAAGCATTAACACGCTTGCTGCGTTTTATGGCAGGAAAACAGCTCCTCTGAGCCTAAACAGCCAGACAGCTGAAAAGAAACCATACTTGTACTTAAATCAGGCAGACTCAAGAGCAGATCTGGAGACACAACTACTTAACTGATAATAAATTATTGCTGCTTGATCAGAAGTGTAGCCAGTTGAAGTCAATAAACTGTGCAGGAATACGAACAAAAATATCTAGGATGTGAATTGTGCACCTGTAAATATGACTTTTTGGAAATTTACAATAAGTTTGCAATGTATATTTATTTACTATAGTTGATGTGGGCTGGAAAAAACTGATACTCACTCTTAGAGTTTGAAATTAGCACTATAATGCATGCCAGACGTGGATACCTTTAAGCATTCTAACTATTAATTTAACTACATTGGCTAGAATTTTTACATTCTTGCCTGTTCAGTAACTGAGTGTGCACACACTATACTATTTTATTCTGTCTGCTTCTTATAGTAGTTGTCTTGTGTGTTTTGTTTATTTGGCTAAGTTTACCTACTGGTTTATCTCATAGCCATAAAGTGATTTATCTGGCTCATCTGTTCTTAGTTTTGCCATTTGGTGTGAAAATACCACGTCAAGCAGTGACAGAAAAAAACAGCATGAGTGTGAATTCTTTAATGAGGAAAAAATCCCAAGATGCATCATTGAAAAGTTGTGAAGAGCTCAGCTAACTAGCTAAAGTTCTGTCAAGACCTTTGTTGGTGAAAATGAAGAAGTTAAAATCAATAGAAGCCTGATGAATTTTTATTTTAGCAGGATTGATACTTTGGAGGGAAATTTAGTGCTGCTCATTAAAAAAAGGTCTGTTTACACTGCATGCTATATAGTGTTGTGTAGTCTATAAATGTAGACTGTTTTAGACAGGTAGCATTGCCGTCTCACAACTCTAGGGTCCATGATTCGATCTCGAGTTCAGGTTACTGTCTGTGTGGAGTTTGACATGTTCTACCTGTGTCAAACTTCCAAAAACATGTTGGCGTATTGCCTATGCTAAGTTGCCTGTAGGTGTAAATGAGTATGTAAATGTGTGTGTGCATGGTGGACTGGAGTGTATTCCTGCCTCACAGCCACTATTCCTGGGATAGACTCTGGATTCCAAGCTTAATCACTGACCAGGACAAAGTGGTTACTGAATATAAATGAATGAATTGTTGCATACATTTATTTATTTTTATATTCTAGAAATTTAACATCTACAGTACAATACAGTTAAATTTGTGGTAGTGATGTTTTGGATCAAGAAAATGTTGACTGGATACTACATTCGCAAAACAACTTGCCTTTGTGCCTGGTTAAATTGTTAAGTTAAATTGCGTCCCAGAGGACACGCCATTCATTCTGTTCATTTAGTGTGTTGCTTGAGGAATTTGGGTTTTAATCAAAAGCCAGTCAATGTTTCATGCAGCAGGTACCCAAGGTCTCCACTCACACTTGTGTCTCTTTTGTGTGTGTGTGTGTGTGTGTGTGTGTTTGTGTCAGGTGTTCTACAGAGAAGCAATAGTCGTGGATCGAGCCCAGGAGGGTGTAGGGCTGCCATGGAGAGGGCACAGGCCTCTGTGAGCTCCGGCTCTAGTGCACCTGCCCCCAGCAACCCCATCATCACTTCCAGCTCCAACAGCAACAGCAACAGCAGCACCCAGGGAATGACCAGTGTCAGCTCCAGTGTCAGTGTCAGCGGCAGACAGCAGACTCTGCCACAGATATCAGTGTATGGGGGAATCCCTGACAGACAGACAGTACAGGTAGAGTGCAATATGCTCAGTTAAGTTTCAGCTAAACTCATGAGTGAAAGGTTTCCCAGTAGTACAGGCAAACAGGTAGTTGTTTCATGGGCCATGGTTCTGAACCTTGGTCTTGTGGTTTGATCAAAATGGGAAGCTGAATGCTTTTAGGTTAAATTCTCAGCCTCAAGTTTGCTTTTAGGAAGGAAGGACGCCGCAAGTAGCCAACTTTATGCCATGCTCCTCTACTGCCCTCTACAGGCAGACAACCAACATTACTCTTTAGTTTTCCATCTCTTAATGTTAGTGGAGCATCATAACAAATGGCAAGTATAATGGGAAAAAAATAATATATGAGCAGGTTACTTTTTCACAACTCTTCCCTTTTATTATTTTTATAATTAGCCTGTGTTAATAATGCAGAATTATATTTATTAGGTCTACCTATAAAGACATATATAAACTTATAAACAGTGCACAGACATCAGTGTAAGACAACTCAAATAATAACACAAATAAAATTATAGGCAAATAATAATATAGGTCAAATAACAGTCAAATAATAAGACAAATCAGACTATAGTCAAATAAAAATACAAGTCAAATATTAGTCAAATGATAAGCCAAGTCAGATAATGGTCAAATTATAAGATTAGTCAAATAATAATAATCAAATAATAGTCGAATAATAAGACAAATCATACAATCCATAGTATTTTTTCTCTTTACATTTAATTCATCATTCTTTTCCTTTTGTTAAAGTGGAAATGTTCATTGCTATTATTAAGATAACTGAATTTTTGGATTACTTTTAATAATTACAAATCTTACACTTTTTGAGATTGGGATTGAATGTTGGTTTAAGAAAGTGGCTTTGCATTCAGACCCTGTTATGGGGATTTTGAACAGGAGCCATAACACATTGCTGAGCTATTTCAGGTCATGTATCAGGCTCCAGGTATTTGTTCTATTATTAAAGATATTCAGTGGAAAATGTATTTGGGCTTCTCAGGTTTCATTTCTGGTTGTTTGGGTGACCATTGAGCCAGTTTTGAAGAAAATGACCTGTTATTGGGATGCTGAGATTGACTCGTAGAATTGATTTGGGTTGGCTGTTATATCTGAAACATCTGAATTCAAGTAGCTTATCAAGTAAGAAAGATATCGTCTAAGCTATAAAACTTTATTGATACTATATTGCAGCTATATTGCTTTATTTCCGAAAGGTATTGAGTGTAAACGGTATTGAATGTAAAAGATATTGAATGTATACTTATGTATACTATTCAATTTTTCATATTTTTCAGTTTAGTGATAGCACATTAGTCTTTTCTTTAAGTAGAACTTATTTTTGAAATATTTGAAAGCTATGTCTTCTGCTTATGCCGTGACGAGAAAATGCACACAAACTTGTGTCTGCATGCAATATTTTTTATTGCTTTAATGTAATGTTAAATTCATATTTAAAATATAAAGGTAATTACTATTGAGTGGATTTTTAGATGATTATATTGCACACTCGGTGCTACTATTAAACAATCTCATAATGTTAAATTGAAAAGCGAACAGTTTCACTACAGTTTAAACAGCTGTCTGTGTGTTTTGGAGTGCAGAGGCTTGTTGTGTCTACTCTGATGATCTGTTGTGAAGGATGGCAGTGACCCCGCATGCCATAGATTTGCAGATTTGTAACTGTGTCTAGAGTTCATTGTTTCAAAATTGAGCTCTCCAGCAATGAAGGCATTTCCTAAAGCTTACCAAGTAGTATTCATGAAATCCTCAGAATTTTTCAGTTATACTAGACCAGCGGTGGTACACGGCAGCACCCGTGTACTAGACCTTATATCCTTATGCATACCTGATGTGAATCAGCTTAACTGTGATATAATTCTTTGTAAGCCGTAAGAGATTCCTTGTAAGCATTGTATAAACTTTAATAATGCCTCATAAAGCTCTAATACTGTGCTATAAACAATTCACTGATAACTTATAATCATGTTGCAATGCATGTATCG
Organism: Pangasius macronema; assembly: GCA_037577455.1. Taxonomy (NCBI): domain Eukaryota; kingdom Metazoa; phylum Chordata; class Actinopteri; order Siluriformes; family Pangasiidae; genus Pangasius; species Pangasius macronema. Next base: position 8,990,775 of record CM074960.1, read on the forward strand.
CTATTCAATTTAATGCCATTCTGTGTATTGCACAATTTTATAACTCACAATGACCTGTGAATAATTTAATAAGCAACTGTAATATTTACCAACATTTTAAACATTTAAAATGTCGTCACATACTTCACGTAAAGTGAACATGTTAATTATTCCTCGTTATTAGTCATTTGTAAGACACTATAGACCTTAAATTTTTGTATTTCGGAATGTAACACTTAATTCCACATTAATTACAAAACCACATACAGACACATCATTGAAGTCTGAAAATTTTTAATAATAAAGGCACATTACAAAAGATTATGTCTGTTTTGTTCTAATACACCCAAACATGACAAGAACACACATGCAATATGTAGCACCTACATAACCTTGGAGAGGAAGCTGTATGTGTATCCTTGTCATTTTTGGAAGCACTCAATGATGGCATTTTAAATGGTTATAATGTTTTTTATAATTGTTAACAATTATAACAGTTGCTTTATAATTATTCACAGGGTATTTTAGTTATACACTGTGCAGTACACCAGGTGGCATTATACTGCATGAATACATAACATACTGTAGAATGAATTATATGAGTAGTGACACTTGCATTACAACCTGAGATACATTATCAATTATTTATACCACATTATTAGAGTCATATGAGGCATGAATGTGGGCTTGTCTTCTTCTATATGTGTGTGTGTGTGTGTGTGTGTGTGTGTGTGTGTGTGTGTGTCAGGTGATTCAGCAGGCCCTGCACAGGCAGCCCAGTACTGCAGCTCAGTACTTGCAGCAGATGTACGCAGCACAGCAGCAGCACCTCATGCTACAGACCGCCGCCCTCCAGCAACAGCACCTGAGTTTAGCTGCGGTGCAACAGGTCTCACACACACACACACACACACACACACACACACACACACACACACACACACACACAAACACACACACACTTAAATAAAGATTCAAATGTTAATTACTAAAAATTAATGTGCTTTATTATAAATACTTTGTTAAATCTTGAGATCCTCTATATGTAAAATATTGGCTAAATAAATGATGATGATGGCTGTTGTTGTTGTTGTTGTTATTGTTTTACTATAGTTGGCTTATAAATTAGCATACACTTCTAGACAAAATGGCCCCCTAAAGCCCCCTTCCTATCCTAGGAATCCTATCTAATAAGGAACCAAAGAATTTCTAGATTTGTTCCTCTGAGTTCCTTAGATATGGGTCCAAGTAGAAGCCGGTTCTACTTTAATCGTTTTTTTCCTTCTATTTGAAATAAACTGAAAGAAAAAAAAAGCAGTTTCCTAAGGGTGGTGTTACTACATTGAACATGTTTCCATTATGTTCCTTAAGTCAGTGATTCCCTGTCTAATACATAGGAAACCCAACCAGAAGAAGTCCATAAGTAATTCCCTTTAACCCCCACTCAGCACTGTAGGATCTCTCCTCAAAGGTCTATCAACCAGCTTGCGAGGTGCTGCGATTGCCAAACAGGAAGTCAATTAATGTGGAGCTTGAAAGAGTGCTCAAAACAGGGCTGAACCCTACAGATAAATTATATATTTGGAAGACTCTGTTATACAGTTTAATTATAACTCCTTTGAAGAAAATTTATAATGCTCTTACTGATACATTTAGATATTTCTAAAACTCTGGATGTTTATGACACTAAGCCTCACCCTCACCCAATACATAAAAAAAATATCATTAGCAAAACCACATCTTGTACTTCTGGATAATGAAAACAAGACGGTTACCATTACGTAACCCAAATGGAATTGTTTTCTTCACATTTGCTGCTACTGTAAGATCACCATGCACAACTAAAGCTTCAGGCTATTGCACTTTTGCGTTTCTAAAATCTAGCACAAAAAATGTGAGTTTATTGGTTTTGCTGGTAAATGTTGTATAATTGCATGCTTCACTTTTAGCTTGATCCTTAGATTAGCATGCCAGGCTGTGAGAAAAAGAGATCTGTTTCCTGCCATGCTTGTTTACTTTGTGTGTGGTGCCTTTATGTTGATTAATGAGGGTTGGAGTTGACTTATGACCCTCTCTCTCTCTCTCGTTCCCGCTTTCTCTCTCTCTTATTCAGGCCAGCATTGTAGCAGGAAGACAGAACTGCAGTCAGAGCGGAGCTGCATCTCAGCAGGCCTTATCCTCTCAGACCACTGTAAGCATCATAAATCCTGCCACTAATGTTTCATTCAACAAGTTTTCAGTTCCCTGGAGCAAATGACAATAACAATACCATTCCAGCATGCTGCTCTGTAACCATATATTTCAGCTGTACAAAGCCCACACATGATATAGTGCCTTGCCTAAGTATTCACCCCCCTTGAACTTTTTTGTAGTGATACAACTTGGAACTGAAATGGATTTAGTTGGTATAATTTATGCTATGAATCTACACAAAATAGGCCAGAATATTGAAGTAAAAAAGCAAATGTAACATGCAAAATTATTTAGAATTAAAAATGCAAAAGTTGTGGTTGAAGTATTCACCCCGCACTGGTGTGAAACCCGTAAATTAGCTTTGGTGCTACCAGTTGCCATTACATATCACATAACAGGTTGAACAGAGTCAACCTGTATGCAATTAAAGTGTCACATAATAATCTCCATGTAAATACACCTGTTCCTAGAGGAGCTCAGAGATTTTTGGAGAAAATACCTAAACAGCATCATGAAGACCAAGGAGCTGTCAAAATAATTCCAGGACAAAGTTCTGTAAAAGTATTAATCAGGGATTGGTTTTAAACAATATCCAAAACTTTCACACAGAGCACCATTAAATGGAAAGAACTTGGCACAGCTGTGACTCTGCGTAGAGAAGGCCATCCACCAAAAGTAAATAAGGAGTATGTTAGTCAGAGAAAACACAGGAGAAGAATGTAGTTTTTGATTCTTGGTACTTCTGGTTCTTTCCATTAGACACAGACAGTTTGTGATGTTTGGTATTTTCACTAGAATAAAGAATATTCTAGTGTTGACTTGTTGACTTGAAAGTAACTCAGTCATTTAGTATGATCAACTATATAATGCCAATTCAGAACTATAGCTGTTACATTCTAACAATAAAGGAGTCCTCCTCTTAAAAAGCACTTACCAGCTCCTTACACCTTTATGGAGGTTTTGTGTTTTTTATGTGTTCAGATGGGTACTGAGACATTTCTTGTTTAGTTTGAGCTGTCGTTTTAAAAATGCTGTTATTGCATAACCATCTCAGAAATGACAGAATTTTACAGATTTAAAACTTCCAGATACATTTGATTGAAGAATTTATGAAAGCGTTGTTATTTTGCATAATTTATTGATTGCCCCAACAACTGCCCTTAGACTTCCATTCTAAGTGTGTTCACTGGTTTTTCTCATTAAAGAGAAACTTTTCAGATTTTTACCAGGGGAGCTATAAAGACATCAGCTGGGAACTAAATGAATACAAAGCGCTGCAGAACTAACCATTTGTAGGAAGATAACAAGTGGCCATGATTAAGAACAAGGCTCAACATCAAGGGTAGTGCTTAGAAATGATGGACCTTAACTTGTTGTCTGTGTGATCTATGCTGACTCACTAAGCTTCCACTTATCTTTTTTCCCCAGATCAAACTGGCTAGCTCTCCTGCAGCGGCAGCTCAGTTGATCAGCAGGGCCCAGGGGGGGAATGCCTCTCCAGTCAGCATTACCCAGCAGGCTGTGTTCCTTGGGAACTCATCCACCCCTACTCTCACCGCCAGCCAAGCACAGATGTACCTGCGTGCACAGATGGTAGGTCAATTCCCACACACAAACCTACATAAACATAACCTTAATAATATTATTGTAACCCACTGAAACATACAGATGTGGTTATAGGGCATGCATATTGAGGCCCTGATTTACTAAGAGCCCAAAAAAATTAGGTTAATTGTGTGAATGACATCAGAATCAATGTTTAAATGAGGTTTTGTGTGCATTATAGTGAGTCATCATTTTAGGAAACCTAATATATTGAGCATAGTTTGGTGTAGTTTTGTCTAAACTGGTGAAAACAGGCTTCCACAAATTTAATACCTGTCCCTTGGTTGTAAACATGTGCCCTTACCGTCACCATTCAGGTTTAGTAAATCACATTTCAAATGCAAAATTAATCACTTGCCATTGGCACCTCTTTTATTTTGCACCTTTAGGTAGAAAGTCCCCATCTTGCATAGGCAAACACACATAATTGGCAACACATGCTATTCTGCTTATATGAAAGATTCAATCAATTATAGATCCTGTTAGTAAATCAGCTTGTCTTTTGTGCATTTTTACACATGCCTTCAGTAAATCAGGTTTTTAAAGCAGATAGTGATTCATTATATAAATTATTACAGGGTTTATGATTATATAATAAGGTTAAAATAGATGTGGATATTTATCATTGTTTATATTTTTGGTTAAATTACATTACCTACTGTGTGTATGTGTAAGTCTTTTTCTTTTTAGCTCAGAGAGTGGAAATAGTACCAAGTACCAAGAGGCATGTCCTGATTTTATAGTGGAAATATAGTGGAAAACATATCACTGGGCTGGGCAACCACATTTACCACATTGACTCAATCCAGCACTTTCTCATAGCTATTTCAGAAAATAAATGAGAACCTGGATGGACAATTTTTGTGGGAAAATTGTCCCAGGAAATAAAAAGGTTTTGTAAAATTATCCCACAGGATGAAGGATGAATAGGTAATGGCAGAATGTGCAATGGAATCCCATCAGTTTATTATTGACTTTATGATGTGGTTCACTTTAAATAGCATCTTTAAAATAGATGGTCTTATTTTTTAATGACTATATAGTGTATGCTATTTTAGCAGGTATAATTCCATGTTTTCCATAAGATTAAGGCAAGACTGAGAATATATTTGCACCACTCTATTCTGCAGGTGCCAAATGCAATAGTCCTGTGGCGTTTTCATAGAGACAAAAACAGCACATTTTGGTATGATTTTCAGGCACAGCAAAATAGCCTTGTGCAAGTAGCTAGGAGCCTAGGCCGTGCTGTTCCTTTGTCCCCCCAGCTCATACTCACTCCGACCGCCACAGTCACTGCCGTCCAGCCTGAGGCCTCGTCGCAGTCAGTCAACCTCCAGTCAACCAGCCCACAGGTACATGAAACTTGTGCTGAAATCACACAACTACACCAAATATCTACACAACATATCTCAAACCTGAAGTGTTTTCTTACATCTCCAGATGCAGAACCTGGTGTTGTGTAGCCAGCAGGGGGCAGTGGCCTCCTCCTCCTCCTCCACCCCTCAGCCCCAACTACATGGGCTCAGTGTAAAGCAAAGCAGTGGAGGAGCAACTCAGATGGCTCTTCCCAGCTTGCCTGTGCCCCAGCTAAAGAGTCCCAGCTCTCAGGCTCTGGGTCAGCAGGGAGCGAAGACCAGCCTGGCAGATGCTTCATCAGAGCTAGTGAAGACAAGTGATGGTGTCAGTGAGATGAGTGCACGTGTGATCAGTGTGAGCCACAACATGGGCACAGCAGCCAGCCATCCCCTCATCAATACTGGTAAGAAAGATATTGACTCATATTTAGTATGCAGAATTACAAACCTGATTCATCCTGCACTGTTACTGCTAAGTTAAACTGAATTAGTAGTTTTTGGGAAACTACAGTATGTCATAAGAAATAGTTTTATGATACATGATTTGTTGGCAAGAATATTGTATTAGAGGGAACCTCCATATTCTAGTAGTCTCCGTGAGAGAGCAGAGTAGGGAAAAGAAGGAAAAATCTCTGAGTGGGAAAACAGCTGGCATTGAGGTCTGGGTTGAAGGGGAAGGAGGACATGGTGGGCAGCAATAGCTGTATGTCAGCACATTGGCTCTGACAGAGCGAGAGAGAGAGAGAGAGAGAGAGAGAGAGAGAGAGATGCTCTCAATTCTCACTCTAAGGATATCATTTAACACTGAGACAGATGTACCGCCTTATGTGACCTTTGAGAACAAATCTCCCCCCACATGCCATTTGGAAAAGACGAACCTCCACATTTACAAACAATGCATGAGCTTTGTCATGTGTAGACACATCGAAGACTTCTTTGCAAATGTTTGACTTTTGTCAGTAGTTGTCAAAGTGGGACTAGGGGTCTGTTAAGCATAGCCAGGGGGTCTATGATCTTTTGCAGTTGGGGAACTCACAAAGTGGCAGTTCGCCAATAGGGCCATGTGACGCAGAGCCCAACCATACACAGTAATGTGCAAGTCTTAGGCACCCTATAGTTTTTAGTACAAACTTCGTTGTAGATTTTTTTT
>CM074960.1:8997738-9051107 GCA_037577455.1 Pangasius macronema
TCAGCCATATACAAGTACATAGTGAAATGAAACAACATTTCTCCAGGACCAAGGTGCTACATAAGACGACACAGAACTACAAGGGACTACATAATTTATACATAAAGTGCACAAGTGCAAACATGACAGACAGCACAAGACAGTACAATGACTACTGGGCATAGTAAGTTCCGGTGCAGTGCCGACCAGTACACAGTTCTGTTTAAAAGTGATCCTAGTACAATACAAGTAGCTGAAATAGTGTATACATAAGAATAGCAGCCTATGTACAGTAATAAGTATTGTAGCAGCATAATCATTTGCAAAACTTGCAAAAAGATTTCAGAGAGGATGGAGAATGCTTAGTTGTGTGTGTATATGTGTGGGTGTGTGTGTGTGTGTGTGTGTGTGTTCCTTCAGTCCAGTTTCTGAGTATTGAGGAGTCTGATGGCATGTGGGAAGAAACTATTGCACAGTCTGGCCTGAAGGGTCTTATAAAACTGCACAAATTGTACCTGAGACTACTGATTTTTTAAACCGAAGGATCATCACACCAAATATTGACTTTGTTTCATTTAGTACCGTTTACTGCGCTTTATAGTATTTTTTAAAGGTAGAAACATTTAATTAAATTATTTTTGAAGGCATTCTTTGCTTTACAGCATTTCTTTGCATGTGCCTAAGACTTTTGCACAGTTCTGTATATCAGCTGTTTTCTGAGTGACCAACAATTTTAAGAAGCGTTGCTATTTGACAGATTGTCCCACTGATTTGGTCGCCTTTCTAGATGTTACACAGTTGTGCAGGTCGTGACAGTCACGGGACAAAACTAGTTCACCAGTTTTTATCCTTGACGATGTTTGTGATTGTCCCCGGGTGAAGGGAAAGAATCACTCTGCCCCATGCTCGCCCTGTGAATGTTTTGCGTATGACTGGGGAAGGGGCAGCAGACAGGGCTGCTAATGATATTGCCTCTTCTGTGATTGTATCACACACTGTGACAATGGCAATGGGAAGCACACCTGCGGTATCGAAAACAGGTGAATTTTTTTTATCCACTTCATGGATGTAAGTTATCTAACTGAACCATCATTTTAGTCCTTAGTTTTCAGTCCTTTCCCTGATTAGATAGGATGTGATTAGCAAGTTTAATTGACACTGTTATCTTGCTAGCTACATAACTAGCTAGGTCATTAACATGTCTTTGGAGTGCAATTATCAGCATCCGGGAAACATAATAATTGCACCACTTGCTTATAAAATTATAAAGCCTGATTTCAGTAACTTTTTTCTTTGATAGAAAATATTGCACATCTGAAAGACTGACCAGCCAAATTTCTTTAAAAATTAGGCAAATAAAGCAGGGAGGTGGCAGAGTTATGTCAACGATGTTCCGTTTGATCAGCTAAGGGTAATTGTACTGTTAGACCAAACATTTATTTATTTTTTTCTCTCATTGATAATTAGTGTACATACTGTATCTAGTTTGTTTAAGTTCATTCGAGTCCTTTTGAGTCTTGACTGCTGATTACGGGTTTACCCTAAAAATTCAGTAGATAGCCTATAGTCAAGTGTGATAGCTTCTCAACTAAGTTTTCTTTGAGGCTATGTCATTATTCAATGTCGTCCTGCCCCACCAGAATCTAAGGTTATGAGCTGCTCATTTGTTATACTCATTATTGAGTTCTTCATGTTATTTATTAGCCCGTTTAAGTGGTCAGTTGAATCAACTGTTGGAAATTGTTTAATCCAAACCAAAATAAATCCTAATGTTATTCATAAAAAAAGCCAAAAATATTATTGTACACATTTAAGTAATGAACCTAATACTTTTTGAATTTGAATATGTAGATTTGTTTCATAAAATAAATCTGTATGAAGGGGTTTGTGAAATTTATTTTATAGTTAAAGGGCTGCATAAAGTTCGAGGACCCTTGGAAAGGAGCTATTGGAATCTTGCCTCAAATAAAGGCATATCTTGAAACTGTGGAAATAATCCAGAAGCATTCAGAAGTGTGTGCCAATTGTATGTATTGAATGATGTGTATATGTGTAGATGTAGTTTGCAATATCTAATCATTCTAAGCTGAAATACTGACTTAGGGAATAAAATCTAAGGTTAATAGCTACATCGGTTTATGTAGTTGAAGGGTAATAAAAACTGAGGTTGAGTATTGTTCGAGTTAGTATAGAACTCTCGTCTTTGAGTTTCGTTTGATCCGATTTCAGACTGTGAGTATATAGCCACAGCCTTGCTTCCTGCTTCATAAGCTCTCCCCATTACCTTCATAACACATCATCAGTCACGGTCATATTAATAGAAGTGAGCTGCCACTCAACACAATCCAGGCCTCAATTACACTCCACCAAACAAGTCTAAACGGGAACCACAAGCAGGCTTGAGGTGTTATTTTTGAGCGAGCATTACAGATCATGTGGCAAGTACTGGATCATGCTGACATATTTCCTGCTGAATAAACTTAAAAAGGGAAGAGCACAGTATTTCAACTTAATGACTTACAGACAGACGGGTTACTGCATTTAAAAAGATTAGACAATTATACTCTTTTGATTCTTAGCAAAAGCAGCATTTCAGGAGATTGTGCATTTATCCTTACAGAACAGTCAGAGAAACTGCACGTTAATAATAATCACATGCACACATTTTAGACATTTCATATTATGTTTCATATTATTTTCACATGTGGTGTAAATAAAAGCTAAAAGTGTACTAAGTAAATTTAATCTCAATTTAATTAAACACTAATTACACTAACAAAAAAAAACATGTAGGACACGCCACACGTGTTTACTTGTTTACTTGTGTGCAATATGAGCTGCACTTTCACATCTTTTTTTCACATAATTACGTTAATTCTCACAGTCATATGAGAAAAATATGATATATACATACAAACATATATATGATCATGCATGTGAAATATGTGATTTTTCCTTAAGGGTGGTCATCATGTAATTAGTAGATTGAACAATTTCTTTGTTTCACATATCATTCATCAAAACACTTAACGTAATGTCATAGTATCGGTGTGTCATTATAAACTCAGGCCAGTTCCTTCCTGGCTCATAGTAGCACCAAAAAAAAAATAAGTAGACTGTTAACATAGTGCACATATTAAGTTTAAAGAGGAAGTGCGTTCAGAAACAGTAAAACAGTGAATCTACAGGGATGTGTGTGGAAAGGGGCATTTTGTACAACCCATATTTTCTTCATGAGGAACTCATTAAACATGAAAAGCACTTAGCCAGCAGCATGAACCACACTATGGCATTTGGACCATGACTGGAGTGAACTCTAAGCAGGACCAGACGTTTTTGGCACTGATTCCCCCTAATCCTAGATATTAGAACAATTCCATAGAGTGAACATGCATAGGGGGTTGGAAGGGCTGAGCATGTCATAAACTGTATACTACTGTGCCATATACTGTATAGAAGCGCAAGACCTCCAGGAGCCCCAATCAAGTCTACATGAAAACAATATTTATTGTTACCCTTAAAAGTCTCATTGTGTACTCAGTGAATTACAGGGTTAATCTTTAGTTTCATTACTAGTAAAGAAATCTGGCGTGACCCTTAGTGCAACTATAAGGGTAGACTTTTTTTTGTACTGCTACTGTTTCTATCTTCGCTGAAAAATAATGCATATAACGAAAATTAATTTCTATTCTCTGGCATCTTTCTTCAGAATCATTTAGTCCTACAGACTTTTCTTTTTTCATTAGAAGGCTCCAGACTGGGTGCCTAAAGAACAGGAGGCAATTATTTATTAACATGCATGCAACTTAAGCCTTCCATGTCCGAAGATACATCACATCCGATCTAGAACATCATGCGCATCCTGTATCAAAGGTATGAGGCATGTATAATCACAGCTAGCATCTCAGAGGAGGATATTTAGAAGGATTTCTGTGTCTGCAAATGAGTGGTTTAACTTCGATCAAGTACATATAGAAGTGTTCGATCCACAGAAAGCTGTTTGGTTCTCTTTCGTCGGTAAAGACTTTGGAATATGTGATGATTTAGAACAAATTTAGTCGGATTTATTTTCCAAAATATAAACAAACCAGTAGTCTAATTTAAACCACTGTAATCCTGACCAGGCAGTTACTAAGGATGAATGAATGAGCACCATTTGTTAGTGTACATGTTTTTTCTTTGGCCTGCGAGCTTCCTATCTGAAAGTTAAAGCTTCCAGCTGATTTGACTTTTTTTTTTTTTTTTTGCAAGAACTATTTATCTGTTCATTCTCAATAATGTATTAGTTTTTTTCCTTTTTTGGTTTAGTGCCTTCCTCTTTGTGATTTGCTGTCTACCAACGCTAGTGACATTGATTATTAACAAAAATAAAAGGACCAATTTACTTTCCCATTTAATTTATATTAAAACTTATACTTAGATTTATCTCTTAAGGTGATTCAAAAGTGGTTGACATTCCATGTGATTGACATACCACAATAAAAGGCTACCAGAGCATGACTGAAGGACAGAAGTGATAATGTGCTATTGGAGAATACAGTAATCAATACACCTGGTGCTTTGTGTTTGGATGTGATATTCTTTAGAAAGCTGACAGTATAGAGAGCTAAACTTTGCCAAATGAACCCATTAACCTAAAGTCAACACTGCTGAACAATGAAAGCACCACCTCAGGGGATCCCTCAGGCATCAGGTCCAAAACACTGCACTAAGTGCTCTGCCTCGTTTTTAATTTATCCCTGTTCATATTGATTCAAAGCTCTCACTCACCGCGTCAAAGGCTAGCATCTCAGGTAAAAAAAAAGACCTCATATTTTTCTTATTACATATTTTTCTTGATTTCTCAAAGTGAGATTTGTTTGCTTTAAGTGAACAGCAACAAGAAAGGCAAAGAATAAGTTTTATAACATAACGCAACTTTGCCCTTTTGACTTCCATTAAAATCTCAACTGTTGTAGCTAGTTAGCTAGTTTTCAGCACTGCAGGAATAGATCTTAAAACACCACCATCATAATGAGACCAAATCGTTTAGAAAGCAGTAGGGTGTACATTGCTTTCAGCTAGTACACCCAGAGAAAGCCTGAGGTTAGTGTGTGGCAGTGGCCTCAGTATCAGATTTATTTATGAACCTCAGGAGGAAATCCAACTTTGAGTAATGGAGGGTGGGGTAATGATGTTTCCGATTACTCGATGTCAACTCACGTTTACAAACGTGGGGGGTACCAAAAACTTACTTCTTTCCTTTTAATATCTCTGTTTTACAATTCCAACAAAAAAATGAATTCCAGAAAAATGGAAAAAATAAATGTGGGTATATCCTGCAACAAGATAAAGATAAAAAAAAAAAAAAAAAAAAGGCAAAATTAACAGAAATATAGTTTTGAAAATCAGTTTCATAACAACCCACTTGGTCTCCTGACCAGATTTGGCAACAGTTACAAAGACAAGATCATTTTATTCATTCATGTTCATCATTTAACTTTTTTCATTATTAATAATTTATTTGACCAATTTTAACAATGAACATATTAAATGTCTTGTTAAGTTTCTTTGTCTTATTCATTCAAAGTCAAAGAACATCCTACAGCTTCCACTGGTTTGCTAACTATATTTGTTTAGTCTCTCTTGTATCTGAAAAGGCTTCACTATGCATTTGTTACCATTCAATAGAATTATTAAAAAACAGAACTTGTCCTTGTAAGTAAAATGTATTTACGAGTGAAAATTAAGGTAATACAAAAATCGTATACGTCAAATTCAGACCCATCAACTGCTCCAGCAACACAAGCAGCAGTTTGTGATCCAGCAACAATCCCAGGTGTCTCAGCCCAGCGTCCAGCCCCAAGGCCAAGCTGCGCAAGCCGTGGCCATCCAACCTGCTTTAGCAGGCCAACCGTGTGCCATCCCCGTGCTGCCCAAACCACCCGCTCAACAAGCCGCCATCTTCCATTCGACTGTGTGTCCTAGGATGCTCAACGGTCAGTCTCCCTTGTTAAATCCCAGCAAAGTCAAACAGGTGCACCTAACAGCCGCCAACCTCCATTTCCAGCCTCCACCAACCCAAGTAAGACAGAGTCAAACATATTTCTGACTACTTTTACATGGCACAATGATTTAGCCTTCCTCTCTGAGCTTACTTTTCTGATGCTGAATTCCAGACTGCAGTGACGACACAGGATAATGCTGATAAGGGCAGCGCCGTTCCTCCTGCCGTTAGAGATGACTGCCTTGGCCAAAGTGAGCAGCAGATGCTAACCCAACCAACGCAAGAGCCAGCCAGGATTGAACAATGCTTATATGATCACAACCAGCTGACAGTGAACGCAGAAGGTAGTCCCATATTCTCAGTTACTGCCCAGTATCATCTATGAATTAAATGAAACTTTTACTTGAAATTGATTAGAAGAAGATGGAACAGCCTTATTAAACTGGATTTCGGCAATTCCTGATGCATGTCATAAAGTCACAGCAAAGATAACTGATACAGCACATTAATCAGGGTAAGAAAAACCCAGACTAAAATCACGACAGTGCCAAGATTGGTCTAAATGGCCAGGAGGCACGGTGACTACTGTGTCACTGCCATCTGTAGGCTTGCCATGCGAAACAAAAAAGCCCTCCCTGCTCTGTCTCTCTTCTCAAGTGGAAGAGGAGATCTGTCACGCCCCAGTGTCTATTGTCCAGTCAGGGCACTTGCTAGAATGTGACAGCTTTTGCCATAATTAGGGTGAGGGGCGCAGCTTTGTTATTCCCAGTGGGTTCTGGGAATAAAGGTGGACACACTTTATCTGTCTGGCAGGTGTAGCCGAGGCCTATGCATTCAGACATTCAATTATGAACGATGAGTAATTGCTCTTTTATGAAAGCAACGAGCCCTAATTGTTTCAGGACATAGACTGAAAAGGCCTTTTTTGTGTATTCAGTTAAAAGATTAATATCATTAATCATGTCAAGCTGGCCGGCATGGGTCAGGGAAGCTGTGTTTGAAATATCGATATATGTCTTTATTACATATCATTGTTATATGAATACTGTTATGTTTCCTTTCCACATTAAGATTGGAAATATGCAGCCAAAGCTGTGTGTGTAAAAGATTTAAGCCTGGGGGCAGGGGGATCAAGTTCAGGTTTAAAGAAGATAAGGCATACAGAAAATGGCTTTATTGTGGCAACTAAAACTTTAATCCGAAAAGATAAACTGAAACAGATTTTTGTTTATAACAAAAAGTGTCTGAATAAAGCAATAATAAGAAAATACTAATTCAAGTGTAAAGATCTAGGCTCACTAAAAATTAAAACATGCCACATTAAATCCCACGAACTCAAGCTGTGCTGTTTCGACTCCCACCTGCTGGCTGTGGGATTAGATAGCCTTCCATATCTACTGGGAGATAGGATTTCCATACATATACTGTGTCACCATTGCTTTCTTTTATTGAATGTGGAAGCCAAGACCCCTTATCAGAACAGTTGTTTCAGGTCTCTTATTACTTAAAGTGGACAATAGATTAGGCTATCTGATAACCTTTCGCAGCCTATACTGTGTACAGTTACAGCTCCTGCATTGTTTTCAGTGTAGCTTCAGTTGAGTGCAACAGTTTGCTACGGGGCAACAAAGACTCACTTTTTTCTTTTAAAATGTTTGAAATAGATTGGTAAATATATGTTTAATTTCCTAGACCAAGGAATTAAATGGGGGTATATCCTGCAACTACACATCAAACAACATTTTAAAACTTTTTTGGAAAGAAATCAGTAGAAATAAAGATTTTGTCATAGCCCTCTTGGTGTCCAGACCTGATTTGAAGATGAGTGTAGGACTGGGGCAGTGATGAAGCAGGTAGTGGAAAAGCAGGTGGTGGTGAAGCAGGTGGTGGTGAAGCAGGTAGTGGAAAAGCAGGTAGTGGAGAAGCAGGTAGTGGAGAAGCAGGTAGTGGTGAAGCAGGTGGTGGTGAAGCAGGTAGTGTTGTCACCTCACACCTCAAGGGTCCCCGGTTTGACCCTGAGGTTGGCTTACTGTATGCACAGAGTTTAACATGTTCTCCCCATGTCCGTATGGGTTCTCCTGAGTTCTTCGGTTTCCTCCCACCTCCCAAAAACATGCTGGCAGGCAAATTAGCTACAGTAAATTGCCCCTAGGTGTACATGTGTGTGTGATAGACTGGTGGATAGACATCCAGGGTGTGTCTCTGCCTCCCACCTAGTGTTCCAGGAATAGACTCTGAGACCCTGACCAGGATAAAGCGAATGAATGAAAATGAGTGTAGGATTGATGGTAAGATGTGATCACTTACAGCAGGGAGATTTTTGGATGAGTTTTAAACTAATATCTTTCTGATTTTTCACTGTTATTATCGTAACATATACTATAATCCCTTTTTTGTTTTACTTATAATAGTCAAGGAAAATCTCTGAAATTAAAGATTAAAAATAAGATTATTTTGGTAAATAATACCAAAGATTATTTTAGTATTGGTACATAGTTGTACATAGTACATGGTTATTTGCTTTTGAGTATTTGGGAAATAATTAAGCCTTCCAGACATAGCTAAAACTTCCCCCAAGATCAAGATTAATCCGAGACCTGACTAGACGGCTTTTAATCCTTTTTTTCTGCTCCCGTGACTTCATTTTGGAGCCGCTTAATTATTTCAGCCAATCAGAGGCGCGCTCGCTTGTAAATACACTTTCCCATTGGCTGAAATCCCAAGAGCGCGACCCCGTTCTCGGGCGCGCGCGCTCCCTTTTCACTTCCCCCAATATACAAAGAGGATTAGAGCGCGCACGCCGCTCGCGCACACCGAGTCGCTTCAACCAAACAAATCCTCCTAAAAAAAAAAAAAAAAAAGTTTGAGGCGGATCACACTGCGAGTCCTAGTGCGCTTTACAGAGGGAGCGTACACCTCTGTGGAATATCTGGAGGTTTTTGGGAATGTTTTAGGCTTTCCAGCTTTGCTGTGCGTGTTTTTACGAGCTGCTGTAAGGAAGAGGAGTGTTACCCGGAGTCTCCGAGCGGAACAAAGGCGTGTGGCTTCTGGACGCTGTTCACTATTGTGAGGAGACGCTGTATGTGAGCGCTTGGCTGTACCACACGCTTGTGGGATGGGGAAAAAAATGGACGAAGTTTCCCATTTTCTACGCGTAACTTGCAAACGCTGCCGTTAGCTAGCCGTGCTGTTTGTGTTTTTAGTGTTGTTTACAGTGGAGCCGCTAGCGCACTTAGCGTACACGCGCGAGCCGAACGAGGAAGCGTGGCAATCCCGAAACCTCACGCGCTCAACTTGTGCAACTGTTGCTGTCTCTTAGCTCTTTTTTTTTTAATCTGAAGGAAATCGATCATGTCTGTGAAGTGTCGCAGAAGTACTCAGATCAAACTGGCATGTTATGCATGTGAGAATTCTCTAGCAGCCCGCTGCTCTAAACCGCTGTATTATATATCTTATGCACAACCTGTAGAATCAAAATGTTTATAGACGTAAAATCCTGTAAATGTATCTAAATATTGCTAATCATAACTTTAAAAAAGTTAATCTTAGGATTCTTACAGTTTATAGGTTTTGACCGAAATGGTGCTCCAGTCCTTATTCCTTATTCCCTACAAACATTAACAGCATTATGGGAAATCTGCACAATCTGCACCTGTGAAATCAGGAACGTTTAGAGACATAAATAGCTGTAAATGTATGCAGATAATCCTGATCATAACAGTGAGACATCAGCTTAAATTATAGTCCAGTGGTCTTGTCCGAAATGGTGCTTCACTCCTTATTCCCTCCAGATATTTAGTGCATTGTGGGCATATGTACCTGCTAGGGAACTATATTAGTGACCAGTCACATTGCAGGAAAGCATGAGTGCACCAGATATTCTCCATGAGTGTGAATATGATAGATAGATAGATAGATAGATAGATAGATAGATAGATAGATAGGTGCATACACAGTGGGGTCCAAAAATCTGAGACCACATTAAAAAAAAAATTTTTTTCCATTTAAAATTGAATAGAAACCAAAGGTTTTAGAATTTCTAAACATTTAAAACAAAGAAAGTAAATGTTCGATTTTTTTTGAATATGTAATATTCTGGATTCTGCACTATTTATAGCAAATGTGTGATATTGACCATGTTTACTGTTTTATACAGAAGGTCAGATTTTCCTCATGTCTAATCCCTTTTATTGACGCGTGTGTTCAGACAACACTCCGATGGATTTGATTTAAAATGGATAAAATCATAAGGCTTTGCACAAATTCGATCAGTCCATGCCAGCTCGAGTGCGCACTTGTCATTAACGCAGAAAGAGGACAAACCAAATACTAAGAAACTCTGAAATTCCTGTGAAGATTCTACTGTTCTCTTAAGTAATATACTTTGTAATGAAAATCATATTAGATTAGGAAAGAATGCAAATTAGAAGCATTTTTACTAGTGGTCTCAAGACTTTTGGACCCCACTATATACAAAACCATAAAATTCATAAAATTCAATCTCTCCAAATAGTGTCGTATGTAGTAATTGAGGTGCAGATTTTGGACACAGTTTGCACCCTAACCTATTGCGGCGCTTTGGATATAAACCACAATCCTTTCTGGATTGGAAACAAAACCAGAAAAACTCCAAAAAGTACGGTTTCATACGTTTGAAGTTTGCATGCAGCCTGGCTTGGTCAGTAATTCATGCTTCGCAGTGTTGCTGTGTGAGCCATTACTACGGAAGTCTCTTGTCAGTTTGACTGAGTAATGCACGCTGTCACCCTGCAGGCCCAGACACTGCGGTTCCTGTTCCTGCGGCTGCACTGGTGTGTGTGAATGGTAACCCAGCCATGACGTCGGGCAGCGGGAACAACGCGCCCACCATGACTGGCAGCACCCCGCACAACGGCCACAGCAAAACCCCACAAGCCATCGTCAAGCCCCACATCCTCACTCATGTGATCGAGGGATTTGTTATCCAGGAGGGAGCAGAGCCATTCCCCGTGAGTGCCTGACTTCTTTTTTTTTATTCTTTCCTCCTGCTTAAGTGATTCATGTTTAAATATCTAGTGACTTTTTTTTTCTGTCCATTGATGAAGTCTTCATCCTTCCTGCCCAAAAGAATATAACAAGTCAAGTGATTACTCTATCACGTGATTGCTATTTTTTTGCCTGAAAGCTAGATATCAATAGAAGCATGCTGCCCTCTAGTGGGCATTTTAAACCACAGCTTAAATGTTTACTGCTAAATCTGTAGAAGTTTGGAGTGAGTGACAGAAGAAGAAATAATAAAAAGAAAAAGTATTTTTATTTTTTATCTAGGACAGTCTAACTCAGCAGTCAAAGGAATAGTTCAGCTAATAATGTCATTTATCCCAAGCATAATTAATCAGCTAAGACACGTTTGGTGTTTGCTCCTTTAGTTTAGGTTTAATGTTAATTAGTGATGTCACCCAAAGTCTTACATTTTGAATCTTACAATTTCACTCTTACACTATATACGCTTTTTTTTTCTACCAGAGCGTACAGCATTCCTACCAACACCTACTTTATTTGTTTGTTTGTTTGTTTTTAAAAGTATATACATATACCGTTCACTTCAGAGGGAACGCCTGCACATTTATGCAGTTATCCAGTTGCCCAATTGTGGCAGCGGTGCAGTGCGTAAATTGATGTAGACACACACCATAAGCTTCAGATAAACATCAGAATGAGGAAAAATGTGGTCTCTGTGAGTTTGCTGGGATAAACATGTGCAGTGAGCAGCAGTTCTGCAGTCAGAACCTCGTTGATGATGAGAGAGGTCAGAGGAGAACTGGTTCGAGCTGACAGGAAGGCTACAGTCATTCAAAATAGCACTCTTTACAACGGGGGTGAGCAGAAAAGCATCTCAGAAGCGCAGCATGTTAAACCTTGAGGCAGAAGACCACATCAGGTTCCACTCCTGTCAGCCAAGAACATTAGTGAGAGGCTGCAGTAGGCACAGACTCAACAAAACCGGACAGCTGAAAATTGGACCATGTCACATGATCTATATCCATATGATTGGCTGATTGGATAATTGCATGAATGAGCTGGTGGACATGTGTTCCTTATAAAGTGTCTGGTGAGTGTATATGTAATAAAACAGTAAAATTTAAGCATAGGACACAAAGTTTATGGTAGAAATGTGTTGGACAAAAACTGTGCAAGCAAACTCCTGCTTTGTGTATGTATACGGAATTTGGCTGCTTTTATCAAACTCGTTGTTTGAGGTGGGTTTATATTTATGTAGTCATAGTAAGACATTTTCTTACCATTTATTCTCATCGGTTTTACCTTTTGTTTCTAGTGATCCATGTAAAAAAGCCACCTTTTGTCTTTTAGTCTTAGATGGCTTCCTGTTTACTGTGTTTGCTCACTTTATAGTTTAATATCATGGCACTGAAGAATGAGAAATAATAACTGATGGAAGTGTGACACATTTTACAGTAAAAAAAAAAACAACTCAAAAGGAAGATCAAATTTTGCTAAAAGTGCTGATCACTAGTGACGTTTCCCCCTTACTATTGTAAAAAAAAGAAAACAAGTACAATTGTTGGGCATGTCTTCACTTCTCTGCATGGTAATTCCAGGTGGAGCGGCCATCATTACTCCTCGAGAACGTCAAAAAGCACAAACAGCAGCAGTCTCACTCAGACACGGAGAAGAAGGTCCAAGACTCTCACACAGCAGACTCAGAGATGGAGGATCTCTCCCAGCAAGGTATGGACAGGTTTATAGACTTATGTGCCAGTGGTTTTGGCTACCCAGCTTGTATTTGAGTATTCAGTGTAAACAGGTAACTCCAAACAAAATGGTTTTGACTGCTGTTATTTTTCTTCATGGTAAACACACATGTGCACACCTCCATTTTAGAGTTAAAGAACAGGGAGAAGGAACCAACACTCTCGTGTGAACTGTGTGGGAAAGTCGACTTCGCTTACAACTTCAAGAGATCAAAGCGGTTCTGTTCTACAGTATGTGCAAAAAGGTATTAAGACTATACCTGCTCTGTAAATCCTGATCATTAGAAAGTGTTTTCAGTTAATGTGGTTTTTTATCGCTCTTAACTAATGTATGTCTTTAAATTTGAAGATATAACGTAGGATGCACAAAACGAATGGGTCTTTTTCCAAGACGGCCAACGCCAGAGAACCCCAAGAAGCAAAGAGCCTCCAGTAACCACCATCACAACACTAGTTCAGAGGCCAAAAAACAAGTAATATAGAGAACTTTCTTTCTTCGCAGCTTCATTTTGTTATCTGCGTGAACTGGTTTTCACTTTGTTGTTTTTGTTCAGAATCCCAGCACGCAGACGGGCACGGCGGGATCAGCACCCTCCCCACGCCTCTCACAGCTGTGTCACGGAGAGTCCAGCCAATGTTCTGACATGTCGAGTTACGAAGAACCTCCATCTCCCGTGTCCATAGCCAGCTCTGGCACTCAGAGGCTGCGAAAGGAGAGAGGAGCAGATCACGGCGAGAACCACAGCAGGGAGCTGCCCCTCCTCACGCAACACTTCATGCCCAGCGACCCCGCCAAATGGAACGTGGAGGATGTCTATGAGTTTATCTGCTCACTACCAGGTAGGGTGCGACACTCTTGAGATGTGTGGAGTGTCGGTTCGAACAAGCTGTTAGGTTTCACAGAAGGTTTCGTGTGAAGTTTAAACGAACACACTGTGTGGTGTCGGCGATCAGCAAAAGTTCACAGACCTTCTAAATTTCATTCATTTATCCAGAGTGGCATCTGAGACAAGCAGACTTAATGTGTAGGCTATTAGTTGTTTTTTTTTGTTTGTTTTTGTTTAATTGCCCAGTGGAGAAAGAAAATGACCCATACGCTTTAACTTTCACAAAACAAAATGTTTCATTTGGTACGTTTGAACTTAAATCGCATCACAGTGGTGTGATGCACCTTGGTGCTGTAACATATTACTCATTCCAAATCCCACCATCTGCTACATTACAATCATTTACATTTATTCATTTAGCAGACGCTTTTATCCAAAGCGACTTAAAATTGAGCTGAGCAGATGAGGGTTTAGGGTGACAGTGGCAGCTTGGCAGTACCAGGATACAAACTCTCACACTGATCAGTAGTCCAGAGCCGTACCTGCTGAGCCACCACTGCCCCCAAACAGGCACGACCTGGAGGTGGGTAGGAGTATTTTTACAAGGTGGATTAACTACTGTGGATGGATGACTGGAATTTTTTTTCTTTCTTCAAAATTACGAACTGTGGTGCTGGGAAACACTGACCAAAATAAAATGCAGTGCGAAGCTGTGATAGAACTCACTGGCACAGCATGCAGTCTCTTCAGTTACACATAACAAGCTAAAATAAAGACTTGAATAATATTTTTGTGTGTGGCGTGAGGAGAGGAGACCACGGCTCATAGCCGAAACATTCACACTGTCTTTTTGTCGAGGACGCAAACACGATGTTACATGTAAACTTTATAAGGAGGGGATAAGCTCCAGGGCTATACAGTAACCCCCTCTATAAGAATTCATAGCTTAGCTTTCCAGGCAACCAAACTTGGGAGCACACTGAAACTTCTACTAGTAATAAAGGTATTTTTGTCCACCCTTGATAATGAAGACCTCAATAGCAGTGTGTGTGGTTGCTGAAGTCTTTTTGCTTAAGCGAGATCATTTTTCATTCCCAGGCTGCCAGGAGATAGCTGAGGAGTTCCGCGCTCAGGAGATCGATGGCCAGGCCTTGCTGCTACTGAAAGAAGACCATCTCATGAGCACCATGAACATCAAACTGGGGCCTGCACTGAAAATCTTCGCCCGCATCAGTATGCTCAAAGACTCCTAGCCTCTCCTTCTGGGACTGAATACACCCAAAACCACTGCACTGATTTATCTTCATATCCCTTTATGGTTATGAATCCAGGGGACTTGTGCTAAAGCTCAGAGCCCCAAGAGCTTAAGACTGGACTTTTCTTCACAGCTTGCCGAGATGTGAGGAGGGAATGACGTTCAGTCTGGTTAGCCTAGTCATGACCCCATAGAGGAACAATCAGCTTGATGAAACGCAAGCACAAATATCTAGGCATCGGATTTAAATTATGTTGACAAGTGGCTGATTCTGCACACCAGGAAAAGTTAATAAAATGCATCATTGCAACAGGTTTACATTTCATTTCAGGTTTACATTTTAGAACTAGATTTTTTTTTACATGCCAAGGACTTGTTCAGATGCTCAATGAGTTTAGTTTCTTTACAGATTTGTTTTAAATATGAAAATGAACCTTGTGTGGTAGCAAACAGTGAACACGATATTTAAAAGATCAACATGTCCTCTGTTCATTGCTTATATTTATACTGACAGTGCTGGGATTATGACCAGTGTGATTACGTACATGTGGGATAGTGTGTATAGATAAAAAAATGAAAAAATAATCAGTGCCTGCCATATTCCTGTCTATCCCAAAGACTTCAGTTTCAACCCTTCTGCATCAGCCATACAGATGGACACAGCTATTGCTCACTGCTGTTACAGCCTGCACCAGTCAGGATACAGGATCTAACTGATAACACTGACGTTTCGCTTGTTTTAAAATGAATGTAGCCCAAAATTCATTTCTTTGCAAAGGTGTTAGTATTCTATTTATTACGAGGAAGTGTGTGTGTGAGTTTTTGTATTTGGGAAGAATTAAACTTTGTCAGTATTGGACAGTTTTTCTGTCCCATTTGACCCAGAAGGGAAGGATCTCGATCTGTTTTCTGTGGGCTGTTCAGACAAAGGAAGGCATCTTAAAGTAGTCAGATATTTATCATTATGACTTTTATCATAAAAATAATTTTTAAAAAAAACCCTTAGATTTCAGACCTCACAATTGAACTGAATTTCAGTGTTGCGTTTCCAGCTGCACAAACAGAGACCACTGAATGCATAGAAATAGCACTCTACCATGATTTGCTTTTTGAACATTATTTTTTTTTTTTTTTTGCGTTTTAATTTATTTACATGTTTTAAATTTGCTCTATCAGTATTAAGAATTACAAGCACTTTAGGTTTAGCAACATCTCTTTAGTGTCTTTGTACAAGTTGCCATTTGCTCATTTAATTCCATTCAAACGTCTTGTTTTGATCGTAATCGCAGCAGTCTTCTGAATGCATAGTTCTGCTGGATTCGACGTTTCCACGTAGAGTAAGCTAAAGCAGAAGGAAATCTGGAAAGGTTATGTCAATAATAACCTTAAAATGGGATGTAAATCTACGCCAATCCTCTCTAGATCCCTGCCATTTCCACATTAAATGCTGTTGTCCTTAACCGAACAATCTGAAAGTCAGGGAGCATTTCAAACAACTTTTACAGTTATTATATTAACAATTTCATTATTAACATTATTTATTTATTTATTCATTTATTTCTATATCCACCAATGCCTCATTTTGACCATCTGCAAAATGTTAAATACAATTGCAGGTCTTTAAAATAGAAAAAAAAGAAAGAAAAGAAAAAGGGGGGGAAAATCATAAATTAGAGTCTGAACTGAGCTTCTGTTTCATTATAGCACATAAATGTATTATTAAAGTCTTTTTTTTTCCTTAAAAAGTAACAAAAGAGGAAATTAAAAACTTAAATGAAATATTACTATAAATAATACATGTATTTTTTTTTAGTGCTCCAGCAATTGTAAGTCATCACGTCGCTTTATGTCAGTGAACTGTACCATTTGCACTGGTGCGCTCCGTTCTTCCCATTGATACATAAAGTTTGCTTGGATTTCATTTTAGAAGATGCAGTTATTATTTCAGCGACTATTGTCTCTTTCAGCACACGCGCACAAACGTGTCCTTTTTTCCCCTTTCGTCAATTGTCCTCCGACTCCTCCTCGGCCTCTCGGAGCCATGTGAAGAAGGCCGTCACGGATTTGAGCGCTACCCCTTTGCCCTGTTGTTCAGCTGGGTCTTTGCTGGCCTCCCACTTGTAGAACGCGTCCTCCGAGATGACGTCCTCATCATACAAACAGTCAAAGAACATACGGAGCAAGTCTGAGGAAAGAAATAAAACAAAAAGTACTTAACATTTACAGATTGAAGAACAGTCCAATATTCATCTGTAGAACCTTTATCCTGTGTTCACACTAGTCGTTTGCAATCTCTTGTGGGCCTGCACGGTCTTTTTTTTTTTAAGTTCAAATGAGAAATGTTTGTAGCTATAACGTATACTAGCTACATATACTGACCATCAGCCCCATGATCTCTGCTACTTCCTTACAAGCTTTATTATTCTTTGTAATGTCTATGCACGTTTAATGAGGGGTCGTATATGGCAAGATAAGATGAAACCACGGCTGTTGGTTTTTCTTCCATTTTTTGAGCATCAAACAGAGGAACTAACGCTGCGAGCAGAGAAATGAAAGAAAGAAGGAAAAAAAAAACAACCCTCAGACCACATGCGTCATTGGATTGGTCCAAAACTCATTTGAGCCAATTGTTTTGAATCATACCTGATTTGCATAAATTCAAATGTTGCTTGCCAAGGACACTGAGGCTCTGTTTTGCATGTACGCAGAAAACGAATGATCGCCTGTCGCTTGGTAGTGTGAACGCAGGCTTGGACAGAGCTGAAAAGACAGTTGGTACTCACTCGGAGGCTGGTCCAGTTTCACTATCAAAGCTTGAAGTGCATAAAGTGCTTGCAACTGTCTCTCCGTGTCTGAGTTAAGGTACTTGTGTAATACAGGCAAACGCTTTTGGATAATGGCCGTGTCCACTCTACAGGAGGAGCTCTCCCCTGGGTGCACACACACACACACACACACACACACACACACACACACATTTAGACTGGTGGCATCAGAGGTGAAATGAGATGAAAGGTATTTGTGCCATTATGTATGTGTGAATGTATTAAAGGGACTATTCAGTAGACATAGACACTTACATTTGACTGCTGCTTTACACACAGCAGTCATCAGAGCTCTGAGGAAGGGAGGTGAACTCATTTCCGACTCATCTAGATTTGCCTGATGGAGAAATCACACACAAAGTAAAACACAGCATAACAGAACAATAGCATTTTTTAAAAACGCACCATAACGTAAGAGGTTAGCGCCACAACCCTGCATGAAATTACTTCAACGGCCTTGTACCTCTACCCAGTCGAAGATTTGTTCATCGCTAGCCACATCCTCCAGGAGAAGTTTTTCAAGTTGCTTGTTCAGCTCTTCGGGCGAGAGCGTTCTCGTAGAGGCCATGTCGGGTGGACTTGAGCAGTCAGAAAGAGTGAAGTCTAGTTTCTGGCGAAATGTGAAAAGATCAAGTGTCGTCAAAATTCCGAACAGTTTTATATGTAAGAATTAGTTGATGCTCTTTGTGTCATGAAAAGGTAACATTTGTGCTGGTTTAGAAATAAGAGTCTTAACTATCCAGTACAATCGTTTTTACGACACAACTAGAAATACTCTGTTTTCTGATCAGACGAGTTGCCACTTGAGGGACACTGACAATGCTCTTACAATTACAAATTAATTTAATCACAGTATAGATAATCCAAGCACCTCTTTCAAGCCTTTCAAGAAATAAGGATGATGTCGCTTTTAATCATCTCTACTACAACTAAATCAACTCCACCCCATGGTTCCAATGGATCCTGTTTAGTTCAGCTATTCCGGTGGAGTGAACATCTAGAGTGCAGTAACAGCTCACCTGCTCAGAAATGAAGCTGTGCACATCCTCCGTTTCAGGGAGGAAATCAGCCCAGCTCAGCTCAGCGTCCCTCCATAAGGCCCCCACTTTCCTATGGCTCTAAAGCACAGAAAACACACCGCTTTTACAATAATATCACCACCGTATTCGATTACTGACCACGTTTAACTTTTAGCTTACCATTTGTTTGCATAGAAGGTGCAATATTTCAGAAAATAATATGCCAGCTCTTCCCACAGGGAGTAATGGTTTGCTAAATTCACTGCAAAAGAGCAATAAAAGAAAACATTAACATCCCTTACAGCAAAAAAATGTCTGTGGTTTAATAGAACCAGACACCATTACGTTCCAAAGAGATCCAAATAAACAAAAGCATACCTAAATAATTCTCTCATAGAGATTCCTCCTTCCCGGAGCACAGGATTAACTAGCTCCGCTAAGTACAGCCATATATGAGGAATGTCAATGGCCATATCATCTGCTATCTCAAGGGTTTCTGAAAACCTGTGGAAACAAGGAAAGGCAAGAAAATGGGATGAGGAAAGAAAAAAGGAAAAGAGTGAAGAAGAGGAAAAAGAAGAGGACAATGAGAATGTTCAACTATTTATCTTTACACAAATAATACAGACGGGCAACTGTAAAAACAACCCCGTTAATAATAACACTAACAAAAATCACTGTGGACATAAATATGCCATCAAGCTGTCAACAGCTCATGAATCAGACAGTTGTGCCTCTAGTGCTAGTGGGAGGTACGATTAGACACTCACCCTTTAAAGAACTGAGATTTGGAGAGGCTCCCAGCCTGCAGCAGCTGATGGAACAGCTGACCCATATGCTCGCGCGTGATCTGGCTCCTCTCCAGCGTGGACTCCACACCCACCCGCACAAAAACATATAGCATCGTGGCCTGTTCCAGTTCCTCTACGCACTGCATGGCCTCCTGCACACGGACACGCCCAATGATGTGACGCAGAAACAATGCAATGACGACGTGTAATAAAAGAATGTGATCCACATCAAAGACGTTGCATGAGGGAACAACCTTGTAATCATTAATGTGCAAAAACTCATCAATAATGGACTTGGACCGCTTCTCCATCTCCTCCACTGATAACGCAGGCTTGTCTGTAGTAGGGCCTGGCACTGCTTCAAGTTTTACTGCCACACAGGGGACAAGTGTCATCACAAATAATGCTCGTGCATTAAACTGAGTTACAGCCAACATACAACATTTGGATCAGTGTATGGATGTGTTCATTTTCTGAATGAATAAGGGAGCAGGTGCTTTGTCTGTTGTTGTGAGTGAATGTATTACGGTTGTGTGGGTCCAAATCAGTGGCTCACCAGATTCCCTGGATTGGCTGCGCTCCAGTTTGCTTCTGCTAGCTGCACTGGGCTGCAGTTTGGGTGTGTCGGAGATGTGCGTGTCCTTGTGAACTTCTTCTTGCAGAGGCTCCTCAGCAGTCTCCTTCCCTGGCCCGGCCAAAGACGGAGGGCCAGACCGCGAAAGACCTAAAGTCAATGGTTTATCACTGCGCTCGCGTCCTAAGCTTCCACGACTGGGAAACACACAATGAACACATATCACCATTAAAACAGATGCACAGTTTCTAATGGGACTTCACAGGCTACATTAGCTAACAATGGATGTTGGTAGTGTTGCACAGTACCTCAGGCCTCCTCTAGAGTCAATGTCAGGGGAGGCAGATGGAGTGGAGGCAGAGGCTGTAACTGAGGGCTGAAGCGGTGAGTAACGGTTCAGGCTGCTGGGGCGCAAGATATCTGCGAGAACAACACCTACAATCATAACTTGCTTTTTATTTTTCACAAAAAGGACAAGCACATGACAGAACCAGGAAAGGACACAGACTACCGTATAATGTATTTAATTCTAACCTGATTCACTGGCCTTGGCTCCAGCTCCTCCACTGCTGCCCTTCATCCAGTTGAGCTGTGCTCGTCCCAACGGTCCCAGCTGAATCTTATCATCTATTGTTGACTACACACACAAATACGGTGTCATTAAATCAGGTTTACTAGATATGCAAGGTGCCTGATTATATCCTTCCTTCTGAACATGCTTCTCAATCCTTCACAGTGCTCCTTTTGAAGCTGAAATGCACTGGCCTCCCACCTCATGAGAAGAAGGAACCTTGTAGCAGCATGACTCTGCATGTCTGAGACCTTCTTCTTCCCAAACACGTTTATTTTAACACAGAGCAATGCTGCGCAATATTGAATTCATTTCACTTGCATTTCCCACAGGAAAGTGAAAGCACTGCTCATTTTTTAAGTCAAGTAGTCTGTAGTATATTTCTATTCTAGTTTATTTAAATAAACATCAGCAATTTTAAACATGCAACTACTCAGCTAATAAAAATGTTTTCTTTTTTTTTTTTGTCGGTACATTAGAGCTACCGTTTTCTTTCAAGTCAGTGCCAACACGACATATTATTATAAATGTTTTGGGACTGTGATTCCACTTTAAAGGAAGTTTGAGTGAAATTCAAAAGCCTCAAGTCAAGTAATAGCCTAGCTAATAAGCAAAACCGCTCTACGTTATGTCACCGGTTTAATCAGAACATGCTTTCGCATGAAGACTCTGCGCAGTCTTCCTCATAAGATGCCACAGCATTTTCACCATCACTCGTTGCTTAATAGACAAATCAAGTCCACATGTGGCTCTGAAAACCCACAGACCCTCAGGGCTTTCTGAAGTTAATTTTCAGACAACTCTTAGATATATATACACTAGTCAATGAAGCAAAAAATGAAGCTGCTTTCACCAGCAGGTGAGGCTCTTGGGCCTGTTTGATAAAACAAATAATGAACATATCACTGATGGAAATTTTTTAGTTAATTTACATCTAGAGCTTTAAATGTTGAGTAAAGATCATCAAGCATAGTTTCATCATTTAAGACAGTAAGGCAGCCAAAAACATGTCCGTCCACATGTAATGTCACTACCTTGGTGATTTTGGGGATCTTGTTGGGGTCTATTGTTCTGCTGTTTTTAGGCACAGGCACAGTGTTCCAGGTCTCCTCTCTTGGAATTACTGTAGAATAAACAAATAAAAGAACAACAGACACAGTGCACTGGGTTAGTGCTGTAACACACATCTCACAGAGAAAGGAGACTAAGCTGTAAAGAGGATTAGCCTATAGCACACATGCCCTCTCTGACCTGGTCTCCTCTTGTCCTTGGATAGCAGCTGTTGGTGAACTTTCCTCTGCTCTTCCTGCTCCTCGATTTTGGCCTCCTTGTGGATCTGCTCAATGGTCTTGGGCCCCAGATCAGCTCTCCGTGATACCCAGTTGTGCTGAGACAAGGAATCATACACATCATCGATTTGTTTAGTAATTTTTATATGTACCATTGTTAAACATACTCACACAGATGCACATCTAGCACACAAACAGACACATTTACTAACCAGGCGCAGGTCGATTACGTCCTGGAGCATAAAGCGAATGCGTGATGAAGTCTTCCTCTCCTTCACTATTTTTTCCATCTGGTTGAAGTACTGGTCCATTCGTGGCTAATGGAAAGAAAAGGAGATCACACATTGAAGTGCTCCAATACCTATTCTGCTGACAGTTTTTATATATTTCAGTTTGCCTTTCTGTCGCTACCCAGAAGTTCCAGTGAAGTCGTCAGTTAAACTTTTTGGGAATCATGGTCAGTAGAAGACATTTTACAGGTCTTATGAGAATACAGCTGCCAGACACGTGCAAGTTTTAAAAGGCGCCTATTTGTTCACTGTAGTCGCATACACATAAACATTATCATCACTTACACTAGGCACAGCTAGTTCCAACATTAAACAGCAGGAGACAGACTTTTTGAATAATACAGCTATAGCAATTTCTCCAAGCCTCTTTAGATTGGTCTATAAACCATAAGCAAGTGCTCTCTTAACACATGGTCAGTTAAAGATTAAGGGCTTTAACTTGGCTACACGAAACCTTTACGAAACATTACACAAGCAGCAGAACAAGTTCACTAAACCACACAAACTTTAATGTTACTACTACTGCTAAATCCTAGCTCATACACTGACAATGGCACAGCATGCTAGCTGCATCTAATACGACACCTTCTACTACTTTGACCATGTGTTTTTTTTTGCTTTTTATTCACGTTTTCACTTTTTTTGTATCGCTCATTTTAAACTGCACACTGTCCAGACACACATCAGTAATTGGGTCATGACTAGAAAATAGAAAATGCTAAACCTGGGTAAAGCCATCATTTCTAATCATGTATAAGAAAAAATATTTGAAATCGGATATGTAACATAAATAATTATCAAAAATAAGATTATCACGATTACTTGATAAATGCCAGACCTAAAACAAAAGATGGGATCCATAATCAAAATGGTACAGTGAAGGTAGAATGGTGCACAACTCTTGCAGGATGGTAATTATAACAAGTCCTCTTAAAAGCCGGGTTTAGATTTGTTTACCTTGGCCTTCTCGAAGTCCAGATCTTTGCCGATGGTCGTGAGGAGCCTACAGAGGCACTCGAGACTTTCCTCGTCATGATTCTTCAGCAGTTTCACCACGCAGTCATGCATGATGGCCTCGGTCAACATTCGTAACTTAAATAGCTCCCCGATGAACTTAATGTTACCAATGGATCTTCTGCGGGCTTTGTCCTTAGCCTCCTCCAGCTCCTCCTGTAGCCTCTCGCGCTCACTGGTCTGAAAAGGTAAATCGGAGTCCAAAAAAAAAAAACCCACTTCATTAAAACCAATCCATGTACTGAAGGAATAAATATTCCACAGAAATATACCAAAGACAAATTCCGCTGAGAGAACGGTTCACGCCTGATAACAGATTATCGACTTGAAGCATCATTTGCAATTTCAGCAGTTCTTTTGTAAATCTGTGAGATATGGAAATTGGAAAATGAAGAGAAAGACTCGTGAGAGGAACCGTGCTTACCGAGGCAGCTGCTTCCAGTTCCCGCTGTTTCTTTTCAAAGACGTCGTCGTTTGCTTTGTCCTTCTCAAACTCTTTCTGACAGCGGTTTAGCAGCAGCTTTCGGAAATTCACAGTGCTGGTGGGCTTGTCTGCCATGGGCACTTTTAACTTTATTAAAAATAAATAAATAAATAAATAAATGGAAATATTCAGTTATAAATCACAACTAGGATTAAATGCACAATAAACCAAACTCTGGACCTAAGCTCCAGTCTAGTTTAGGGTTGTAGCATGCCTTAATCACAGACATTAATTGTATCTGAACCACAAATTGCACTGATGGGTTGGTGTGCACGTGAAACAGCAGCAGTAAGGTGGTGTAATGTGTTACTTACCGTAGCCAGACAGCTACACATATTGCCATATGCCACAGAGAAGCTGGGCTCATCAATGGCTTTCTCAAAAACCAGGTCGATGACGCCCTTCAGGCGCTCCTCTGTGTCGATGGTGAGGTCTGCCACCTGCTTCATCAGCTGACTAAACATCTGTGGCGTCAGTTTATTAAGGATACTGCGCACCTTCCGGAAAAGCTCCTGAACAACACACATGGAAATCAGCATGACTGCATCCGAGGCAATACCTGATTCCAGCAGATCAGTTTATTACACAGACAGTGAGTGAGTGTGAAATAGATTTTTCTACCACAACAGCATGCAACTGCAGAGCAATGCGCTAACCTGAGTTTTCTGGGTCTCGGGGTCCTCAGCGGGGCTCTCTCTCTTCAAGCCAGGCTTCCAGGCATTCTCAGCCTTCTTCAGCTGTACCTCGTCGTTCACAGACACATTCATGATGATCTTGCGGGGAGGAGGCCGTCTCAGACTTACATTCAGTAGCTAAAAGAGCATATATACGGCAATCATGGCCAAAGCAAAAAAAATTATATTAGTAAGTGTAAGTGTAATAACTCTGTAACTGTGGTCTACTACCTGAGGAAACATAATTGATTACTTAATTTTAAAATAAAGAGTCTGACACAAATGCGTAACATAAGTTAATAACAGGAGGACAACAAATGTCTTTTTAGGGAAAAAAAATCAGACAGCCAAATAAATGTAGTGTCATAGGATCGGAAATATTGCCAGACAGTCTGCTGTCTCTATACTGCGCAAACTGCACTACAGGCCCAGTAGAACAATGACGATTGAGATTTGTGTGGTAGGCATGCCTTTAAGTCAGCTTGCACACTGACAGCACAGAGCGTATCAGCAGAGACAGGCCACTGCTTAAAATATGAATGGGGCAGTGAGTAATGCTCAACATAGCTGCTATGACATACAGTGGATATAAAAAGTCTATACACCTCTGTTATAATGACAGGTTTTTGTGATGTAAAAAAAAATAAAATTAAACCAAGAAAAAAATCCCATCAGAACCTTTTCTACCTTTAGTGTGAAATGTTAACCTATAAATTAAAGTGAAAACCAATAAGCATCATTTTAGAAAAAAAAAGAGAGAATCACACCATTCAATCATTTTGGGTAAGAGTCATTCTATCTGGCATTTTTTGCCATTCTTCCTTGGAAAAGCATTCCAGCTGTGACAAACTGGCTGAGCATCTCCTGTGCACACTCTCCAGGTCACCCCACAGATTTTTGATCAGGTGTAGATCTGGATTCGGGCTGGGCCTTTCTAAAAGCTTGATCTTGTTTTGGTGAAGCCATTTCTTTGTTGACTTGGAAGTTTGAGTCATGCTGAAAGGTGAAATTCCTCATCATACTAAATGTTTTAGCAGAAAACTTAAGTTTTTGCTTTTAAGGTTTTGCACCAAAATTGACTGGTATTTGGAGCTATTCGTTATCCCCTCCACCCTGATTAAAGCCCCCGTTCCAGCTGAAAATAAATAAATAAATAAATAAATAAATAAATAAATTAATTAATTAATTAATTAATTAATTAATTAATTAATTAAAAAAAAAAAAACAGTCCCAAAGCATGATGCTGCTGCCGCCATGCTGCACTGTGGAATGGTCTTCTCTTGATGATGTGTTGTGTTTTTTTTTTTTTTTGTATTATGGCCAAAAACTTTATCAGACCAGAACACATTATTCCACACAGTTTCGGGAGAATAGATGTTTTTTCTGGGGTTTTTTTTTTTTTGGTTAAAAAAGGCTTCCGTCTTGCCACCCTACCCCTTAGCCCAGGCATATGAAGAATTCGGGAGACTGTTGTCACGTGTAGGCAGCAACCAGTACTTGCCAAAATTGCTACAGTTCTTTTAACGTTGCTGTAAGCTATTTGGCAGCCTCCATGACCAGTTTTCTCATGGTCTACTCACCAATTTTAAAGGGCTGTATTGTTCTTGTAATGTCACTGTCATGCCATATTTTCTTCACTTGATGATTATTGTCTTTACAGTGCTCCATGGTATATCCAATGCCTTGGAAAATGTTTTTGTAAAACGTTTTTGATTGAAAATTTTCAATGAGATCCCGTACCTGCTTTGTAAGCTCTTTGCGGCCCATGGCATTTCAGTGAAGTGAAGTGAAGTGAAGTGGCCAAGTAAGGTGACCCATACTCGGAATTTGTGCTCTGCATTTAACCCATCCGAGTGCACACACACATTATTAGTGAACACACACCCGTGAAGTAGCTGCGGGGGATTGGTGCCTTGCTCAAGGGTCTCACCTCAGTCGTGGTATTGAGGGTGGCAGAGAGCGCTGGTCATTCACTCCCCCACCTACAATCCCTGCCGGACCCGAGACTCGAACCCACAACCTTCGGGTTCACCTTCAGGTTACAAGTCCGACTCTCAGAAAATTAGGCCACGACTGCCCCAGGTTCTAGTCTCTAGTTGGATGTTACCAAAATGTCAGGAAAATCTTACAGGAACAAGTGAATTTTATTTGGGGTTAATCAGTCATGATGGCAGGTGTATAAGAATTAGTGTTGGCCATGAGTTTGAACGTGACTGGTCGATTCTGAACACTGCCACATTCCCAGTTATAAAAGGGTGTGCACACTTACGCAAACTGGGTATTGGAAGTTTTTGTTTCCTTTTTTGCCCTTACATTTCCTGGTGTCATTTGATTTTTATATGCTGCAATTTCACAATAAAGGTAGAAAAGTCTGACATGATTCATCTTGGTTTCATTTTTTTTTTTTTTTACATCACAAAAACCTGCCATTTTAACAGGAGTGTGTAGACCTTTTACATCCACTCTAAGTCCCGACCCTCAGTAAAAAGAACCACATCGTTAACATCCATTTCAAATCTGTGTTTGAAACGTAGCCTTTTAATTCGTCATTCAAGTAGAAAGGAGCCTGGTTTTGTACGACTGAAAATAACTGCCTGGGAGCACTGCCAAGTTGGCCGCAGAGTGGACAGGATTTACTAAAGGACTTTGGTGATAGTGTGCTGTAGTGCAAGCTTGTATTTTAACATTGTCTAATAAAATGTATATTTAAAAAAAAAATTACACTCAACATTCTATATACAGTAAGACTAAACTACTGGCACATATGGCACTGTTTGGGTTGTTCACTACTATTATTACACCAGTTTCTCTCATGGTATATAGTTTGTTCTATAAAGTATTAGTGGCGAGGCTATGCCAAAAGACACACATTTTAACAGAAAATATGTACACACACACACACACACACACACACACACACACAATTTCCAATTTCTGGGTAGTATCTTAGAAATCAGTTAGGTTGTTATATAACAAGTACTTGATTATTTGATTATTATATTACTCATCACTAATATTCTAATATATCACTCATGTATTTGTGCAAGAAAAAAAGGGAGGGGGGAAGGAGGAAGCAGAAACTCACCGGTACTCCTCTCCCTGCAGGAATCAGCCTACTAAAGTCTGCGAAGGCTGGGGTGAAGTCTGGGCCTCTGGAGATGAGCCCCCGTGGGTCCGGCCGCAGGGGCAGCTTATTTTGGTTTATCTGTAAAAGCAGAGATTCAAGCAACAATCTGTCAAACCCTATACGCTATGCAGTTTCAGAGTTTTGAATAACGCCCATGTCATAGCAGGCTTACCTTGTCCAGTACCACATCAGATATGGGTGGAAGCCCCTCTGGCTTCTGCACACAGGCAGGCATGAACTGGAAGCCCAACAGAAAGTCTCTATTGTATTGCCTCTTTCCATTCTTCAGCTCCGGCTCTGAGGGAGGAAGGGAGCAAAGGCAGAGGTGAAAAGTAGGGAAAAAAAATTCTTAAGTGAGCTATCAAAAGAAGTGGGCCTCACTCTGAATTGTGTTGCTATTGGGCTCTTCGAGTGCAGGTGTGAGGACTCCATCGCTGCTTTCAGCCTCAGAGCTGTGCTCGGGTCCATTCTTCAGCGGCTCTGCTTCCTGCTCTCCATTCTCTTCTACTGGTGTTTCTGCTGAAGCCCGATGCTCCACAGCCACAGACGACAGGCTGGAACTCTCAACTGTAGCTTCTACAGCTGGCTCAGGCTTATCCTAACACACACACACACACACACACTTTAACGTTGCCTGCATTGGAATAAAACCATCTGGGACTACAATGAAGTTCTAATCTAAAGCTAGGTTCCACACCTCCACTTCAATTGAGGGACAACATTTATCTAAATATACAGCTAATTCAATTAGTACTGGTGTTTTCGACCCGATCTCTACCTACAGTGCCTGTAGACATTAAAACTAAGGGAGAAGTTAGATAAAAAGCCACATCTGACAATATTTTGATGCAGAGAACAGCACTGCCATGGTGTGCAACACTTACAGATATCTGAATATTAAAATTAGACAGAAGACACATTCTTAATTAGAAACATATTGGAAAATGCTGCAGTATTCCTTTAATTTAGTCAGTTAGTTGTAAATGAATTTGTCCAATAAAAATGAACTGCTGGGCCAACAAGGTGTCCTAAAATCATGGCCTAACGGTTAGATAGTCAGACTTGTAACCTGAAGGTGAACGTGAAGGTTCGAGTCTCAGGTCCGGTAGGTGGGGGAGTGAATGAGCAGCGCTCTCTTCCACCCTCAATACCACGACTGAGGTGAGTCCCTTGAGCAAGGCACCGAACTCCCAACTGCTCCCTGGGCAATGCAGCAAACAAAGGCTGCCCATTGCTCCGGGTGTGTGTTCACGGTGTGTGTGTGTGTGTACTTGGATGGGTTAAATGCAGAGCACAAATTCCGAGTATGGGTCACTTCAATAAACTCACCTCATTGTCAGGACACTGGGCCTGCTCCACAAGAGCATCCTCTTTTGGCTTTTTCCAGGTCTTTGGTACACTAGATGTAACTGCAGAAACATAACAGATATTCACCCACTCTGTAAACCTTTATGGTTACTACCTTATTACCATGTCTCATGAATGTGGTATGTACCTTGACTTGAACTTTGTCTAAGGTTGGATTGTAATGTGGGCTCCACTTTCTCTTCCAGGGCAACCTCGTCCTCTTTTTCATCATCTCTGAGCTCTGGCCCAGTCGAGGCTGTCTGGGCTGAACCTGCCTCTACAGGAGCCTGGCCTGGGTGAGTGAGACCTGGAGGAGGTGCGGGAACAGCACTAACGGCAGCAGCAGCAGCAGCAGCAGCGATGGTGGTGGGCAGGGAAGGGGTCATAGTGCATGAAGGAACAATTTCCAAAGCTGGAGGACTTGCAGCCTTCACATCCAAACTGTAGGTCTCCGGGCTATTACTGGGCTCTGTGGATGATTGGGACAGGGGTAGAAAATCTGAGTCGTCATGAGGAGGAGCGGTGTCTGTTTCAGCCAAGCCATTGACGGCTTTTACAGCCTGCGCTGCCGAAGCTGGCACCTCTGGTAGCACTTGCTCAGGCTCTGGTTTATCTGGCTCTGGTGTGACAGCTTGTGCAGGACTGGGCTCTGCTGGAGGGGTGGGCTTTTCTGCTGCATCCACTGCTGAGATGGGTTTGGAGGGGCTGAGAGAGCGAACTGAGGCTGGAACTACACTCTGGGCCACTTCTGGGTCTGAGGGAGGAA
Organism: Pangasius macronema; assembly: GCA_037577455.1. Classification (NCBI taxonomy): domain Eukaryota; kingdom Metazoa; phylum Chordata; class Actinopteri; order Siluriformes; family Pangasiidae; genus Pangasius; species Pangasius macronema. The sequence goes on from CM074960.1 coordinate 9,027,309, forward strand.
GCTCTGATTTCTCTGGGGGATGTGGGTCAGGGGCAGGGCTGCTAGGCTCTCGCCTTTGCACGGGAGGCTCCACAGCACGCAGTCCTGGTGATGAAGATTTCAGTACAGCACTCTCAAGCTTTGGCTTGTCATCTGTAGCCAGCATAGACAGAGAGAGGTAAATCACAGAAGAGACACTGTTAATTAAAAACAAAGTGTCAAGATTCAGAATGAGGAAGAAAAAAAATCAAGCACTGGATCATCATTTTATGAAAAAGAGTATGCATGAAGAGAGTATGCATGTATACGATATATATATATGTGATATACATATATATGAGAATGTATATGGCACAATGTGTGCAGATGTGCACAGGGACGATCATTAGGTCAGTGAAAAAGAAGAAAATTAGGAAGGGAAGTGCAAGATCACTGACCATTTGCAAGATGAATGGCCATGCATATGAGGGGTAAAAGGAACGGCAAGGAAGGGACTGACCTGGTTTCAAGTCGACAGGAGCAGGGAGGACCTGGGCACTGTCCACATTATAGATGACATGCCCATGTTCCACTACCTGGTTCAGCTGCTGGGATTTGAGGTAGAAAATGTGAGGATAATGAGGGTGTGGACATAAAAACTAGCAAAAGAGAAATAGAAAGAAGGGAGAAAGAAGGAAAAACGAGATTGCACACATGTGAAACAGACATAGTGGAAGAGAGAAAATGGTAATACGGGCAAATAGCGGAGAGAAGGCGAAAGCAGCATAAGTAGAGGAGTGGGTAGAAAAAGAGTTGCAGAGAAAGAGAAAATGAAGGGACACAGCCACAAGAGGGTAAAAGAAAGAGACAAGCACCAGGCATAAATTGGGGAAGGGGGGGGGGGGAGCGGTGTGACGAGACAAAGACACCACACACAAGGGTGGGGTGGGTTGGGGGATTAGACAAACAGACAAGAGAAATGGGGAAAGAGAGGAGAGACGAACACTGTTAACATTTAGGGAGAGAAGACACAAAGTAAAAGTAACAACGCAATAGTGAGTGTTCCCTTTACAGAGAGAGATTTCCCTCTGAGTAGCTGTGATTCTAAGCTTGTGCTCCATCATTATTACACAGCATTTGCTTGGGCTATCTCTGTATAGAGAACAGCATGGGAAATCAGAATGAGACAAACAGCTGTGAGGCAGAACTAAGATGAAGGCAGATGAAAGAATAGGTAAGGCAAGTCAAATTATTAAACAAATCCAAAAAGATATTTTAAAGTAGTAATGGCCACATTTAACTGGAAAACTGACATAAGATGGCACCAGATATATTGCATCAATGCATTCGGTTTCACAGGAGAAAGGTTATCTGTAGCTAAGTAACAGAAGGCTGATTTACTCATTGACTGGTAAGCAAATAAAGTACACGCAAGTTAAAATCAGGCCACAGACATGGGGCTTCAAACAGGGTGGAAAAAAAACATACCAGCAACTGTACTGGCCATTACTATGTTCTATGTTACTATGTTCAGTAATAAGTCGTCAACACTTTCTAGTGGTGAAGACTACTATTAGAACAAAAGAGCTCCTGCATTCAGGGAAGTGGTAGCTCAGTTGGACTTCTGATCGGAAGGTTGCGAGTTCAAATCCCAGCACCACCAAGCTGCCACTGCTGGGCCCTTGAGCATGGCCCTTAACCCTGAACTGCTCAGTTGTATAAATGAGATAATTCTAAGTTGCTCTGGATAAGCGCGTCTGCCAAATGGCACAAATGTAAATGTTTTATGAGGGAGCTATTAGCCTGAAGAAGCTGCTTCATCTCTGCATGCGTGTGATTGGATATGTTACCTGTGGAGGAGTAGGGGTGGAGGAGGGCCGTCCCACTGGCGGAGTGGGGTTCCGACTCCCACCCACTCCTGACATGATCTCCTCTGTGATGTCCTTGCCGCCCTGGTTAGGGTCTCGGATACGAATCTTAATGGGAAATAAATAGCACAGTGTCAAACATAATTGAGCTCATTACTCAGTAAACGAATCAGTACTGAAGCAATGAGTAAGCACACGCACTGTTTTCTTCTCCCTCTTGGCAGGTGGAGGTTGCTGCGGTGTAGGCACTATTATGGATGGAGACGGGGGGTACATGGTCTGACCAGGATAGAATGGAGTCCCCGAAGCTAATGGTAATGCAAACAGTATGAGTTTCAGTTAGAGACCAACATGTAAACAGTCAGGCTTAACAACCAACCAGAAGAAAGATGCTTTTTGTAAGTATGAGTGAAAAAGCAGGATGAACTTACGATATGCTGGAGGAAACTCTCCAGGAGTAGGTCCGGGGTAGAAGGTACTGGGTCCTGTGGGTTGGACTGAGTACTGCTGAGGAGGCCCCACATATGGAGGAGCACTGTGGCGATACTGTAATAGATACAGCAAAGAGCAATTATAAGCGTGGCACAAAAACGACTCGTATAACTATTTTACGGTTGATATGGTTAAGTTTGGTACCTATTTCTGTTTTAAAATAAAAGGACATACAGTGTTACTGATGCAAAGCACCATGGTACATACATGACCCCTGACCTCCCACACCTCCATACCCACACACTCGAACACCATCTCTCCCCTGAACCTACCTAGCAGCAATGTTGTATTTCACAACATTTCTGCATATAGTTGGGTATCATGCACCTAACAGCATTCATAAAACTCGAGATATTTATAAACCTGAGGTAAACTGAGAAAAGTAAGCTTTGCTAAATGGCCATATTGATTAACATAGAAGATTACTGGACATCATGCTGCTGTGTGTCATGTTTGCTGCACTGTTAAATGGATCTTACTGACTGCCTTATGCTCAGCTTATGCTCTATTGTTACTGTTGTTAGGGTTAATTTTATGACCATCCCCAAAGGAACAGCATAAAGTTCAGCTTGGTATTTTCAGTTCCCCGCTTCCACCCTGTTTATACTCGTGCAACTGCAAAGTAATATCTATCTGGTGTATGCGTCTGTGTGAGACCTGGGGTATGTAGTACTGGGCAGCCTGGGGGGAAGCGAAGGGCATCGGCGTCATGGACATCATGATGGGCGGGCTTGGCGAGTATACAGTGGCATTTGGGGCCTGAGAGGCAGGTCGAATTGAAGGGCTGTTGCTTGGAATGGTGGGCCGTGGAGGCTGCATCTGAGTCCTCTGGAAAAACTGGGAGAGATGAAAGCAAGTGGAACAGTCACGTACAGACACGCTCACCCATGGACAATCAACTAACTGACAATTACAAGAATCTGCAGGAGCGAAGGAGTGGTTCATTTACATGTTGTGGACACTAGAGCGAAACCACAGCTGTTCTGAGAATGTACTGGGAGACAATTGTACCACTTTTTTTAAAAATTCTTTTTTACCAAATGCTTAAGGCATGCAAGATACAAAATGAAAACGTTCATATATTCTAACTGACATGCACTAAAACTTATAGGGGGAATTAAACTAGTATGAGAAGTGGACAAAACAAAGGTGTTTGCATTAGCCAATATTCCAAACATGAGTGATGGGAATGTTCACGATAAACTGGGACTGTCACTGCACTGTTTCTCAGACTCATTTCACTGCTATGACAGAGCTATTAGAAGCTCGACCACTGCACTGCATAGACATAATGCACATTGGCTGCTCTCATGTGAAAGGTACAGTGGTGAAGGTCCCTTTAATCACCTTTAATTTGGCTTTGGGTAAAAGGGCAAGTTATTCTGACAGGTAGTGTTAATGGAGAATCCCCTTTCTGCTAGGCTCCTTCACTGATGTCAGACTCACTTTTAGTTCAGGGGTCAAAATAATAGCACGGCTGCTGAGCAGAGACTAGGCTTTTTATGGATATTCCACCAAGAACTGCAAGAACAATACTGCAGTTCTGCAGAAAACCAATTACAAGATTTAATATGGCATAATCATTGATAAGTGGCTAATGTAATGCTTCCGACCAAGTAGGAAAAAGACGGTTACACTCTCTTAATGCTCTCTGAATGTAGGCAGGAAGGGTTAATGGAGAAGCCATAACATGTCTAAAATAATTATGAAGCATTGGGGGCTGGAGGAAATAAAGAGAGAGAGGGAAAAAAAAAACAACACAAAATGGTAGGGCTGCAACTGTTATACTGTTATTCAAAGGTTCTGCCAAATACTGTTCCGAATATTGTATAAAAGTAAGAAATATTCAAGATTTAATTTATTTTAATCATTTAAACAAAATAAACTGCAGCAGGATACAAATCATATGAAACTTTAGTGTGGGAGATCACCTCATTAAAGCTAAGTGAAATGCTTAAATCTTTTACCTAAAAGATAAGGTTTAAATCCCAAACCTAAAAAAATAAAATATATATATTTAAAAAAAAATCTGTAATCAGCTTGTTTAAACACTGAATTTGTTTCCAGCAGACTATATGTGTCAGACTATATGTCCCTCATCCTGCTTAAAGGAGTAAGAGCTGCCTCGAAAAATTCACACTTCAGAATCTCTTACAATTTGAAATAGCTGACAGCAGTTAGTTATTAAGTAATAAAATGACAAATAGGTAACAAAATTACTACAGACGTATAGAGAATAATCAAATCTCTAATTTTTAATGACAGCTTTTAATTTACATTTTTTTGAACACTCAGAATATCTCTTACTTGCATCCTTATGCGGTGAGGACCTTGCACATTAACAGCAGATTTGTGGTATAAATAATAATAATAATAATAATAATAATAATAGTAGCAGAGAATCTATATTGCACAAGCCTTCAATATGGTTAAATTTAGTTTTACTAATGGCTCTGTTTATTTTAGAAATCTCATCTTATAAAGCTGCTGTAACAAACACTGTGAAAAGTTCAAAGTAAAACTCTAAACTGTCATTATTTTGTCACGCAGCAGCTATTTCCATTACGCCAGGAATGTTTCCTCTTCAGGTGTTTACAAAAGCAGGTTGTGTAGTTTTGCCAGGCTAATTCATGTTTACAAAGACCAGTGATTCTCGGGTGCGTGAACCTCCAGTGGTCCATGAAGCATATCATGTTGAGGGTTTTTTGTGTGCGCTGTACAGTGGTGGAAATCCCAACCCAACCCATAATTATCAAGATTTGCGTTTTATACTTATTAGCCTTTTTGACTGGTAACTTGAATAAAATGGGTTTAATCCAGTAGGATTAAAATAGGCGTATAAATATTGTCCCCTTGGAACTAATGTGTTCTGTCGGTGCAAGGTTCAGGCATTAAAACTCAATGGCTCCAAAAAAAAAAAAGAAGGGGAAAAAATAGTAAAGGAAAAATATAATATTATATTTCTTTAATAAAACTATGCTGAGGGGGTTTGTGGAATTTAATAAATGGGTGCTTTGAAAAAAAGGGAGAAATCCTGGCACAGACTACACTGAACATGACCATTTTACAAATTTTGGCTATTTTCATGAGGTTTTGCAGACTGACTTGATTTTGCTCCATGGTGTCAGTAACTTCTCCTCTGCAGTGGAACATAAAAACCTAAGTGCTGTGAGGAAAAAGACTTCGATGGCACCACACCACTTTGTTTGGCAACCGTTTGAGTCTACGGAATTTAGCGGTTTTAAAAGCAAACGATTGAGAATTCAAATGATTTTCCCATTTTCCGAATAATTTAATGATCTTATTTATTGAATATTTGTTGCAGCCCTATAAAATGGCTTCCTCTAAGGTAGGGGAAAAGGGACGAGCACATCTGCAGTGCACAGGTAGGGGAGCGGATAACTAAGCTTCACTGTGGAATAGGGACTTCATGCCATGCATTTCTTTAAGACTGCAGTTTACCTGAATGGGTCTGAATCCTCCCTTGAAAATTGAAGCAGGAAAAAGAGAGAGTCTAATGGGACTGTGCACTATTCGGTATGGAGGGACAGAGAGACTAAGACACTCACACACATACAAAAGAGCTATCAGTGGGATTAAAAGCATGCACAGAGTCTGCAATCTGATCAGCTCTGCTTTCAGGAAAAGAACTCTTTTTTTTTAAACACACAACCAGGCAGTGTGCTGTTAAGGAAGCAGTGCGTCATCATCCGCATGTGCTCCACTAACCCCCATTCAGAATAAACACCGTCAACTAAGCATGCTACTTCCTCACTGAAACTTCTCCAACTGGAGTGCAAGAGAGCAAAGTGTAGATGGGGACGATTAAGTCGCTTTTCATTTCTGCAAGAAGGGCAACTACACTGGTGACATGCTTCTCTATATGAAATCACACCGTAATTCACTGAAACATCAACACAAACAAAAAGTAAAGGCAGTGTCAAAGAAGCCAGCTATCACACAGAAATCAGTGCTCACATTTTTCCAGTGTTTGTCTTGACCAGTCCCTTCACAGAACAATTGAATGAACCATGTTGCTCTTCTCAGAGGAAATGCCAGAGCCAGTAAGTAACCTTCACTACAGAAAGGAACTAAACAAATACTACAGCATGCTACTTACTCTTGATTTCATAGTGCAGCCATGCACCCAATGTGGAAAATAATACCAAGTATTACGACCCCAAGGCTGGGCAAATTTGAAACTCTTCAGCTAACCCAGCAGGCAAGTGCAAGCTCCAATGTGCTGCACAGTCCTATGTATTGATTGCTTGGAAACCTAACTGACTAGCCTAAAAAAAAGCGGCAGCTAACGCAAGGTAGTGATTTATGGGGAGCTAGTTAGCTAGTTCAGTGAATGAATACACACTACGGGAAACAAACAAGTACAGGGAGATGACTATGTACCCATGGACTATTCTCTTCCAACAAAGTTTCTGCTGTAGCACATCGTCACTGCACCCTCAGCAAAAATTCAGCAAGTCGCCGGGCAGCATGTGGCTAGCAACTTCCCACTTCCCTCTCGATGCTTATTGTGCTAACGTGATTTATTGAAAGGCTTTGTGCTGCACTTTCAGCGGTGTTTACACATACCTACGGGTTCCTGCTTCCCAAAAGATCAGCTGTCATCTGTTCACGCAAATTGATCCAAAAAAATTACTATTGGTTTGGATATGAAATCTGCTTGTCCCAGGCATGTGGGCGTCTGATTTGTCCACCCCTACTGTAAGGTCAACCTTTGGTGAAGTCATTGTGCAGATCCTGCGCATGTGCCAGTCAGCCAAATTGCTTTATACTGATCTAGTCTTAAATTAGGGTGCAGTCAGCCACCTCCCATTCTGTCTCATCTACTTCAACCAGGCTTCATCCTCATACACAAACTTCAGGCACCTCTAAGAAGCTACAGTCATTTCGTAAAAGACACTGAGCTCAGCTTTGTACGCCCAATATCAGCAAAGGGGAAGAAGGGAAATTTGGCAACAGCACAATGCTTTAGTAAGCTTTAGCTACAAAAACATAGCATGGTCTGTAGTGTGAGGTGCTGCGCTGCAACGGCGTACGTTACCTGGTGATGGGTAGGACGAGGCCCTGGGGCAAACTGAGCGGGGGTGAGCATGGCAGAGAGCAGAGGCAGGAAGGAAGAGAGAGAGAGAGAGAGAAAGAGAAAGATGAAAACACACTGACAAACACTTTAAAACCACAAGCTGTGAGAGGCAGGTAGTTCCTAACGGCAAAGTTGTCTGAGCTGAAGCCTGAAGCTAAAGCATAGCATGTTTTCACTTGCATCGCAACACTGTGACTAACTGCGCTGTTAGCAATAGCAACAGGCTAAAGCAGTAGGAAAAGATCTTTGGTATTCAGATGGTATTCAGACGTATTCAGGCCTTTCCGAGTTAAGTGAAGCTAAAAAAAAGTCAAAACAAACAAACAAACCTTTGTAAACGTTGCTGGAACGGACATACTCACCGCGCGGCTTTGAGACGGGACGTTCATTGGTTGCGTCTGTGGTGAGTAGACCAGCGGGGCCGTACCGGCATTCTGACCCGCCGTGTATGGCGACTGCAGCGTCAATACGAAGGACGTGGAAAAGGATGATAGAAGAAGCACAGAACAGAGCGGTTAGAAAACAGAGGAGAATCAGTCGCTGTGAGACTTCTGACAGCAGACCACGTTTGGCCTGCTTCTGTGCAAGCTTCTGCGTGCACAAGAAAGCCCACTCCCTGCCTCCGAGTACACTGCGGTCTGCTGACACTGACAAATCTGCCATCTCCTCAGCACTGCCTTCAGTAGAGAGCGAGTGAGTGAGAGGGGGAGAACAGAGTGAGAGGCGCAGACAGTGGAGTCACAGGGCTTACAGAGGCAGACGAGCAACAGAGGTAAGCGTAACCCTCAATCACTCCTCACCTCTCCATTCAGAGATGGCTCTGCATGATCAGAGTTTAGCCTCTGGAGCATGTAAACTGGACTTGCTATTAATAGCAGAGTTTACGGGCAAAGCCGTGCAGGCGTAGAGAGTGGAAATCCGAGCGCTCGGCTCAGAAGCAGAACAAGCTCCAGAACAGCTGAGTCACCATGACTGACTTTCTATTTTAGAGACAATCAGCTGGGCGTACTGAATATTTATACTCGAGTGTATGTGTTTGCGAGCAGGCAGTGTACACAGAAACATCAGCAATAAGAATATGCAGCCCTGGTACATGATAAACTTGTTTTGAGATAAACTAAAGTAAATTATTCGACAGGACACACAGCATGCACAAGCGCAGTTAAAACCCCAGTGCAAACAAAGCAAGCAGATTCAAGGCCATTTCGAATGCACTGCTGTTTTGAGCTTAATAATGATCCAAGGAAAGCAATTCCTGCACTAAAACTCATTATTCAGCAAAAAAAAAAAGGGCCGGATTTTTCAATCATTTAGCAAAGTTGTGTAAATGTTTATTTAAGCCAAACCAAACCAAACAAAGGCGTTCTGCCGGATTTACAGAAGTTGCAGAAAGGTTGATCTTCCTCACGGCTTGCGTGCGCATGTTGACGTATGCCAATCAGCCGTAAATTACCACGCGTGTGCACAGAACAGCTTCTTTACATTCAGTCGACACTCGCAAAACTCTAATTATGTGAATGAAAATGTGAATTAGATGTGAATTAAGTGAGGGAAAAAAAAGCCGGACCCAGGTGATCGTGCGCACCAAGCACATCACACAGGGAAGCTGCTTCCCTGCGCTTTTCTCTCCCCCATTCAAAGCCATGTGTCTCGGCAACTCTCAGCCAGAAACGTCTCGCGCGCTAGTGCGCCCTCCCTGACGCAGTGATGGAAGAGCAGGAGGGCGTCACAGGAGGTCACGCAACACACTAGGGAGTAGACGACACACTGCAGCTTGAGGCGGATCAGATATGTCACTTAGGCCTGGCTCTAATAAAGTGCTGCACAGCGTTAAAAGAAGACGCCGCGGCAAACGGAGCCAGCTTAGGCGCTGAGTCATCGCAGTGCGTCCTCCTTTTACACGTCGGCATTCTGGATTGAGTGACTGATCTTATTTACAAATTTATGTTGACTCGCTTTCTTTAATTTTTTTTTTACCACATTAAATATTTTTCATTAATGCCGTTAATCCGAAACAAACAAGCGTTCACAAGTTTCATGCATTTGTGTGTGTAAATGAAATACACAAGGTTTGTAAACCTGACAGCATAAAATATACATCCACATATAAAAATTACATTAGTTAGCGATCTTGTGCATAAATTTACACACACTCGGGGAGCACAAGCATTTTTTTTTTAATTATGCGACTTTCATGAATACCAAATTTCTTGGGCAAATTCTCGTACGAACGATTTATTAATAAATCCATATTCAACTTGATAAATGAGACCCAACGTATGTATTACAAACTCCGAACTTGCGAGCTCCTTAAGAAAGGGTTTTACTCATCAACACCCTCCCGGACGCAAAGACAGGAAGCTTTGAACGTTGCTAATATTAGAGAACAGGCGTGACAAAAATAGGGTTCACTATTCTGAATCGCACTGCGAATGTGATGATTAATTTTAATGAACAGAGATTTCAGATTACTGCTTTCTCTGAGGGAACACCTGTGACTCATCAGACCGGGAGCGTCTGGGCATGCGCGATGGAAATTTCTGCGGCTCATTTGTTCTGAGGCTGTTTTAATACCAATCTCGATTTTAATGCAGCAAGCATTGACAGGCTTATGTTCAAACAGCAAAATATAATTGAATGTAGCGCCCTTCGTAATAAGCAGTGCACACACATGCACGCGCGCACGCACACACACACACACACACACTCAGTCAGGCAGCTTCATGGGTGCACTCACCCCTCCTCCTGCCTCCCAGGCTTTAGGGTGGCCATACAGATGCGCAGTGGATACTGTGGAAACTGATACCTGAGAAAGGCCGGGCGAGGAGGCGTGGCCCGGCGGTGTGGCTGCAAGGTTCGGGTGTCCCTTGCTGATTTCATGGGCTGTGTAGGGAGGGCCAGGGGGTCTCTGGACCTGCAACCCACCAAATGGAAAGCACAAATTCAAAAACAAGGTAAGGAATCAATAACACCCCATGCACCCTGTGTTTCCATGAGCGGAAGCAACATAATCCGCCTTCATGGAGAAGAAGCAAAACCACCGAAAACAGCATTTCTTTAGTATTAGTCGAGTGGAGCAACTTCTCTCAGGATGTTCTTGGGGTCAAACACTGGTTAGGGATTGGCATGAGACAATACACTAAAGCCATGATACGACACATCCCAATACAGGATTCACAAGATAATATCGACACAAGCAAATAAAAACAATTTTAATAGATATATTTAGTAATGACAACAAACCAAACCACTGAAATGAATGAATGAAGCTAGTGAGTCACGGCTGCACGTGTCGTCTCACTCAAACGACGCTTTACGTGAGAATGTCTGCCAAGACCCATTTTCACCTACAAGAGGCTTATGACTTGCGTAAGCAGAAAAACAGACACATTGCCACAGCTAATTATTTAATGGTAATATAATATTTTCATTTTAACTTGCTACAGTAATGTAAGAAATGAACACGTTTGCTGTTTTTTTTTTCAGTGAGTGAATATGCCAGCGTACTAACATACTAGATCCTACCTGGAGCTTGAGGATTCCCCCAGATCTTTAAGGTTTGGTGTTTGGGAGCATTTCTGCTTCCCAGACACTGATGAGCATTGACCGAAACATAACACTGTGCCGCATACACCCCTCCCACACACGATTTCAGTACAGTGGTGTCTTTTCATATCTAGACACCACTGTACTGAAATTGTATCAAACTTGCGTTTTGTGCATCGTCAACCCCTAATCCCACCCAAACATACCTATGTTCCAGGCAAACACCGTAAACTGGTGAGTTGCCTAAGACTCAATCCAAGTGTCTAGTGAATGACTTTTACGACCAGGCTTGCCACTGCACGTTGTACTGGAAAGGTAATGTGGAACAGACCTGCACCACGGCCAGTGGAAGCTGGATTTGACGAGAGACCACTGTAACTGATAATGAGATTAATTTGGCTGCACCGGGAGATGCTGCAGCATGCATGTCTCTGGAACTTGTCAAAAAAAAAAATGACGTGAGGTCCTGTATTCTGAGTAACAAATCAAACCTACAAACGACACTCACCAGTTTTACGTTTAAGTGGCGTGCTTGCCCTGGCTTGGACTGTCCTAACAGATAGCTGGACCTAGTTTCATACCACAAAAATGCAATAATTCATTCGATCTGGTTGCTAAGCTGCATACAACACTTGCAAACTCTGCTTTTGCCATTTCACTCAACAGTAACTGTACTTTCCCAAGCTTTATTCTCAGGTGGAAAGTAACTCATTTTATACAGCTTGAAAGGGATTACGTAGCTTATCGAACGGCTCTTATTCCTCTAAGGAGGGGGCTTGTGTTAAAAAGTAAGAGATGAAGAAAGTGCATGTAAATATGAACCTAACTGCAGCCCTGCAGCCAGAACATCACAAGGTCAGCAGCAGGACTCTGATACAACTGCGAAGTACAGATCGGCACAAAAGTATCCAGTTTGTCCCCTTAGTACCCAAACACTACTGACCCTCTTCTCTCAGCTGTCCTTCAGCCACAAGACACTTGCCCCTCACAACTTGGCTGCTTGGTCCTCACACCTGTAACACAACACACCTGGCCCGTGCTTCTCTCTGCATTAGACATGGAGCTGGTTTGAATGTAAGATTTACTGGATAGTATTCTATTTTAAATGTGACCAAAGGGAAATCATTATAAACAAGGGAACCAAAGACTGGTTCATGCTTCCTACTAAACAGTCTCTTCCAAGCCCTTTCGAGGAAAGGCTGTAAAGGCANGGCAGTTGGGATGTCACTCTCATGGACAGGATGTTCAACTCGGAGTTCTAACTGTCAAAATCTCGTTGAATTAACAAACTTTGAGATCACAGACAGTACTAATGCATGTTTATAGCAGTCTGACGCTTAGTACAAATATCTGCAGATTATATTTATTAAACCATGCAAGAAAGCACTAACAAATGCTCCACTCTCAAGTCATAACCGAAACAGATGAGCCGCACCCAGTGTGATGAACATACAGTGTGCTGCTCCTGCTGTGTTGCTCTCTCCCTAAGAGCACTTCACTTATACTTCTATTCTATATTTCTAGGCTGTCAACACCTTTGGAGTACTGAAAGTACACTACGGATAGGCCGGAGTAGATCGGAAGATCAGAAAGGTTGCTCTTCGAGTCTGAGGGGTCTGAACTGCCTGTCCACCTCCACTCTGATTTTCTCATAGAGACGTGTGAATGAATTGGCGGTGGAAACCAGTGGGAGCTCGGACATCTGTCTCACACCCATAAGCACCAGATCTGTGGGTGCTCTGGAGCTCAAGAAGCCCAATATTTCAATTAACACTAGGGCCTTTCGCACCGCGTGAGTTCCAGAATTAAATGTACAGTACTAAAGTACTGGGCGATTTTGCGCGAACTATTTCCCAACACCATTTAAAGGGTTACATTCGCACCGACAGTAGGCTCTAGGAAGTGACGTAAGCCATTTGTGCGCGGCGTCCAACAACGGAAACAAAGAACAACAACGTAAACAACCGGAGGATGGAAGACGCTGTGATCGGAGATGTGTTGCACTTCAGCATCCGTCCATCTTTCGCTGTTCTCCATTTCCACTTGCGAAATAAGTTGACACTACAGTATGTTTACACGGCGTTTTAAATCATGCCGGGTGAGGGCGTTTTCATACGTGTTTGGCTAATCAACGTCTCCTTACATCACGGACAGTACCAGTTGTGCTGGTTAGACCCTGCTCCAAAGTAGGAGCTAATCTGGTTCTCGAAAAAGGCAGTCCGGTAATAAAATCGCACCCAGTCCCGGAGGCGCGAAAGCGCCAAAAAGTGGGCAGTTCCACAATTAGTTCAGGTACTATGAAAAGGTTCCCATGGTGTGAAAGGCCCTATTACTATTTTCAGGTCCACTTAGGTCAAATGTTCTATAGTACTCATTCACGTGAGCAGCTTGACGTGACAAAGCACCTATACTGACTTAAAGGCTGGGTCCCAAAACCAAAACATACTATATACTAGGGTACAACACCAGGCAGTACTTTACAGTTCTGACATACTATTCAGTGCACTGGTATGCAGTTTGGCCTACTCAGAGCTCCTAAATCAGCCACTGAAACTGTGCTGCTTTGAGCCTGAAGTGTTGATTAGCCCAACAGAAACCGGTGTTTTTGCCGCTAACAAGCAAAGGTTTTCAAATCACTCTGACAATATTGTTATCAGGTACAAATAAAACTTCTGAGAGAACTAATTAAACCTTCTGCAGATGGGATTTGTCAAACTTTGTGCTGGAAGTTCACGGGATTGGGCAAACTTTCTGAAGGAGAAGGTGGGATTGAGCAAACTTTGTGCAGGAGTTTGTGGGAATTGATTGGTCAAACTTTCTACATGAGCGGACGGGATTGGTCGGAATTCTGCCAGGCGTGAATGGGATTAAAAACAGCTCCACCCAACCAATGAATTTCATAAGCTGGCGTCTATGATCACAAACAAACAGCTGTCAGGATACCAAAATTCTGACTTCATTATCAACACTGTGGTATCACTGTAGTACTGTGATACTTAAATATCACGTATCACAATCAATTAATCAAAATGGGAAAACACAAAAACACACAAATTTTGTTAGTGCAATTAAGTATACAATTCAAACATGTTTCCATTTATGTTCTGAGATCATGTGTTTGAGCCACACAGTACTAACCAGTTGGGACTTGGGAGGCAAGTTGCTGTTGCCTGAGCATTAATATCACAGGTTGTCTCCAAAAACATGCACAAAATTGTTAGAGCAATAATGGATAACCCCAAACTGCACTGTGATTAAGCTAAAAATAGAGCATCTCTAGCAGCGTGTGAATACACAGGGTGCAGCGGGAGACACTCGCTGTGCAGTGTACCATTAAACAGAAATTCATGAGGCTACAGTGTTTTGCAGGTTTAACGTTTAATTCTGTTTTGAATACCAATGTTTTCTATTCTTTATCTTCAGAATTAGACACTGAAAAAATCAGAAAAATAATTTGTAAAAACGCGACTACACTGGAACAAGCATCGTGAGTCACCACAAAGGAAAAGCAGTTAAGCATTTAGCCATCTCACCTGCCAAATCTAAGCCGAATCCAAGTCTTTTCCACAAATTTAAGGGGACAACTGAGGACAAGTCATACAAAAATCTCACTTCAATAGCGCTCAGAAATGTTCATATGCCTCGAATCATCCTCAGGTGAGGCTGCAGCAAAAAGAGCAACATGCTCATCAGTCAAAGTGCTGTCATTTTCTCTCTCTCTCTCTCTCTCTCTCTCTCTCCTCCTCTCCCTAACCCTGAGCTTCAGTCATGTCACAGCCAAATTACAAACAAAGTGCGCTGTCTTCTTTGCTCTTCTTTAATCAGCAGCCTTCATATAGCTAAAATTCACACACTGTTGTGCAAAACCATAAATGCTTCAGACTTACAGAAGTTCTTTCCCGTTGGTTCTTAGACGCACTTCAGACAAACCAGTATAAACCATGTTCAAGTGTAACGATTTGTGTTCTGCATAAGAATAAAGGAAAAAAGAGAAGCGTGTCACTCACACTGTAGACGGCAGCGACGCCGGGCTGTGTGGAGAAGATTCGATCGTCCAGCGGCGGCTGCACTCTGGGGATCCTGGGGTGCAACGCATTAAGGAAAATTCTGGAGAAGCGACCATTTAAGGCTAAACACATCACCAAGGTGGAAGGACAAACAAGACACAGGCAGATGACAGATAAAGCTGCTCATGCACAAAAACATCATCATGATCAGAGGTTCTGAAGGAAATCTGCACTGTTTTTCCATTACTTAGAAAGGGATTTCCTGCTTAGATAGAAATGACAAGTCATCAGCTCTTACATTAAATAATAAAATAAATAAAAAAAGGGGGAAACTTTGGTTTTACTTTCCACTCTCGCTCTGTGGTTGGGCACAGACAGTGCTGGAGAGCTGCAGACGCGAGACAGGCAGCTGTGTGCGCTGCGCAGACTGGAATTCAAAAACGTTGTCAAGACATGCCTGTTCCCATTAGTATATAAACTAAGAGAACCACAGCGTTGCTCTTTGAGGTGCAGCGGCCAAGAAACTCAATGTAATCATGCAGCACTCAAAGCATTTTTAGCTTCATTTCTGAATAATCACCTGTTATGTCAAGTGATAGGTTCAGATAATGACCTGAAACACACCAAATCTTTTAACTCCACAGTGACACATTTTACTTCACATTAGCGGACTCAAAACATTCTCTATTTTCCTTTACAGAAAGTGAAAGGGCCAAATCAAGTGAGGGGAAAAAAAATCCCATTACAACGAGAGCAGTGACCAAAAACATTAGGCTACTAATGCAAGATGGGGGAAGTTAATCTCAGAGAGTTGAAAACAGCTGCTCAATCCACATTCGTTTGTCAACCGGCTCATGTGCAGTTTTTATTTGGGGGAAAGAAGACTCATCTTTAGGAGTATTTTTGAGTGTTAACTCCTAACAGCGTACGCCAATGGAGCTCCTACGCTCCTCGTGTCAAATGAAGCACTGGTGAGTGAATATGTGGCTCTTAAAGCAGTGGAGTTCCTACGGATGGAGACGCCTCTCCCATCTCCACGCCAGCGGCAGTGCAGAAAAGCCTGGGCACAGCACAAACAAGGCTATTGTTAGAAGGGTGGAGGAATCCTTCCTCCCCTGCTGCACTTCAATCAGATTCAGACAGTATTCTCATAATATAAAGGATTTGCAGTAAGTGGATTAATAGAACAGCTCAGAGACACCGGTTTCAACTTCCTTTTGGTGCGGTGCCATGAAATGAAAACGTCAATGATAAAGTACAGTCACTAGGTTAAAGGTTATTTTTAGTGCTATGGTCCAATTAATAACCCAGTTGAACTGACTTCCGACACTGCACAGAAGGTTGCCTACGTGCCCTTTCTTTAGTTACAACACAGCAGTTATATATTTCACTGCTTTACGTAAATGTACAAAATGTACTCTGTAGAATTAAAAAAAAAAGAAACCGATCACTTGTAAAACAGTACTGTTTTACAACTCTTGAGATGAATGGGTTGAAGAAGTAGACTGAGAATTATGATTGAGCGCACTGGCTGAATCTCAGGCCAGCATGCTAAACAGCGCTGTCTTTGTCAATGGAACAAAGTGGAGGCTGAACACACAGCGCCATCAGCTTTCAACACCGACAGAATCCCTCAACGCCAGCCGGTTACTTGCCTGATGATATATCTCAGCACACGGTGCCATCAATACGCTTGTACAGATTTATAAAGCACTGCAAACAAGAGAAAGACAAATTAAAAAAAGACTATTGTAAATGGTCGTGGGGAATCCCCTGCCTTTCTGCTGCAAACGGACAGCGGTGCTGGCAGGAAGGCCAATCTCAATCAGCGGGGTTTACAAGGAAACTGATGATCAAACTGCAGACGCTAAAGTCAACATGACACCGGGCAACTCTTTGTCCTTATATGAACCTGCTGGATGTGGATCTCTACACCTTGTTTTGTACTGCACAGCTGTCCTATTAAGAAATTCTCAAAAGAGCTTCAAAAGGAATACAAAAAAGAAAACAAATGGAGAGTGAGGGGTGATTACGATGAAATAAAAGCTAGCTTTTCAGTTGAGACTTGAAACAGGAGGAGTGGACAAATGATAAATTTATTATTTGGCCCACCAGACAAATAAAAGCTCGGGTGTGCTGCCCAGTCCCATGTTTTGGTTGCTTGATGCAATAGTTTAATGGCAGATAATGCAATATAACAACAAATGGAAACAAACTAGTCTATTATTAGCACACTGCATTTGCACAGCAGGTCGTTAGCTATGGGCTGAGGTGTTCTGTCCTCGCGTCGCAGGTAGGAAATATTATTCAACAGGGGTGGGCGTATTCCAAAGTCTGGGAAACACAAGTCCACATAACTTGTGCCGGTGCCTAAACTCGAATTGTTACGCACCACAAAAAACTGCTGATCTGGAACTAAGAAGCGGTCGTATCAGCTTCTCATTCATATCACTGTACCGCCCACCTCCATGACAAAAACGTGTTCCATCACTACAATGAAAA
Source organism: Pangasius macronema (assembly GCA_037577455.1). Taxonomy (NCBI): domain Eukaryota; kingdom Metazoa; phylum Chordata; class Actinopteri; order Siluriformes; family Pangasiidae; genus Pangasius; species Pangasius macronema. Next base: position 9,044,783 of record CM074960.1, read on the forward strand.
CGTGAACAAATTACAAACGGTTGTTACATTTATGCTGTGCACCAAGAAACGCCCAAAGCTACGAATGTAGCAGAAACCAGCTTTTTGTCAGTGGCTAGTCTGGCCTTAGGGTCCAGCAGTAGATCTGTACCGGAGAACCTTAGTTTACACGTATCATGGTGCAGTAGCTCATAGATAAAGTGGGTCAAGTGTAACTGATGAAGAACAGACCCATGAATGAATACACTGAGTGGTAGCAAAGACCTCAGCTGCTAAATTAGTTGCAATTTATTAAGGTTTATTCCAGATATACTAATAACAAAAAAACAGGAAATTTGAAAGGCAGGGCAGTTTTTGGCTCAACAAAAAGTTGGAGTTTAAATCCTGAAAAATTCAGTTAATGATCCACGACAGACCTAAAAACGTAACTAATGGCACTTGAATAACAGTGAAAGTTATTGTGTCCCTGCATTATCTAATCGAGGGTTAAAAATACATACCATAAAGAGAAAGAAGACTGAGAACTTAACCCTGAGAGGCTCACGGTGTAACATATGTACAGGATGTTCATCAATAGATACAAAGTGGCGTCTTTAAAAGAAACAGGATCTACACTCTCACGTTACCTCGTGACCCTATATGACAGGTTATCAGATTTCCGCCGGCTAATTCCTGAGCAATACCCCGCCCTGGAGCTCAATGAAAATTAAAGAAACATGTCACTATAGTACGTCTAAAAATAGGTCAACGCTTCCATCATGAAACTTCACAGCTTTACTTCAGTATGGTGTCATTCATTTACAGGTGCTTGGCATTTACAGCACGAAGATAAAATAAAAGTTTGCCAAGCAGGATGATGTATAAACAGAAACTGAAAGGGCACTTTAAAATCACTTTATCAGAGCTACCGACACCAACAGTAAGAAAGTCCTAGCAGGCAAAGAAACATAAGCTTACCACAAAAACCCTAACGTGTCGGTGGACATGGCTCAGCGCTAACAGCATAAATGATGAGCAATGTATTGGTTGAACCACTGAGCCATAATGACACTGCATCTAGAAGAAAACTATTCACAAGTGAGGCTCAAACTAATCCCAGTTGTGATGTACTGACAACAAATGTGTGGCTGTCCTGAGAAAACCCATCGAATGTCCGTATGGCTGAAATCTGGATAACAGCCAACAATGACCAAGATGGAAAAAAGAAAAGAAAATGTTTTGACCAAGCCAGATCGGTTATTTTACCATATATAACAAAGATAGTTTAAAGTTAAGCTGCTTAATAACCTTGCCTTGGCCACCTGCCTACAAAGATCATGAAAGGATACGAATCTAGTTTAACCAGCATTTGTTAAGGAAAAGTGACATAAGCCTAAAGAATTCTGTTTGTAACCAGATATCGGCTGTTAAAATGTCCACGACGTAATGCAAACGACAGGTTTATATTAATGAGCTTATCCTCGCTACAGTAGCAACTCATTCACAGGGACTCGTACGGCAGACGCTCCACATAACCAAACAATGTTAATTAACTGTTTAACAAATGTGTTGTTATTTAACAAAGATATACATATAATCAGTAATATGGTGAAGCCTTCTGTAAAGAGATGCTTATTTAATGTGTATGGAAGTGTCAGTGCGCTGGAGCCGTCAGTATGTTTTCCACCAAGGGGGAAGTCTTCAGGGCAAACATGTTTACACTTTCTCGCTTCTCGGTAACACGACAAGCTACAATTTTTTTGTCTTATTAACAAAGACAGAGAAAAGAGAAGCTGGTGAAGGAACGAATGTTTATAGCTGCTACCACTTGTCTTGCAGACATTTCAGAACATCAAAGGTAACTATAATCGGTTAAAAATATGACGTTCGTTAAGAACTAAAATTATTAAGAAATGAAATTGCAATTGCTGGGAAATTCTTGTGGTATAAGCGGAACAAAACACTTCAGGACCCGCTGTTATTGGACAATAATCAACTTTGTGATGGTAACAACCCTTTGCTTTGCATCACACCACCCCGGCATTGATTATTTTCCTATAAACAGTACGGCCCGGGGTGTTTTATCTAGATGTGGCGTCTTTTGGGAGAAATTTGAGCAGAATCTTGAAATGTAGTTCTCTCCTTATTTATTTTTCACTCTCTGTGCTGCTGAAATGAGTGAATTTCAATTTGGGGTGAATAAAGTGATTTATTCTAGTTATCTATCTACTTCTGAAGGTAACCAGTGCTTAACATGTTACAGCTTTGCTTCTGGTAGAGGTAGACACGAAAAGGAAACAAAAACGTGTGTAGTTTTCAGAACCAGAGGTGAAAATGTCCAGTTTTGCCAGTATGAAGGGTTTTCCCAGGCCACCCATACAGATGTCATGATGTACTATATATACATCCGCAAACAGCATGTGTACAAGTGTCATACGCACTGCGGTACAGCAGACTGGAAACCCTGCGAAAGAACTGAAAGACGTTTCCATAGAATTAGGCCAGGGTCTACTCTGAAAGGGGGGAGAGCAATTGTTTTATGGAAAACGTTGAAAAGATGTGGACCAGCGGAAGAATATCAACTGAGAGATGTCAAACTAAAGGGGCCCTCAGAATAGCGTCCACATCCACAACACCCACCCGCCTAGCACAGCTAGCTAACCCACAGCAGCAGCCGGTATACGCTGCCGACTTCTTATTACTTGTATGCCTTTACAAACTCTTTAACGGCGACTTGTAACGTTTATTGTTTAAAAACCGACTGGTTTCGCGAGCACACGAAAACAAGCAAACACAATATCACAGCAAAAGCTAAAAACATAACATATAGCTTCGAATGCTGCTCATCTTAGTTAGCTAGCTAACAACACCCCTAGCCACCTAGCATGAAAGATAGTTGCTAGCCTTGTGTTGACACGCTGTGTACTTGGGCAACTGACACTCAAAAAAAAAAACTAACTAAATTAAATAGTTAAATAAATCGTTTTTTTTAAATAGTTAACACAAAGCAGGCAACATGTCTAGATACTTGCTGTGGTCAAACTGACAACAACCACAGTTCATGTTACTCAAACAGCCGGCTTCCACACAAACAAAAAGCCCAACAAAGCCACAGCAAACAAACAGGAGAATTATTTAGCTGGATGTGACAGATGTATGTTTTCAGTGAAGGATACTGCGTTGGTGGTACCGGGGGAGGCTGCTGGGCGAGCGGCGGCCCCGGCAGCGGCACTGTGGCTAGCGGAGTCCGCAGCTGAGAGGAGTTAGCCGGCCCGGGTCCAGGTCCGGCGACGGCGGGAGCGGCTGACTTCGGCACCGCTTTCTGCGGCAAACTCATTGCAAAAAAAAGAAAGAAAAACCAAAGGCGACTATTTACAGAAACAGCTAGCTATGTAGACTGGTAGCTTAAAAATAACACGTATAAAATGTAGCTAGCCAGCAAGTTGCGCCAGCAGCAGGCCCTAAACGAGCAAGTTGCCGGTGGCGGAAAAGCTAGTTCAGACAGAAAGCTTCAGCTAGCTAGCTAACAGTCTAGCTAGCTTATTGATAAGGTAGCAAGCTAACGTTAGCTAGCTAGCGCTTATTGGGGTTTGTCTTCATTGCTGAAGGTAGGGGGGTTGTTCCCCCTCCCCGCTCGGGGTGTCCGAGGATCCAGTTCGTCTCTGCTTGCCAGGGCGATCTTGACGACGTGCCCTTTCTTAAATTAATAATATCTGATCTTTAGAACTGCTATTTCACGAGTAGCTCTCTACTGAGTAGGATGACTTCGTTCAACATGGCGAAGTGACCGCCTCCAGCAGTCCTACAGGACTGACGTTTCGGCTTACATCGGAGATTTCCGGCAACTTTCGGACGATGGAATTTAAACGAGCCTAAGTGGCGATTAAAACAGCAGGTACAGGCTACACGTCAAAAGCGCATACATACTATCACACGTAACATCTCAAAACATTACACCAGTATTATTTACCAGTGGTTTTATCACTCTGTTTAGTGCGGTAGGGTGTTGTTTCGGACGTCGTTTCTAACTGAAGTGCGTCTCTGAATTGTTTCGTGATGTTACACTGACATCTTGCGTGATTTATTAAACTGTGCAGTTCTTAGGCAAATAGTATTTCTCCAGATTCACTTTATTGGTAAACAAATACAATGGTCTCAGTTGATCCGTCAGTTGATGTTTATTTCACATTAAAATAGAATGTTTAACAAAGAAAAATGAGATTTGTCTTTCTCAGGGGAAATGATTAGCATGCACAGATATTAGGCAACGTTTAGTGTGCACAATTATTAGGCAACTAAATATCAATTCATTTTTTCACTTGTTTATTGTTCAGTCTTAAAGTATTATTTAACAAATAACTAACATAAAATAACATTAACACCATTTTGGCCCTTCAAAACTATCCAGTGATGAATATAGCCTCCCTTCTTTTCAATAACTGCCATGAGCCTTCCATCCATCTGTCAGAATCTGTCAGTTTCTCGATCTGTTCGTGATCGATTTTAGCTAACGCAGCCACCACAGCACCCCAAATGCTGTTCAAAGAGGTGAAATGTCTTCCATCGCTGTAGATCTCATGCTTCACTCACAAGAATGGCCCAGAGGTTTTCAGTAGGATTTACATCAGGTGAGGAAAGGGGCCAAGTCATCATTCTGCCAGCTTTGATGACTTTTCTGGCTAGTCAAGAAGTGATGTACCTTTCTGTATGCGATGGAACATTGTCTTGCATAAAGATCATGGCCTTCCTGAATGTTTCTGACTTCTTCCTGTATCACTGCTTGACGAAAGTGCCTTCTAGTAACTGGCAGTAGGTTTGGGGGTTGAAGATGGACTGAAAATCAATACCCAAACCTACTACCAGTTACTAGCAGTGGTACAGGAAGAAGTCAGAAACATTCAGCAAGTCCATCTTAAACACAAAAGGTCCAACTAGCTCATCATTAATGATACCAGCCCACAGCAGGACCCCTCCTCCACCTCGCTGGTGCTTTGCTCAAATGGCTAATCTGTACTCATTAGTGATCCACCCATGGGCCCACCCATCTAGAGTCACTCTCATTTCATCTGTCCAAAAAACATTTGAAATCAGTCTTCAGGTATTTCTTGGCCCAGTCATGATGCTTCAGCTTTCTGAGTCTCATCTTTCAGATTTCCATACCTTAGCCATGTCTCCGAGCACTTGACACCTTGTAATTCTGGACTCTCCTGGAAGGTTGCAGTTCTGAACTGTGGTGGCACGGGAGGCAAACCAGTTCCTGGTAACCTCACGTTTTATTCTTCTTAAGTCTTGCAGTCAATCTGCGCCTTTTCATCCCCACACATTTTTGCGACCCTGTTGAGTATTGATAACAAAGTATTCATAACAGTGTGTTGCATCCCTCTCATAGGCATTTTACAATTTTTGACTTTTCGTCCCATTTTCCTGAGGTAGAGAAGCTGCCTAATAATTACGCACGCCATATATAGGGTGTTAATCACTTTAAGCCACACCCTCCCTCATTAAACAATTAAACGTCACATGAAAATAATTATACTCAGTTAGCATTCAGATTTATATGGTTAATAGTTGGATAATATGAATAGAAATAACAGTCAGATCATAATACCTAATTAAGATTTGCCTAATAATTGTACATGCAGTGTAAATGATGAGGAGTTAGAGCTGTAAAATATTATGCACATTGTTTATATACATGCTGCGGTTTGCACAAGTATTCAACCCTTTAACTTTTAAATCTTGTGTAGTGTGCCTTCTTAAATGATTACAACTGACCAGACTGACCAGTTATGACCAGCCTGAAAGTGACCAAAACCATTAGACATGACCAGCTAGAAACATCTTGAAAGTGACCAAAAGGCCTCTAAAACTATAACTCCTGGCCAGCGTGACCAGCTGAGGCTAGTGACCAGCTAAGATCAGCTAACTTTCCCTGGCTGTTTTTTTCAGCAGGGGTTTCAAAGTGGAAATCACGAATCTATAGAAAATATCCCATAATCCTAAAGTGTGTGTGTATGTTGGGGGATCAGTATAGTTTGCAAATTACTTACAAATAAAACATACAAGACAGAATTATATATTGCATAAGCACTCCTCCTTGTTGCTGCGAAACCTGTGTATTAGTTCTGGTGCAACCATCAGAAGTCACCTATTTCTCTGAAGGAAATGTATCTGATTTGTAAATCATTTGTCAAAACCATATAGAGTTCCATACACTCTACAATATTATGGGCTATTTTGTGTGGATTGGGGATGTATAATCCAAATTAAGACCATTTTTAGTTCCAGATTGTAACAGCACAAAATGTGGAAATGTTAAAGGGATTGTGAAATGTGAAATGTGAACTTAGTGACTTTGACCATGGCA
>CM074960.1:9067351-9093594 GCA_037577455.1 Pangasius macronema
CTCTGGACTGTTGACCCCAAGTACTTAAACTCCTGTACCTTCTTCACCTCTTCACCCTGTAATCTTACTGTTCCACAGTGATGTGGCCAAAGTAGACCATTTCCTATAGCAACATGTCCTGAAGTGTTTTATTCCTCTTATACCGCAGCAATTTGGCAAAAATTGGCATTTTTTTTATTTATCAGTGAAAAATACATCATCCTTTTTATCTGCTTACAGTTACATTTAATGTTGTGGAATGTCTACACTTACATTATAGCAGCTATAAACTGTAATTCCCTAGCCTCTCTTTTATTTTCTCTCTTGAAGTTAATAATAGAAAATATGCAGCTTGTCACGTTACTGAGAAACTGGAAAGCACAAATTCCTCTATCCTGAAGCCTTTTGCATTTCAGAAAACATACTGGATGTTAAATGTTAAATAAATATTTTCCATTTACCATGAAACTTTATCTTTGTTAAATAACAAGTTTTTAAATCTATTTATTTTTTAGTCTTTTCGCTGTCCTACAGCCTGGCTGTTATAGAAAGTTAATCAACACCTTCTGACCAATCAGAGTCGACAATTCAATGGCACTGGGTTTAAAATGTTATACTGAACACGAATAAGGATGATGTATTGAAAAGACATGGAAGGCCAAAGCTCAGCATTCGTATACAAGTTCTGTCACTATCAGAACGTGGTAGACACGAACAATATTAATTTTATTACGAGACTGGTTTTAAAACCATTTTTCATGTCCTTAGAGCACTGATTCTTTTGTTGTACCCATGTGTGATGAATGAGGTGAGCAGCAGAGTTTGTCATTTCCAAATGGATGAAGTGCACCAAGGGGCACTAATACAAACCAGCCATAGTTATTTTTCTCATTTTTAGCGACCCTATTTAATTTTTTTTTGCCTCTATCCCCTACTCATGTCTATTTGTGCTGATGACCCTGGCCCGCCTTTAAGACTCTAGAGGTGCTGTGCAGTCTTCCATATCAGTTGCTATTTCCAGGGTCTTATTCGCACGGGGGCATGTCCATGCTCCACATATTAAATTACTCATGAAATAGTTGCATGTCTTCCAGGCATCTTAGCAGTCTTAACAGAAAACTACGCCACGGCCTGTAAATGTCAGACAGAGCGACCCCATGTCACCTCTTTGTGCAAGGTCAATTTTTCCAATTTACATCAGCAGCAAAAGAAGCCAAGCCACATCTCACAGTGTGTTAATATCAAAGGCCTGTAGGAGGCAGGTAGAGTTGTGTCGAGTGTGTTTCCCCTCAGCAAATAAATCTTTCTGAAGCGGGAAGTTCAGCCTTTCAGATCTACATGAGAAAGACTTGAAAGTTGCTGGGATGCAACCTACCAATAGCAACAAGTGTTGCTGATGTGACAAATTGTATAGTTGAGTGAATTGTTATGAATTTGCAAGCATAAGGACAGCTACTCCTGAGCCTTTTCTAATTAGTGAATCAATCCACAGTCAGGGTTCTTTAAAAACTGCAAAATAGACCTAAATTGTGTTATGGATCCAGCCCTTGATCATTCTAATCCAAAAATCTTTTATCCATCTCTAAGATGGCCCAAGAATAGTTTTTATTTTGATATAGATAAACCTCTTTTTCCCTCTATTGGAAAAATTGAGTATTTATCTATTGTGGAATCAGACCACACCCCCTCGCAACTTGATCTTATCTGTAATCTGATCTCCACATGGGTATAATGAACGTCCCATGTGGAGACTGAACACAGCCTTGTTATCAGATCCTGCCTCTTGTACATTCATATCAACAGCTATAGATCATTTCCTTCTAAACAACAGGTCAGGATCAGTGTCAACATCCACAATGTAGGAGACACCTAAAGTGGCTATCAGAGGAGAAATAATTTCATATAGTTCAACTCTTAATAAGCTATGTAAGCACAAACAGGATGATTTAATTGAATCTATCAGAAGTTTAGCTCGCTGATACTCTACGACTCCCTCACCTGGGCTATAAGGAGAGGTTGAAGCTTCAGGTTCAGTATGATCTGATATCAACCAACAAAACCGAACAAGATCTAGTATGTTCTAGGGGATACGGATTACTTGTACCTCTTTTTCGTCCTACTGAAAATCGAGTGGACAATTTTAGATTCCGACTAAGAGTTGAAGATGTTTAACGTATCAAATTCATAATAGCTCTGAACTGATAGTCAATCCAATGGAAATCACTAATATCTTTTAGAACCACTTTTGTATTCTTCTGAACATCCTGAATCTAATTTTGAAATGTTGGAATTTTTAAATAACATAGACATCCCCATTCTTAATTCTGTCCAGAATACTAATTTGGACAAGCATATACAAAGACAAGAAAAATATGATGACAACAATGCAGACTGGAAAGTTTTCTGGTTCTGACGTTTACCCAATAGAATTTTATAAGAACTTTTCACTTAAATTAGCCCCTATTCTTCTTGACATGTTTGAGGACTCTTTGAGAAAGGGTGCCTTGCCACAAACTCTGAATGAAGCATTTATCATACTTTTGTTACAGCCGTGAAAGGATTCTTGAAATGTAGCTCCTATAGGCCAATTTCACTTCTAAACGCCGCTTTTAAGAAGTGTTCGCCATGTAAAAATACTGACATTCTTAGTCATCATAAGCATCTAATAATCCCCATTAGGTAAGAAGATTTGAAAGAGTCCTGGGACAGGGAGTTCGTTAGTAATCATTAGATGCTGAACAAGCATTCGGCAGGGTGGAGTGGAGATACTTATTCTCTGTGCTGGGAAGACTCGGCTTTGGTTCCAATTTTATTTCTTGATTAAGTTATTATACTCCTCCCCTCAAGCGGCTGTAATCACAAGTAGAACACACTCAAAGTCTTTTCCCCTGTTACGAGGCACAAGACAAGGCTGCCCTCTCAGCCCATTACTTAAGCTATTGAGCCCCTATCAATTATATTAAGACACTCACAGTATTTTACTGTGGGGGCAAAGAACACAGAGTGTCCCTATATGCTGATGGCAGATTCAGAAGTTTTAGGTATTCCCCAGGTAATTAAGATATTGAAGCAATTTAGAACTTTTTCAGGCCACAAACTGAATTTTTTTGAAAAGTATGTTTTCCCATAAACAGTAAGGTCCTTCAGAGTATGGATACTGATCCACCCTTCCAGTTGTCCACATCAGATTTCAAATATTTAGTGATCCATGTCACACAGGGATTCCCTAAGCTTTATAATGAGAACTTTGTACTTTTTCTTTGATGAGTTAAAGCTAGATCTTAGAAAATGGAATTTTCTTTTTTATCTCAGAGCGTCCAGCTTAATTGACACATTTTTACTTGTAAAACGGTTTCAAGAACACGTACAAAGTCACAGAGGGTTAAAATTTTTTTTTTAACCAAAGTCCTTTTTAGATAATGTTTTGATTTCTTAGACCTCTCCATAAGCAGCCCTATATGAATGAATCATCTATTCCTTTATTCAGTGGAACCGACTAGGTCTTGTCAAATTTAATGACTTATTCATTGATGAGTCTTTTGCTCCATTTTCTACTCTTGCTTCGAAATATAACCTTCCAAGGTTACGTTTATTTACGTTAAGGTTAGGTATTTGCAGGTTTGTAATTTATTCCAGACTCAATGTCCCACCTATCCCTTCATCCCTCTCAGTTCAGGATTGCATATCATTTTAAATATTCCCTTACATTCAAAGGGAGTAATTGCTAATGCATATAAGACTTTAACGTCAATACAAAATATAAACTGGACAAAATCTGAGCAGACTGGATAAAGGAATCAGGAGATGACATATCAGAGGAAACCTGGAATAGTGCACTAGCTAGAGTAAATGAAACAACCATTTGTACTTGTCTAGGTATAATTCAGTTTAAAGTCCTTCACAGACTGTACTACAGCAAGGCAAGGCTGTCCAAGACATATTTGCATGTGGATGACACATGTGACTGAAGCTGCTCTGCAAAAGCTATCTATCTTCAAAATTTTGTCTGAGGCATTTAGGAAGGAAATCAGGCCTTGTTTTGAAATGGCTGTTTTTGGAGTGCCAGAGGAAGATGCTGTCATGTCCAAAAAGCGTCAGGACGATTATGCTTTTGCTGGTCTCTTAAATCCAGTAAACATTTTTATTCAGTATGGAACCCTGTGATTTTATACTTTGAAAAGTGCATAATTCTCCTCAGTCTAAAATTATAAGTAGAATCAGAAGACCCATGTATATCACATCAATATCACAATCAGACAGAAGGGGCTAACGATATTTTTAATTATTTCCTCACTGTCTATTTTATTTCAGATTTTTTTCTTGAGTATTCTGGGGGTGGGTGGGGGAAAGAAAATTGTAAAACCAAAAGAGGAATATTGTTTATCAACACATATTGTATAATATAAGTTTTTCTGTTCTTCCTGTAATAAAAGATATTGGGGGGAAAGGACGTTTTGTCGTCGTTTCGTAGAAATTATGTACTCATAAAATTTGACCTAATCATGTTTTAGTTAGTGTTACGTGCTCTAATCACATCTAAACAAGTTTCAGTTTGGAAGCCAACATGCTACTAGAGAAGACACAAAATAGTTTTAAACAAAGCACATTAATGGACACATTTCTGGCACTATTTTTGACATTTTGCCTTCCAAACTTCCACTCAGTTAAGCTCTTTCTCCTCTTTATATTTCCATGAAGGCTTATTATCTATTAATTTCAAAAGCAGTGTAAATGCAAATTTTATGTTATATGGGGATAAGAGGTTTATTTCTGACTATTCCTCACAATCTCTCATTATTTTATAAACATACAAAACAAAATATGAATATATACTATATTTATACGTATAAACAGGCGTACATACGTACTTGCCTCCTCCCAAGCCAGTGTTGAAGACTCCAATTATTCCTTGACCCCTGCCCCCTGTTGGCAGCCTATATAAAAGCATAAACAATCATTTATCTGCTCTGATGTTGGCATGTTGAAGCAGAATGCTCTGCAACCCCCCCCCCCGCTTGAGTATAAGAGCTGTGCTGATGTCCAGTCCACCTCTCCAGTCTCCAGGGCTGACCTGTGAGCACACCACTGACACAAAACACACACACACACACACACACACACACACACACACACACACACACACACACACACAGACACACATGTGATTAATGTGAAAAGAGTTTCCTTACAAGTCTAACAATTAAGTAATTAATCATAAGAATCATTTCATTTTGTTGTGAACCATCTGTATTATTAAATTTATAATATTACAAATGCAAAAATAAATAAATAAATAGAAACATGTTGCTTTACATAAATGAATCTGTGTTACATGTCAGAATAGACCAGTTTCAGGGTGCAATCCATGACCCACAAGTCAAGACAGATTAGACTTGATTGGGTTGCTGGTGGAATATGTGACCTACAATTTGTACTGTGCCCACAATAGGGGACAGGAGGGTCGCCGATCTCTCTGGGCAAAGGTTTCCATGGCAACGACCCCATATCTTGTAGTCTGCTGGTTTTCAGCCATCACTCATCTTGAGGCTGAATTATCCTAGATTCCTTTATGTCAGCTCCATATCCTTCTGCTCTATTTCCTCCTGTCTCTCTATCTTTCTGCCTAGTTTATCTGACCTCTTGCACATAGCTTTGCATATTGCTTTGGTGTGGCGTATATATTTATGATGTACTTCTGCATGAGACATCAAGAATTTTCCTCCCAATTAAACATCAGCCCCAGCTTTACAGAACCTTATAAAAATTCTGCAAAAAAATTTTTTTTGGTTTAAAAAAAAATCAACCACATATGTGCCTTGCCACCCATATCCCATGTGTACATTATATATATATATCAGCTTAGAAAAACAAATTGTAAAGCATTTTTGTATGCAGAAATTGTGCTTGTGCAGTGAGGCCCATAAAGATTGTCCATAAAGATTTTTCATCCATGACCTTTTCAGGCCCTTCCATGCCCAGAGGCTGACTATGAAATAACACAACTAGACTGAATAAATGTTTCCAGCCTTTGGGTGCTGGCATGGTTAACAAAATGGACCAAGCCAAGTATTAAGGTCTTCACGTCCAAGTGTTCGCCATGTAAAAGCCTCACACATAGGGGTCAAAGACCATGTGAACAGATACAAAGAAGAAGGCCAATTTTCTTCCTCACATCACTGCTTTGAGTGGTCTGTCAGTCATCTGCAGTCCTCACTATGATAAGGGGTGAAAGAGGATGAAATGATGATTTAATGGTTGATTAAGCAACACCGAATACCCTCCTCTTCCCCGTCAATCAAAATGTTTCTTCTGCAAACTCCAGATGGCACTGTTGATGCAAGATCGCAACACGGCATGACTAGTACTACTAGTAGTATTCATCAAAGTGTTTAAAAAGTATCACAATTTCTTCAAATGATTCTACAAAAGCTTTTGAAAAAGAAATCTGGTTGTAAGTCTAGACTCTGATTTAATTTTGAATCCACACATTATTAATGTTACTGAAAGTGAATTCTATCATCTAAGAATATAGATGTATATAACACAGATGCCACTCTACTTCTGGTTACAAGATGGCAGGAAATTGACCCATATCTTGTTTTTTCTCACCTGCATTGCTCATAGAATATCCTACAACTACAACAAACAAGCTTGTGCAAAATGCAGCAGCAAGAATATTAATACATACTAGGAAATGTGACTTTGCATCACTTCACTGGCTGCCTGTTTCCTTTAGCATAAACTGTACAATCATATTACTAGTTTTAAAACTCTTAATGGTGCAGGACCTTCATACATCTCTGAATGCAATACAAAATGTCACACATTTCACATTGTCATGTTATCGGCATTGAACTACATTACCCATCAGCCCCAGCATGTCACATGACCAGGGCACATGTCCCACTAATCACCCACCTACCTGTTTTGTGTTAATCCTAATCAGCACCCTTATTTCCTGGTCCCTGTATGTTTTATTGTCAACCTTTTGTTGGTGTTGAGTGTATGTGTTGTTGGGTGTCCCATAGCCCTGATCATAATCTGCCTGCTTTTACATTGTAGCCATTATGTTTTTAGTTCTTTAGTTTTCACTGTTTTGGGTGTTTGTATTGCACCTTCTACAATAAAATCTGCATTTGCATCCACTGCCTCTACTAAATCTGTGATGTTAAACAGATAAGACATGTTTTTTTTAATTTAGAATATAACTAGCTTTTATTATGTTCCTTACTTTTACTGGAATGTTATCTTTTTATAATTTTATTTGTTGTACTTTTATTCTACATTTTAGATGCTTTTAATTGTTTGTGTTAAGGACAATGGACATTTCCCCTCCCCACCAGCATAAACTGCTTCTATGGCGGTAAATGAAGAAGTGACCCGGAAGTGTCAGAGGCCGTATTTTGGGGAACGCGACCTCTGACACTTGCACACACTTTCCAGTTAATTTTCTGGTTTCCCACCATATAAGCAGTTCATGAACTGTCAGTCATTGTCAAGCTTTGTCGATATTACTTGTGTAAGTTTTGAGCTGATTATTTTATCTAGCCTCATTGTGTATGACCCTTGTTTTCCTGGTTTGTGTTCTGGGTTATCCTCTGGCCTTGATCTCTCTACTATCTGGTATTTGACTCACTCATGGTTTATAGATTTCACTTTGTTTAGCTGGTTGCTTATGGATCCTCATCCGTTGTCTGAGCCTCCCACATTACAGAAGTTTTTGCCTCTACCTGTGGATCCAGTCCAAGTGCAGGAACTATGCAGTGCATAGTTGGGATCCCATGTGCAAAAACTACATCTCATCTCTTCCATGATGAAAGAATAAGTCAGAGTTTGCCAGGGTAATGGTACTTCCTAGTTTCCCAGGGTTTGCAAACTTTGATAGGAGATTCATGCAAGGCTTCAGTTCAGTCACTGCACCATTTCTATGCTAAACAGTAGACCCAAAACATTGAAATGGACAGAGCTAGCCTTGCAAGCATTCCAAGCTCCCCATAACCAATTCACCAGTGGATCCATTTTTCAGCACCCAGATCTATTGCTGCCCTTCACTGTGGGGGTGGATGCATCTGAAACTGGTATAGGATCCTATACCAATCACAATGCAACGGAAACCCACCACAACTGTATCCCTGCACATTCTCCTCCTGGAAACTCAACCCCACTGAATTTGAAAGCAGGAATTACTAGCCATAAGAGCAGCCTTTAAGGACTGGAGGCTTGGCTAGAGGGCTCCAAACACCCCTTTCTAAACAGTGCAGTTAATGCAGTATCCAGTATATATTATGGAGACCTTCAAACTCACACTGGACAAACTATCCTGTCTGAGCATTGTTGCATCCATAATGTGAAATCATAGATGATAGATGAGCCCATGGATCCAGATGAACCTGCAGTTGCAAGATGTGCTTTGTTCCAAGTAACATGAAAGTGCGTACAAGTAAGCTCTTGATATCCTGGTATTTGAAGAGTCTTGTAAAAACCAAATTGTGGTGGCCTTCCATAATAATGATGAAACCTTTTGTACAGTCTTGTCAAGTTGGTGCACAATCTAGAACCCCTCAATATCTACCTAGAGCCCTACTGGAGCCCCTGGCTATGCCACAATGACCCTGGTCTTGCACTGCTGAAATATTCAGGTACTACAGTGTCAGATTGGGGGTGGGGGGTGGAATGGGATTCATTTTATGTCACAATTCCGGAGAGGGGTCTGTCATCAGCTAGAGTTTCCTCAGGATATTGCTCACAATCGATTGACCAATAGACAGATTCAATCAGGAAATAGGAAGATTCCTAAGATCCTACTGCTCACTCAACCAACAGGACTGGAGATGATATCTGCCATGGGCTGAATATGCACAAAATTCATTAACACATTCACCCACATGGCTGACTCCATTTCAGGGTGTACAAGGATAACTACAGTATACCAAACTTTGACTTCCCTATTCCCATGATCTGTTGAATTGTAGACGTACTCCCAGTTGATGAATGGATAACAACCCTCGGAACTGGCACACGTTTGACTACAGAGCACCATCAGGTGCCAGAAGCTTCATGCATGTCAATGTCATAGAGCTCACCTGCCACTACACCCTGGACAGATAGTCTGGCTATCTACAAGAGTTGACTTCTCTTGAAAAGTCTAAGTCCATGATACACTGGTCCTTTTAAGATTCTCAGAAAATGTAAACCTGTTTCTTATAGATTAAAACTCCCCACTGTTTATAGAATTGCACCTACCTTCCATGTCCCATTGCAGAAACCAGCTTGTTCTTCATCATAGCGGCAGACACCTCAAGCTGAGCCTTCTTCCCTCTTGTCCTTGAGGGTGGACCTGCATACCTTGTATTGAGTCTGCTTGATTTTAGATGCCAGGGCCTGTGCCTGTGGTATCTAGTGTACTGGTAGGGATATGGTCCTGAAGAATGATAATGGGTCACTACTGAGGACTTCCTGGACCAATCTCTAATCACAAACTTCCACTATAAACATCTGGATCAACCTGTTCCCAGACCAAGTTGCAGTCCTTGAAGAAGAGGTGGTTTGACTTTGGGAGCTGCCCATGGGCGCGTGTTTGGGGGTTAGTAAGGGGTTAGAAGGAGCTTGGGGTACTGTGACAATAGACATTTCCCCTCCCCACCCCACCAAAAGATGTTATGTTCACCAGAGTTCTAGTACAATCAGTGAAGATTTTAAATCTACTTTTTATAATTTCAGTAAGTATGGAAGATGATAAGTTTCTGTTATTAAAGTTTCAACACTCTCCAGTTCAATACAGGAGATGTTCTGATAAAATGTATATAATTATATGGTCCATGGCCCTGTAGAATCCAGACTAGCCAGCAGCTGAAGACAACAGTCAATAGGACCATCTCAATGGAGTAGCTGCTCTTGGGAGCAGTACCTTGTCAATGATATTTAGGAGGACATCACCTTTTTTTGTTGTTATTTTAGATCATTTATTAAAAAAGATCAGACTGTGATAGACTGTTGGATTTAATGTTTTTTTTTCCAGAATGAAAGCGAGAATGCTGAGTGGTATGAAAATTCTCATGCTGAGATTAACACATCAACAACAATATTACTGTTACTACCACCACTACTACTATTTTTACTACTACTACTACTACTACTACTAATTCTACTACTAATAATAATAATGTGGATCTTTTATTATTGTTTCATTGTTTCCTATATATATTTTTTATTTTTTTGATTATTTCTCTGGCCTGGATCTCCTCATTTTCTGCAGGTATTTTGACTCACGCATGATTTATGGATATAAATCATTCAACTTCTGCACATTGATCTCCCACACTATAAAAAAAGCTGTAAATTTTACAGTAATTATCTAGCAACCTGGATTGCCAGTAAAGTACTGAAAAAAATGTTTAGTAAACAACTGCAAAACATATTTACAGTAAAGTGCTTCAAGCTCTTACACAGTATAAAACAATACGTAATCCAGTATATTTGCTCAAAATAATAATAATAATAATAATAATAATAATAATAATATCATTTATCGAGATGGAGTGACTAGTGTGTAAAACAGAGTCCCCCACGACCAGACACCCCCTCCCCCTCCCCCTTTGTCCGTTTTTGATTGGCTTCGCCCGAACTTGCCGTGGCTGTGTGTGCGCGCGCGCTGGCTCTCAGTGTGCTCTACCCGCCTGGCTGCGTGAACGCGGCGCTTTTACAGATGGACCAGCGGATTCATCCTGAATGAACAGCCCGACTCTTCGTAGTCAGATGGCCCCTCTGATAGCAGTTATGCACATTATTGCTTTATTATGGATAATGCCACCTATCTGGGCTGTGGAAGGTGAGTGCAGCGCGTGTGTCTGTGGCACGGCGTGTGGTTTGCTGGGAATTGTGTAGCAGTGCCAGGCTGGGTTTGATGGTCGACTCCGCCGTTGTCCTGAACACTGGCGTTTCACACACAGGGTTAGGGTGAAGAGTAACGGTGGCTGTTGTTGTTGCTGTTGTTGTTCTTTGGGGGAAACCACTGGGTGCTTTTGTGTAGCCGCTTTTCGTTTATTGCAGGTGCAAATCAACAACTGCCATGAAGATAAAAAAGCTTGTTCTTTATGTGGCTCTGAAATAGCCTTTTTATGAGATTGATATGGAACCTCATATGCTCTTTAAGCACTTATAATGGCATGGAATTTTACATACATCTTGTTTGCTTGTGTGTTTTGTGTATTTATTTAATGACAAATATATAAAAATAAATTATATATAAAGGTGACTATAGGGTTGTTGAAAAAGATATTTCCATTATTGGAGGTTAATGCTCAATTTGAGCTTCAGATTCATATCTAAATCTGGAGTTTGAAGCTGCACAGAGATCACACTGGAGACTTCAGCAACATGGGCGACATCCCAAACTGCACACTACTTTACTACATAGTATGTCAAAATAGTGAACCTTAAACTCAGCCCATGTCCTGTAGGTTACTTCATACCAGGAGCTGGACCATCTCTTCCATCTACACACTGGCTTTTTATTTTGCAGGAGCACACGATCCTCTATAACAAGAACTTCTCAAAAGAAACAACCTAGTTTTAATGCAGTGTTTGGTTTTGGAAATATCCAGGAAGATTTTCCAAACTCAAAGAGGTAAACAGGGGTCTTTAGAAAAAGATACAGATAATAATAATAATAATAATAATAATAATAATAATAATAATATGGAAAAAACTGCTTTCTGCTGACTTTTATGTATGAAAATCACAAAACAGCAGATGTTTTTTTTTTTTAAATCTACTACCTATTTATCACTGAAATCATCCCCCAAAACTCTCAAAATCTGTTCTGATAGGGGGCATGCCCACATCAGACGATCAATGTCTTTCTTGCCAAGGGGCGGGGCTACAATTCAGTGACCATGGCAACAGTCTCTGTCCAAACAGATGAGGAAGTGGACACACTTTGACGCTGAATGTAGAATAGAAAACAAAGTCATCCCTTAATGGGAGAAATGATTTTTAAGAGAACCATACATTCTTCTAAAAAAAAAAGTCACAGCGTTTGCTGGGTAGTTCATCATTTTCTCTTTTTTCATATACTTATAACTCCAAATCACATCCTCATGGTGGTTGATATTCGGTGCCTGAACAAAATAAGTCATAATGTCAGATAAAATTCAATTTTACTGTCATCCCAGCCATATACATAAACAGCGTGATATATTACACTGGAGTACATAAGGAGCCAATAAAACTAGGTTAAAGGAAGTTCTGAGAAATGTCAGTCAAAGAAATATTATACAGCCAAAACTATAATGTGATCATGAGAAATAGCGTAGAAATTCTCTCTCACCCCCACGGAGCATATACAAGAATGATTTTTATTATTTTCATACCTGTTGAACATGACACTATGAGCTCGTTCTCTTTCTTACAGCCAGGTAAAGGGTTGTAATAAAGGAACAATCGGAGGTCTTTTCACTTTTATGGAACTAACCTTTAAACTCCCAGGTTTTATTTCAGACCCAAAATCTTTTATTATAATCGTAAGTCAGTGCTGAGGTCGGTGATTGCTCTGCAGGTACTAGTGCTTATCTTATGTGGCTCTGTAGAAGTCATTTGGTTAAATTACACATTTATGTGTTATGCCTTGATAAAGACTGGCCAAATGAATAAGAACGTGGAGGCTGATGATGACTCAGGCTGGAATGCTTATTTTTCACTTTTATGAAATATTAATGGAAAAACAATTGAGAAAAAATAAATTACAGGGTGCTGACAGCTGGAATTCTGTGCCTGCATGAAAGTCACAAGAAGTGAGTCGAGTGTTAAAATTTTTATGTTTGTGATTTTAGCATGTTTGTTTCACTGTGTATTTCCAGTAAATCGCAGTAGTCTTAATAGCTGGTGCTTAGAACCAAACCGCTTCTGACTTTTACCCTGATTATAGTTCTAGTTTACAGTAGGGCTGATTGTGCAGATTTTTGGGCCCATCAGAGTCACTGGTGTCACTTACAATCACGAAAGGTACATGTGAGCACAGAATCTAATCTAGAGTATAACTAACTGATGTTTTAGGATGTTTGGATGTAACCTAGGCTAATACGCTGGACGGATCTTATTGAATACTATCAATAACCAATTAAAATTGAGAGTGCAAAAAAATCCTATTGTACAGGTTGGCTCCACATTGTCTGTACAGTCCATACTGAGCACGTCTTCACACGTCTGACCTCACCCAGTTGCATCTTTTATTTTCCAGCATGCACCTTGGCACGATCAACAATAGCTGAACGCTGTGGCTTCTTTACGTGGGTTTTGTTATTGACTTAATGATGAAACACATTTTTTGGTTTAGAGTATTCAGCAGTCGACTACACTAGATGATGTGTGAGCAGTATCATTTGGAAGTCATTTGGAAACTGTGCGTATGTGGTGCCCAGTGCATTCACAGTCTGTTAGGTTTTTACATGGAAACCTGGTCAGTGCACCAAGTTGTAGCTTCTGTTGTAGCTTCTGGCAAGCAAACTGTTTCACATGCATGTCTTCTCAATCAGTCATGTAGCCGCAAAGGCTTTGCCCAAAACTGATGAGTAAGAATGAGCAATCAATTCAGGTAATCTCTCCATTAGTTTACTGCACCCTGTTAAACTGTCCATTCATTCACATCGACCCATGGAGATTAGATGAGGCTCAATTATATCCTTGTAGCCTCAATTGTCTCATTAAAGTACCAGTTTATTATACAGTTATTCATTTTAAAGCATGTTTTCCAGTAACTACAGTGAAGCTAATAAGGATGTTTTGGAGAAGCAAGAGTGAAGAATGTAAGGCCGGAGCCCTGGAGGGGTTCGGTGTGTGTGTGTGTGTGTGTGTGTGTGTGTGTGTGTGTGTGAGATGTGTTAAGAGGTTAACAAATGGGATACTTGTACACTAGGGGTGGACAGTATGACAAAAAATATTTTATCATGACATTTGAAGACATTTCTACAATACACAGTATGTATCACAATATATATATGTATAGGTTTGCAAGCAAACTGCCAGCAATACTGTGTTGAATTAAAAAAAAACAACTTTTGATACTTTTCTTTAGCATCAATAAATAAGTAAGTAAGTAAATAAATAAATAAACACTGAAAAAGCAGGAAAATAGAGAAAAAAAATCAAAGATTCAGTACAACATTTTGCTTCCAGTCGCAGTATGTAATTGTTATAAAAATAAAATGATTATCTGGAAAAAAAAAACAACAATTCCAGTATTTCATTATTATCTTTTTTACCTTGATGTAGCTCATGTATCAATCCATGAGTTATATTTTATAGCTTAGATTATAGTAGATGAGAGTTTTTACCTGTATTTGAAAGTATAGAATCTTATACCGGTTGTTGAAGATGTGTAAGGAAAATAAAGGAAAGTAAAAATGTCGCATTTCTGCAGGAATTTTATTACATGAAAGACACATCTTTCAAAAAAAAAAAAAGATATCAGATATAAAATCCATTGAGAGATTGTATGTGTTCTTGTAACTGTAGCTGGATGTGCATTTTTTTTTTTAAATAATTAAAAAAATATATTTCCATCTTAAACTATACAGGTTTTGCTTAATTAGCTGAACAACATTTGTGGATACATCCTGATATGTGAAATACATCATCTGAAATATAGTTTTATATGCAATTAAATAAACTCTGTAAAGGAGCAGACTGATTTCAGTTTCCAGAAAATTAAAAAAAAAAACACAAAATCTTGAGGTTGCGCATGCACACCTGGATGATGGTAGTGAAATCACATGATGTCTGGCAGTACTGGCCCCATATGTGACGTGTGTCGAGCATCGCTCTCAGCCTGCTGCTCTCTCCCGTCTTGCAGTGTTAGTCGCCGACGCTTCCCCCCAAAGCTCCTCTGACACTTTTCCTTTATGTAAGCAGGACAAACCTAACCGATTTGAGCCACGTCAGAAGCCATCAGCACGGCAAGCCCTGTCTGGCCTGCACAGAAACGAATCCGATGCGCTGCCGCTGTCTCCTTTGTTTGCCTCACCGTTTCAAAATAATCAAGCGAGAATTCAGCTTGTAATTATCCAAGCTGTTCTGAGTGTGTACTGGCTCCCAGTCTGTCTGGAGAAGTGTAATGTTAATGTCTGATTGGAATTTGGTGTTGCAGGAAAGCCTGAGAGAATTGAAATGGTTTCTCGTTGAAATAAGGGAGTTTTGTCTGCAGGCTTAGCAGGGGTCAGATTGGTGAAATTATCAGGTATTCAAGAGGGACTTGCCAACTCCTTGACAGCTTAATTATCCCTCAGCCGCCTCAGTTTTGTTTAATGTGTCAATTTGGATGAAATTGGGCAATGAAATTGGACTGCCTTTTCAGCGTTGCTTATATCGTGCAACTAATTTGCTGGAAACATATTTTTCCCCTAAATAAGCGACTTATTTGAAACAGCCATAAAATATCCCAAAGCCAAACAGAATTTATATACATCATGCCATGTCAGTCATGCACTGCCTTTTACCTCAGTGTCGTGCTTCTTCATTTGAATGTGCTTCCAAGAACATTTAATTTATTTTTTTTTAAACCGACTTGGCTATGAATCACTGGAGATATCATTAATAATTCACCACAGTAGTAGCACTGATACTTGGAGAATCCTCTGACCTCTCACGCAATATCTAATCTCTCTAGCTCTTCATGGTTAAAATGGAAGCAGGGAATTTCTAGAATTATATTTGTGCCACTAGGATTTGGAAATGCAAGAGCAAAAGTGAACGCTTTTAATGCTTTATTTTTGAAGTTGTACTGTATATCAGGCACTCAACCTGACATTAAATTCTGAAATAATTAAATGTGCAAAAGAAATCAAGCCCAGAGTAATTCTTTGCCATTTCATCCAATCAGCAGTTAAGTCAAATGATTGAGTAACCACCCCCATCAACATCTGATTTTTTTTAAATTGAAGTTTGATTTGAAGTTCATTTGAATTTTAAATGGCTGTAATTCAACTTCATATGTAACATACAATTTCAAAATAAAGCATAATAATAAGATTTACAAAATTCACACCCAAATCCTAGTGGCATCCATAGGAATTGAGGCTCTGTAGCATTTTTTTTCTTTTGACGGGATCACGTTTGAACCAACATCTGACCCAGAAGCTTTTGTTCCAGGGAGAATTGTCGGCAAAAGTGTGAGAGTTCCCTGAACTAAATATTCACTACTCAGAGTGATTAAAAATCAGATGAAAAGTTAATTTGCTTCTGTGGCCTGAAGCTACTAATCTACTCATAAATCCACCAAGGCACAGATGTGATTTGCAAATGGATATGGATATTTTAGAGACCATCAGTCTTTGGACGAAATATCACCCATTATATCCGTGTGGTGTACTTGTGAAATGTGTGCTCATTCTTAAAGTAGTGAAATGGGGAAATCTATTCACTGGTTGGCGACAAGCTAAAAATAAAAAAAAAGCGCTGTCGGAATCTGAAATCATTTTTTTGAATCGTTCTGAATTGTCCTATTTTCAGGCAAAGCCTTTATTACTGTTATTACTATTATTGTTTTTACTTTGCCATTATTACCTGTAATGTACAATGTATTTGCCTTACATCTGTTGGTTTTCCTGTTTGTATTAGTTTATATTCTCCCTCTTTACCTATTCAATTCCTTATCAGTAATTTATGAATTTTTTATTTTACGATTTTTTTCAGTAACTACAATGAAACTAATCTTCAATAGTCTGTATTTAGAAGAATAAGGAGTGTAAATATAGACTAGCTGATGGCTCCTGGGAGTTTAAAGTTAATGTTTTATCCTCTGTTGTCACAGGGAACCTATGGCTTAACAATAATGATCACAGTAACAACTCCAATCCAATCAATGTCTGTAATTATTCAGCAGGACTCATTTCCTCTAGCTAAAAAAATCATTAAAGCTTTTGGGAAATTTAGCACCAGCTTCGAACACAAACTTGATGAATATTTTTTGATAGGAAGGAAGGGAAAGAAAGGAAGGAAACTTTAGTTTTACAAATTTACTTGTTTCTTTTCATGCCATGAACGTGTTTATGAACAATGGCTGAGAAGTGGGTTTGACAACAGTTTGTACTTTGCAGTACAGATTTCCTTCACTGATGTCTATGACACTTCCCTTACACGCTGACAAGTGAGGAAAACATGGCCAGGAAACTAGGCTTTGTTAGATTTAGAAGTCTCTGATTTTCATCTTCAATAAATGCATTTTAAAACATACACCAATCAGCCATAACATTAAAACCACCTGCCTAATGTTGTGTAGGTCCCCCTTGTGCTGCCAAAACAGCTCTGAGCCGTCAAGGCATGGACTCCACAAGACCTCTGAAGGTGTGTGGATTGGACTTGTTTGTCGAGCACATCCCACAGATGCTCGATCGGATTGAGATCTGGGGAATTTGGAGACCAAGTCAACACCTTGTACTCTCATGTTCCTCAAACCATTCCTGAACAATTTTTGTAGTGTGGCAGGGTTTGTTATCCTGCCGAAAAAAGTCACTGTCATTAGGGAATACTGTTGCCATGAAGGGGTGTACTTGGTCTGCATCAAAGTTTAGGTAGGTGGAACGTGTCAAAGTAACTTCCACATGAATGCCAGGACCCAAGGTTTCCTAGCAGAACATTGTCCAGAGCATCACACTGCCTCCGCTGGTTTGCCTTCTTCATAATAAAAAAAATGTTTCCACCTTAAACTATACAGGTTTTGCTTAATTAGCCTGGATGGTTTGCCTTCTTCCTGTAGGGCATCCTGGTGCCATACCTTCCCCAGGTATGCGACGCGCGCGCACCCGGCCATCCATATAATGTAAAAGAAAATGTGATTCCTCAGACCAGGCCATTTTCTTCCATTGCTCCATGGTCCAGTACTGATGCTCACGTGCCCATTGTAGGCACTTTCGGCAGTGGACAGGGGTCAGCATGGGCACTCTGACCGGGCTGCGGCTACAAGCTACAATATATTGTGTGCTCTGACACTTTTCGGGCCAGTCGGGCTAGCCTTCGCTTCCCATGCACATCAGTGAGCCCTGGACGCCCATGACCCTGTCACTGGTTCACTGGACCACCTTTGGTAGGTACTAACCACAGCATACTGGGAAACCGTTCCCTGACCCAGTCGTCTAGCCATCATAATTTCCCCTTGTCAAAGTCGCTCAGATCCTTACGCTTGCCCATTTTTCCTGCTTCCAACATGTCAACTTTGAGAACTCACTGTCTAATCTATCCCACCCCTTGACAGGTGCCATTGTAACGAGAAAATCAATGTTATTTACTTGACCTGTCAGTGAATTTAATGTTATGGCTGATTAGTGTATAAGGATACTTGAGAACAAAATATTAAAACAAACAGACAAATAAATAAAAAAATAATTAAATATTTATTGGCAGTACAATGCAGGGCATTTTGTGCAGTTAATTGTGTCACATTGAAGCTTATTGCCAGGCATATCACAATCAACAATATAATGCCAATATAATATTTTTTATATCCTTATCAAATTTCATTACTACGAAATATATTGTTTTTTTTGTCTTTCAGTGCTTTTTAAATAATTATTTGTTTGTATATTTGTTTTGTTTCTGAACTAAATAATGCCTAATTTGTATATATGATCAAGTCACTCACTTCATTCTTAGACTTATTGAAAAAGCCTGTGTTGAAGATCCAGCGTGCTCTTTCTGCTGTGCTCCAGTTCTTTTTTTTTTTTTTGTCCAGCATGCCAACCGCTGATGGACTGAAGTGAATAAGGGAGTAAAACCTCCTAGAGTGGCTTTACCTGAGTGCACTGTAAAGGTACAGCCTGTGGCTCAGGAAGTTGTATAATATGTAGGGATTTTTTTTGTGCTGTATCTTTTCAGCCCTTTTGCAGTATGTGCTCTCTTTATATGGTTTAAGGCAGGTATAGAATAGAGTTGGACCTATGATAAAAGATGGCACCCACCATGGCAGACATCTTTGCAGGTTCCTCCTGTAACCATTAATTATTTACTATTTATTTTAGCCCTTACAGTCACTCTAAATGTGCAGAACTCGTTCCTCACACTCATACTTGTAACATACAGTATATCATGCTTTTCATATTGCCGTGTACTTTCTAACCTCTAATACCTGTACAGTGTTGATGCTAACAAGAGAGAATGAAGTGTAAAAATTTCACTGTACAGTGTAACTGCTTGTTTTACTCTGGATAAGACAATACATTCTTGAATCTGAATCTGAATCACTGCCAGAATACATAATTCAAGAAGCAGAGTTGCATGGTGACTACCAAACATCTGTCTATTTATGCAGCATGAAGTCTCTGGTAGAAATGTAAAAAAAAAAAAAAAATAATCTGATTCTGTTTTCTTCAGGATTAATTTAGAATCATCATCATTTAAAAAAAAAATGCTTTTGCTTCATGTGTCGTTTCTCACATTTGCATATTTAACCACGCGGTGTGAGTCATGGTGGCTGAGTAAACGTTTCAGCATCCTACCCATGGCAGGAGTGACAGAACTGGAGCAAAGAGGATCAATGGACACTGTCCTCTTTTTAAATCAGGGGATGAGTTCTCTATCAGTCCATTTGGGTCTGCATGGGACCGCACCGAGCTCCTCTAGCGCATGGAACACAAGACTGTACATGTTTCACATGTCTCACTGATTGTACCTAACAGTGGTGTAGCCATGAATTTATTTCAGTGGAGGATTGGGAAATACACTAAATAAAATCACAGCATGATATGTAGTACAATTACATCGATAGGTGTCATGTGCTCGTAGGTTTTGGTGGTGGTATTCAGAATTTGTCCTCTAATTATTTAAGACATGATCTTTAATCAACCTAGGAAAGAGAATGCCTTTATGACAGTTCCACTATAAATGATTAAAATGATATGCTGGTAATAGGAGACAGTGACATTTTATCTGATAAAACCAGATCTACCCTTCCTCCTGCAGTAAAAACTTCAATACTTCATCATCTGTTTCCTTATATCCTTATATCCCTGTGCTCAGAGTGTAGCAAGCTGGCTAGAAAAATAACACAAGATTCTGATTGGATAACCCTTTCTCGCAGTACACTGCGGTTCCATCCTGCTGGGGGAATGGAAATCGACTTCTCGGACATAAATGGATTATTTTATGACCGCAATTTTGTTGCAAGATTATTCAGGACACTGTTGGGTATCTGTGTGTAGAGTAGCGTGACTCTGTGTTTAGCTGCTGGTGAGCAGGGCGATGGGAAAATGAGGTGTGTGAGCCCCCTACTGGGCAAACAATTCACACCTCTCCGCAATAACGTGTGCAGAGATAAAATGGACTAAAGCTTTTTTGAGAGTAAAACACTGTATACGACTGCCACAATAAAATGATGATATTTAAATCTAGTAGACTAGGTAAGAAGAAGGAATACTTAAGGAAGATGGCAAATTCTTTAAGCCCTGAGTGTCTACTTTTATATGAGCCATTAACAACTACTGTGGAGTGACATCGCAAATAAATTCGATGCTGAACACGACCACCCCCATTTTTTGGCCTCTGATAAAAAGAATTAATCTCGTTTCTCACCACAACAGCTAGCAGAGAATACAATTTGATTAAACAAACTGAAGGACATGCTAATTTGAAATGGGGGTTGGTAAAATATGAATCATACTGATGACTTTTTTTGTGTGTTCATGAATATCACTCTAGCACAAACAATGTTATCTGACACATATATAATCAGCTAACTTGTATGTGTGTTATCCACCCATAAATAAACATTCGGAAAATATTTCAGGGGGGTTCAAACATGAAGTCTCCCCCTCTTCCATCTATGCCTCTGCTCCCCAGCACTAGTCTGATCCTGGCTTTTTGAGAAACATTGTATGATGTGAATTCATCAAGGTCCATAGTCTCTGCAGGTGTTCCCAGCTCTGCACTAGCATACATAATCACGGTCTCTGCTTTGGTTTTATTCAGTAGGAGGAGGGACCATTAATAAAGTCCAGTGGTCCCACACAGCTATGCTATGTAGGTTAGTAACGTATGCAGTTTATGCCACGTAGCTATGTTCAAGTAATGAGCATGATGATTTTGGTGTTTTGTTTGTGGTGCAATGGAATTTGTCTGAGAGTGTGCTAGGGCTGCTGAGATTGTGAGGGATTTTCTAGCACGTGTCATGTTTGATCAAAGCTTGCTGTGAATTAATTATCTCCACATGAATTATTCAGCATGTTTCTAGTGCAATGTATGAGTCTTTTCATCAGCCCGCTTGGGAAAACAGACAAAGAGCCAACCTCATGATAATATCCTATAGGGACAGATGAGCTGTCTGTCCATAATGTTAGGTTTAATATGTTTCTGAACGATCTCAACGGTAAAGAATGAATAATGTCTGTGTCTAAAGAAGCCATTTTGCTAATAGTTAGGATTCTCTCAGGTGTAAAGTATAATGATATAGTCGGGGACTGTTGATTTTAGGATAGTGAATGTGAGTGGATTTCAGTCTATTGAACCAAGGATCCTTTCTGTTATTTGTAGTCTAGTAGGTGAAATAACACCTTTGTTCGTCTTCTATTACAGCTTGGAAACTTGATTTACTCAGATCTAACAGTATATCCAGAATGGACTGTCACTGTTTTGACTGATGGGTACATAAGACTCAGGAGGGACTCCAGTTCCATACTATTGATGTGCTTTTTCAGCTGCAGCTGAAACATTAACCAGTCTTTGTCTATTTATGGAGCGATAATGACGTGTTGAGATTAGCTGTCATCGCAGAGTTGCCCCACAGAAATCCCCATGACTCCAGCTTGATTTAACCCCTTAAGATCTCAAATTATTATTCAGTTATTCTCTTTAAAGCATATTTTTCAGGAACAACAATGGATTATTCAGTTACTACAGTGAAACTAATCGGAAATGAGAGTTAGGAGTATAAGACCGGGCTCAACAGTAAGTCATTGAAGTAAAAATCCACCCTAAATGACTTGCATACTAATCTTTCTAATTAACATGTGATCTTTAATCCAGATCCATCAAAGATTTAAATGGTAAGGAAATTCTGAGTGGACTTTTTATACCCACAGTGCCGTTTGACTGCCGTCTTATAGTGGCGACAGTGGGCTCCGTCTCTACCTAATGAGAGCGATGCAGCAACGCCTTAGTCCTTTAGTCTGTCCAGATCTCTCACCTCCTCATTTGTACACTCTGCTCATACAGATCAGCTTCCAAAGCTTCAGCTTTCATGCTGATACTGTCATCAGTGCCATCGTGCTTGTCATTTGGTAGCTCGCTAGCTACCTGAGCCGAGTCTCTGAGTCATATAGTTGCATTGCATTCTGAAAATTTAAGTCTAGTGTCTGCTGGCTCCTCTACTTCTGTGCTGCATTTCTCATTAATATGACTTTGAAAATGGTGAGTGAAAATATAAGATCTTTTCATTTTAGGAGTTGTCCCTTATGTTTAAGACTTCTCACAGGAGTCATGAAAATACAGCACCAGCTAACAAATTAGCACCAGAATTGCTAATCACATCACAAACATCATTTCACTATTTATAAACACATTTAATATATTTCAGGGTGAAGTTTTTCTTTAAGGGACCAAAAGAAACCTCTAATAGGGTACGTTTTATTTAAAGTAGCATGTTAACATGTCAGGCAAGTCCACTGGACATCATCATACATTGTAGTTTACTCTCTCATTGTCACCCTGCATTTTTTTCCCACAAGTCCTGAGACAAGCTGATGAAATGAATAAACAAACAAAATGTGTGACTAAAATTTGTTTTCTGGAACACTGACCTAAAATTCTGTGAGGCATTTCCCCTGGGATTAATCTAATGTGGCGTACGGAGTGTGGCTCAGCCTGTGAGGATTATATGTTTTGGACCTGCGCTCTTGATGCCCTACTTTTCATTAAAATATCGAGAGTGTGAGAGACAGACAGAGAGAGAGAGAGAGAAAGAGAAAGAGGGAGATATATCGCAGGAATGCTTAGACAGATGGAGTGGGGGTTTCTGTCCTACGTAGGGAGAGAAATGCTCTGACTTTCTCTCTCTCTCTCTCTCAATTCACAGGCATTTGCAGGTTTTTTCCACGACAATATTTAAAGCCATGGCAACATTTTAAAGTGTGATTTTCGCAAATTGCGGTTGTCAGTTTAGCATTTATTATAAATGCTTTAAACGTAACAAATCACAAGGGTTTTCCAGCTTGCATGATCTGCTGGCATTTTTAGACCTCTAACCACCCAGCAGTGGTGGATGGTGTGCCTGAGCAGAATTGCTACGGTTGTCCCTGAGCTGCAGAAGCTGCTGAAATATAAATGAGGGCCTGTATTGAGCCAATGTTTGACTGCAATTCCAAGATCTTGTGTCACAGAGGTTTCTGGCTTCCATCTCAGGAAGCCTTCCTTTCCCCAAGCCACGGTCCAAATCAGAAATGCCGGCAGTGGTCAGTTTGTATAGCTGGAGCAACAAGCCCATATTTCCTGACATCCCTCATTGCCGAAGATATTAAAAAAAAAAAATAGTGTTCCAGTGCACCAAGGCTGCAGCCACATGGCCTAATTCATTTCATGGCCTAATTCATAGCCTCACATTACCGTCTAGTGCACTCCAGACACACAAATGGGTGTCTCAACAGAGTCTGGATGGTCAGTCTGTTCATCAAGAACTGCTGGCTCCATTCCTGTCTGTGCAGAATCTTTTGGGATACTCGCTATATTCCTCTCCCATAATTTATCTGTCTTGTAAAATGCTCCTTTGTTTGACAGATTCACAGTAATTTAATATACTGCAATGTACCATATTTTTAGCTCTCTCTCGTATAAATCAAGCTGTGAAGGCATACAGCAGAGGTCAGTTTTTTTACCGACTCTGCAAATGTGCAGCGGTAGTTGGGCATAAACGAGCTGAATAATTGAAAATGTGACAGACTACAGGGCCATTTCTGGGTTTTATTCTGATGGCGGTAAAGGAGAAGGAAGTGTCTTACAATGGCAGGACACTGGACAGAAGCAATGTGTGAGCCAATTTTTTTTTTGTGACCACCCACACTTCTGAAAAGCAGATCTGTACCCTGCAAGCTGTTAAATATACAGCATACTGATATATTGTTTAAAAAATAGCACATTTATCCTTGCTTGTTTTCATATATTATTACATTGTTAGCATCCCAAACAGTTCTAAATGTTTGATATCAGGAAACAAATTGACCCTCACTCATGGCGCAAGACACCTTTAATCTGATAATGACCCCATCTTGCATCCTTTTATTAAGAGGAACAGATAAGCGAGGCATGCTAGCTTGACAAAATGAGCCATTGTTATTCTACACGGCACAATGTGAGTCACTGATTTGGCATGCAGGAACGCTATTTATTATGGACCGCCATTATTGTCAAGAGGCTTGAGCAGAGTTAACAGCCTTATGAATGCCTGAATGCTATAGAGAAAAAAAAATCTCATTACTGCAGCTGCATTGAAATTAGGAATACATTATATTCATGAGCCTCTGCCCGGTGTTTTTTTTTTTTTCTTCTTTTTTTTTCAGATGTGCTGATGGACTCGATGACAGCAACGGCAGAGCTGGGCTGGATGATATATCCATCAGTAGGGGTGAGCACTGTTTAGCTGACCTACTCTGGTTTGGCCATTTACCATATGTAAACGGAATGCTTCACTGCTTTACCTTATCTAAACTCAATGCCTGACTGCACAAATGCACAATGACTCGTGATGTTCAGCGCCCACAGGGGCATTTGAATGAAATCCAAATGAAGCCTAATAAAATGTAATGAAACCTTTTTTTCGTGTGTATATTTCTACGGTGATTCCTGGAAAATGAGATCAGTGGCTATGAGACACTAAGGACTTGTCAGGGATGTTTTCTTTCTCATTACTAATTCAGTCTTGCCTCCGCTCTGTCTCCAGTGGGAGGAGGTGAGTGGCTATGATGAGAACATGAACACCATCCGCACCTACCAGGTGTGCAACGTCTTTGAAGCTAATCAAAACAACTGGGTGCGCACCAAGTACATCCGGCGGCGAGGGGCCCAGCGCATCCACGTTGAGATCAAGTTCTCAGTGCGAGACTGCAGCAGCATTCCTAATGTACCGGGCTCGTGCAAGGAGACCTTCAACCTCTACTACTTCGAGTCTGACTCGGACACAGCCACTAAAGTTTACCCTCCATGGATGGAGAACCCCTGGATCAAGGTGGACACCATCGCAGCTGACGAGAGCTTCTCGCAGGTGGACTTGGGTGGCCGGGTGATGAAGATCAACACGGAGGTGCGCAGCTTCGGCCCTGTGTCTCGCAACGGCTTCTACCTGGCCTTTCAGGACTACGGAGCCTGCATGTCCCTCATCGCTGTGCGGGTATTTTTCCGAAAGTGTCCGCGCATTGTCCGGAATGGAGCTGTCTTCCCAGAGACTTTGTCAGGAGCTGAGAGCACTTCATTGGTGGCGGCTAGAGGGACCTGCATACCCAACGGAGAGGAAGTTGATGTGCCAATTAAACTGTACTGCAATGGAGATGGGGAGTGGTTGGTTCCTATCGGGCGCTGCATGTGCAAAGCTGGACACGAGGCAGCAGAGAATGGCACCGTCTGCAAAGGTGAGTTTCTCTGAAGTTTTCGTTTTAATTTAATCTATTTGACGTGATAGGACACAGCTTTTGGGTATTTGGGGATTTAAAGCTCTCTCAAGTAGAAAAAGCCACTCACAGAAGAAGAGTCCATAAGGTGACTTTGTATGCTCAACCACACAGAATATTCTGACAGTTGCTAGTGGCAAGTTGATACACATTCAAAGAATATTAGGCTGCATCCCAGACCACATGCTACACACATCTTTTTCTATATAAACCTTATTAAATTCATTGGTGTACTGGCATACCTTTTAGTATGAATATGAAATTTTTTTTGTGCAAATTGTTCTAGTTCATTAATTGAATTTGGACTTTCTCAATCAGAGCACGACATCCAGGGCCTACAGTAGCCCGCTAGCTAGCTAAAGTTGCTAAGCTTGCTAAAGTACAGGCTGTACCATGTTTGTTTGTTTGTTTGTTTGTTTGCTTGCTTTTACAAAAGCTAGAGCTAAAATAATAAAAATAACTATTTTAAATATCTAAAAGGAAATTTCTGCAATTTGGAGTTACAGTCATTGCCATATGGGGGCTTGGAGATTCTGCTTAGGAACTGTACAAACCGATGTAGTTGTAAATTAGGCATTTCTATCAAAACACGCTTGACACCCAATGTCTTTCTTTCTGTATATATATATA
>CM074960.1:9097580-9120183 GCA_037577455.1 Pangasius macronema
TAGGTGGAGAGTGATGATTCGCTGTGGCGACCCCTGAAGGGAAAAGCCGAAAGAAGAAGAAGAAGAAGAAGAAGACTTTCCGTGTCAGTTGTTTCTGTGAAGGTGTACATGCATGCATACTGTTCACGTTTCAACTTAGTGTATGCTCAGGTGATCGTGTGTAACTTCGAATTGTTTATAGGTGCATATTGGATGATAGTTCCACATTTTCTTGACCACAAGAAGCAGGTTTTGTATATATGATGCATATGTTATGTTGTAATTATTTTGCATTAGTTGTTGTGCAATAATCCTGCTTGTTAGTGACATGCTACTCCAGAAGTTATAGTTGTTTGCCCATTTATTGTTGTTTTTCTGGTAGGCGTGAAGGTTATGGAAAGGAGCGCTAACCTTCGCTTGCACTGATATAACCTTGAACATCCTGCAGCCACACTAGCAGAAATTAACATTATTGTGTCAGCAGTATTCAGATAGTTAAACGCTCCATATACAGAAAGGTTTTCAGCTTTAAATGTTGTATTATAATGCCTTCTTTGTAAGGTTAGACTTACAAATTTGACGTGTTTTCCAGAACAGTTAAGATGTGCGTTCTACAACCACAATCTTCTGTTCATATACAATACATAGAACCATGACAACAGTTAAGACGTAAAAATAAACATGAGTGCCATTTTAGATGCAGGACAAATATCAAGTACAATAATGCAACTTATGTAATGTAGCTAAACACACTATTTTTTCCCTCTGTGGTAAGTATATTGAAAAGTGTGTTATTTTCAAATGTGACACTTTTACCTGCCTTAACTTCTGGTATCTAAAATAATCATAGTCAGTTGTAATTAGGAATATTAGAATTTACTTTAATTATATTTGCACATTTCAAGTAAATCTAAATTAGGATGCTTAAAATCCCATGTAATAAATTTGGCTAAAGGGTTTTGAATAAATGCATGTAATTTATGGCATGCTTTATTTTCAGTTACCTTTGAAAAATATAATTGAAGTACTAATTAAACTTAAAAAAAAAAACGTTATAATAGGTACATGTTAAGTAGTTAACGTAAGACATAGACAGTGTAAATGTAAGTGTTAAAGCTTGTGTGGCTACAATGCCATTATGTTATACCCTACACAGTGAGCGTACAGTAATCAAGAAGGCATTTGGGATTCCTTCTAACTGAATTATCCTCTGAGAAGGCAGATTTTTATGTGGTTAGGTGTGTGAAAAAAAAATTCATATTCTGCCTTATGCAATAAAAACACAGTGTAGAGCTGCTGCCTGTATTCACACTGTCTAGGGAAGTATATAATTAGAGGTTAATAACATTAAATTCATATTCAAATACATTCAATTGCTAAATCTGAATGCTATTTTTAAAGGAGTTTGACTGCTCTAATAACTCCGCTACAACAGTAAATGTTGATGCTAAATCATCTGCTAAATGCTAAATAGTGAGCTAACCTAGCATGCTAGTGTTATAAGCAGACGTAGACTAAGCCTTGATAAGTTACTGCACAAAAGCCACACATAACTCAATATCTAGTTGTAAATTAGCTTTAATACAAACTAGAATGCCCAACGTGTTCATTAACTGATGAGATGA
This sequence comes from Pangasius macronema, assembly GCA_037577455.1. Classification (NCBI taxonomy): domain Eukaryota; kingdom Metazoa; phylum Chordata; class Actinopteri; order Siluriformes; family Pangasiidae; genus Pangasius; species Pangasius macronema. Next base: position 9,099,185 of record CM074960.1, read on the forward strand.
AAACGACCTAGCCAGCTAAAATAACCGGAAATGGCTGACTGGAAGTCTTACACAAAATATCTAAAGTGGACCAATACCAGCAGGTAAGACTCTTCTCTATGACACCTCACTGAACATCAAGTCCCTTATATATTTTAAGGTTACACAACGACATCTATCCTCCATTTGAAGCAGCATGTTATCATTGATCCAGGATGTTAATTTTAAGAATTTTGTTTTATATGAACCTGAACAATGTTAAAAACATTAAAGCAATATTAAAGAAATGTAATTCCTAATTGTATCAGAGTGTAAAACATATCCATTATGATTTAAATGGTCCTACACGGTGATTATACTGGATACCGTAAAGTCTCTGAAGACCCTGTGACTTTCCTGTCAGATGTCCCAAGAATGTCCCAGTACAAAGTGATTATAATCTAAGACAGAACAGAGGGACACAGGAGCCAATCAGGCTGCAGCAGAGGCATACTGATGAAACTAATCTCAGCACTAGGGTCACCTCTACGTGAAGACACAATAGAAATATACTCGTCTTTTATCTTCTGATGTAAGAAAGAGAATCCCTATTTACCTATTATCTAATCAGTGCAGTTGCATAATTCATACATTGATATCAATTGGAACCAATTTTTTTCATTTTTGATTAAGGATTTTAGAGCTCTGTGTATGGGCCTGTACCTAATACTGACCCAATACTAGCCATATCTTCTAAAAACATGATTGGAGGTTGATTGGCTACTCTAAATTGTCTAAATGACATCCTAGCAAATGTGAAAATATCTCGAATATAGTCAAATGTATTGCGTATTTACTATTACATTATTCTGTTACAGTAAACCAAATATAAGATACCTATTTCTAGTCATTTTCATACTTTACTGGCAGTTTTATTGTCCTATATTTGGTTTATAGTAATCATATAACAGAAAATATGATGTAAATACTAGATTTAATAGATTTTTATTGTCAGTTAACATTTGTGTAAATGTCGTATTTTATGTCACCCAGTCTCCACAGTCTAGACTGTGTTGTGAGTCGGTTTACTCAATTTCATTATGTAAATATGACTAGATAGACAGATAGCAGATGCTAGTTAGGAGATACAGCTTCAACTCTGCAAGAACAAAAGTAAGCTTCTGAAAAAGGGGAATGTCTGTTGGCATTTCATTTATGGATTAATGAGGATTTGTTGGTTTTGTCTTTTTATGTTTTATTTTATGTACAAACAGTGCCTCTGATCCGTGTTTGTGTTTATTAATCTTCCGCAATGGATTACATTCGGTTCTTTGTAGCTCTACAGAATAATAGGGATTAACGGAAAAAGAAATAAGGGGATAAAAGTGGAATGAAGGGATAAACTAATGAAACTTACTGATATTTGATTTGGTTGATTTGATTTTCTTTTTCCTTATTCACCTAATTCTCTTGTGCTTTAGGTGTAGTAATAATACATGTAACTTTTTTCTTCAGAATACCCGTGTATGTATTTTGTAAGGAATAGTTAGGAACTTGACCTTGGTGTCCTGACAAGTAGTGACACTTTAGGAGGCGAGTGACATTGATTGTCTTGACAAGCAGGTCATGCATCAGCATTTTTACTTTTGTCCTTGTAGTTCGAGACATAATGAAATTAGTACTTAGATCTAAACCTTGACTTCGTATTTGTAGCATGGAAATACATTTATGAAATAATGTCTAATGTAAATTGGTTAATAAATGACAATGGGATTGACGTTGATGATGTCATATGAATGTGAGCTTGTCCTTGCGATTTCATTTGTATGCTAGAACTGTCATTACCCTTTAAAGTTAGCAGTTGTGCTCGCTATTGTGGTATGCATTCAGATTGTGGATTACTGTTTTGCATGGTCTTTTATTCAGTTTCTTGTGTTATCAGGACTTTCCTCTTCCGCGTTCGTCTGTGCATTCAAGCAAACAACTACTCTTGAGTTGACCTTTGCTTTGTGTCCTTTCTGTATTACGGCCGTACTATTCCCGTTCTAGTTTAAAATCTTAAGTATTGAAGAGAAAAGGGTGAAAGGTCTATAAAGCTTACATTTCTGTAGTACAGTATTTGTATTTGTATCTGGATCTTGAATTTAAACCTGAAGTTGGCATGGCTTAAACTGTAAAGGTGTTTTTTTCCTTTCCAAATCCCTCTTCAGATCCCACTTCAAATCCCACACAGTTATTATTTTTGTTTGTACCTGCCTGCAACATTTTCAACAACAATATATATATATATATAGCAGCCTAATTTGAGCAGTGATTGTGGTCTTTCCTTGTCCAGCAAGCACCAATATCTGACAACTCGCACATGCCCACAAGATTCATATCTGACCGCTCGCACACATGACAGTAAAAACCTCCTGTTTGCATTTTGTTTAGAACAAACATCTGTTCCAGACAATGCATTCATATTTGGTTGTATACTTACTGTATATTAACAGTGCAATGTGTCTCAGCTGTGTATGAGTTGGCTGTAATTCATTCATTCTGGGGGCAAAAGGGTTAATCTATGCTGAGTGCTGGCCGTCCATGCTGGCTCTAGCAGGCCGCCTTCTCTTTGATGAGAAGCAGGTGTCCTGTTGTCATCGATGAGGCACTCATTGATCAAAGGCCCGTCAGGAGTCTAGGCTTCGTCCGTCAGTCTCCAGCAGGCAGACAATGTCCAATGAGCGGAGACTGTCAGTGCCTCTCCTCCTCACGCCTCTCCTTATTCTCTCAGTCATCAGCAAAGAAAAACTGCCTCTGACAAAAGAAAGACAAGCATGAGGACTCCTTTGTTGGGACTTGTATCTGTACTGGATTGAAATCAAAATGTCTTTCTAAATATAACCTGCCTCTTTATAAAGTTAAAATACAATCTAAGACAGCATCCACAGCAAACATGCTTGTTTTATTCAGAAAAGCCAAGCAGCTTCAGCTTACATAAATGTGGCCAAATGACCTACTTGAAGGTCCTCAAAATGGCCTACAACCTATCATCAGATGAACTCCCACGCAGACACACCTGCTCAAATGAGTGGCAGAAAAGCTCACGTGGGGGCTCGAGAGGAAATAGAGCTCACGAGGAGGCCACTGCCGTGCTGCAGCTGTGAAACGACACTGAACATCACTCTTATTCAAGTGGTAATCTCTCAGATCAGTTCATTACCAAACTTTTCACACAAGTGTGTATTCTCTCACTGAAGTGCTCATATGCATGATGCTGATTCGGCTGTAGATTTGGTACTCTATGTCCCATGTTCTGTTCATGTTAAGCCACTTTGAGTGATTTTTTTTTTTTTTTTTTTGCATATCATTTATCTCCCACTCACATGACTATACAAAATAATATATGTCAGCATGAACTTGAAAGCAAAATTGGCAGACCTTTCAAAAATACAAATATGCTGTTAAATTCAGTTACATAAAGTATATACAGGAATGATAGTGAGCAATTTAATATTAATCCACAGTTCACAGTTAATTGCAGCTTGCTGTAATATTAAATGCATCTCTGCAACAGTCAAAACCTCACACACACTCACCTCTCACTAACTTATTTTAGGACATTTTGTGATATCATGAGCACACTAGACTACACTGTGCTTTCAGACAAGGCTCCAAAATTACAAACCTAATACTCAGTGGTTCCAAAATTACAAACCTAATACTCCTCGTGGTTTCCCTCGCCTCATGCCCAGTACTCCCAGAACAGGAACAGGGTCACATTCACATGAATCATACATTTTTGCTAACTATGGGGAACCCAAGCCATTGCACTCAGCTGAATATATAATACATACATGCATGACACAAGATTACATTTAGACCTACATTCTACATGCATCAGATTAATAGAATTTTCTGATTTTCAGAGCAAATGGCAAAGAGTTTAAATAGTGTAAAAGGTAAGAACAGTCATTTTGAAATGATTAAAGTAGAAACATTTCATCTTGTGTGTGTTAATTTCCCCTTCATTTTTTTTTTTGCACTAAATGGCTTTTCTGGCAGACAGTTTGTGCATGGCGCATCACATCCTGTACAATTGGACATCAGATTCGTTCTGTACTTTTGTGCAGCACCTGTGTGTCCACGTTGTCTGTCTCACCACGTTCCTGCTGGGAAGCACTGATTGCAGGAGCTCATTCGAATAGCACCACGCTGTCCTTCTGCATAATGCTGAAGGACCGGTCTCTTTGTCAGTGTCATATTATCTGCTGTTGCCATTCACTCCTTGCCAGTTCTCTCCGCAGCAGTGCTGCCTATGACTGACGCGTTCAGATTCCGTTGTCAGGCGTACAAAAGGAGCAGCGAGCATTGTGGATGTGCGATGTTGACACCACACAGCCAGCTCTGGACCGGGTGTCACAATGTCGCATAAAAGAGCTTGTCGGGGTTAACGCCGAGGCCTTTGTCTCAGGTAGAAGTTAGCAGATGGAGCTGACACCATTAATATTTACAACTCCAGATGAAATGAATACATTTCAACTGTCAGTCACAGCTCAATGGAGGCAGTCAGCAGAAAACTGCTCCCTGGAGAGCTGCGTCTAAGGCACCAGGGTCTAATGAAATATTAACAGCATACACAATGAAGGAATAAATAACACCAAACTGGTTTTGACACCATCTCAGACAAGTATTATTTAGTAATAGCCTGTATTCATAGTCATGAATCCATGAAAATGAGCTCTGCTGGGCAAACAATGGGTGTGACATGTAGCTCTCAACCAAAATCTTTGGCAGAAGGTGTCTCTGGGCTCCGGATGTTTCCATGTCATATTTATATGGATAAAATTGTGGATTTTCTAGCCAGATAAATTTAAGCTTGTCCAGTATTCTTTTCTCACTAGGCCACTCTATCATGCTAAAATCTCAGTGGAGGATGTCCGGCTGCACTGAAGTGGACTATCATGTGCACTATTTAAAGAGAGATTAAATGAGCTTTGACTGTATTCTCATCTTGATTAAAATATACAACTTGCCCACTTATTATCAGACCGCTACTGTAGGTTTAGTACCTTGCCTCTAGGCTACGTTTTGAGGAAATGTTTTTCCCTTTCTAGGCCTCACACAACAAATATCATGTCATCACACAGATTCAAGACTATTTCAAAGAGCGTCTGAGTGACATCACTCAAAGGAGTTTCCTCTACTTTATTCTCCTGCCCTACACTGAGACAAGCATGTGTTTTGTTGCCCCCTTCATATTAGGCTGTCATCTGCTGCCGGTTTTGGCCCTTGTGCCCCTGCTGGCTTCTAGTCTCTCTCCGGGCTTTTAAGGCATAGGATTCCTGTCTTAGTGCCTCTCAGGCTCCAGTCTATCCTGCTGGATAATCCCATGCCTTTCTGAAGAATCCAGGACTAATCCGCAAGTCCTCTGGGACGGCGATGAAAATTTGGTCAAATTCCCTCGGAAGTCGTCTGGAGTTAATGAGGCTGACCGATGATGAAAACTAAATGGTGGCTAAAAAGCTGTGGTGCAGTGTTACAGTACAGCAGACAGTTAGAACAATGCACAACAGATGTCAAAAATCCACAACAGTGGGTGATTTTTACTTCCAGAGTTACAAAGGGACAATATTGTGGGGTCCAAGCAAAATAAAATCATATTAAACAGACACATTTACACATTTCTAATTTTTTACACAATTTATACTCTTGTGAGGTCATGACATATAATATTTAGTATAATTTTATGACATATGACAATTCCTACATGTAGAAAATGGATAATTAAATTACAGTAACCATTACTGTAATTATTATTATACAGTATATACAGTATGTAATTATTATTATACAGTATGTATATGGTACTGTAAATAAACAGTGTACTACTACCAAAAGTGTCGACATTGCTTAAGACTACTGTTTCTTATTTCATTTACACTTTGATTATTATTTGATTATTACAAAATTATATACATTATATACCTTTTGTTTTAGTAGCTTGTACTAATTTGTGAGGAAAAACAACAAATTCGACAAAGTAAATTTGAAATTGAAACCCGTTATTGAGGCAAGTGAGAGGAAACACAGTGGTCCAGTGAGACCTGTCATATGACCATGTTAATATGATTACTTTGTAGGTGGATAGCCTGAAATTGTTATTGGAGTGGCAAAGAAGCCGGCTAGCTAACTTAGCTAGTTCACTTCTAAAGTAAACAGCACGAGAATAAATGCTAGGCGTGAGAAAATCTAGCTAATGAGTTTTAAAAAGAAACTTATTGGTAGGGCAGTGTGCAAGGCGAGTATATTTCTATTTACATATTTTCCCATGACGTATTGCGTGTTAACAGTTAAATACTGTAAAGAAATACAGCAGTAACATACTGCTAAAATAACTTAATGAACATACAGTAGTTATATGTATCTGTAAAAAAGAATCACGCATTAGCATGCTGTGTATGTGCCTGTGTGTTTCATGCATTTGTGTTTCGTGCATTGTGTGTGTGTGTGTGTGTGCGTGTGTGTGTCATACCGTAGCCCTTGACTCACTAGTACACTACAGACCCGAAAATAGGATCGACCTTAAGTCAACGGACAGACCAGGTTGCATACTATATGCCAGCTCATTTTTCTTATCTGTCTATTGACCCCTCCTTATTGACATTCATTTATTCAGGCTGGATCTTATACAGCAAAGAACCAATGCAGAAGAAAAAATGATTCAGTCCATACACTTTCATAGTCATATATAATACATATGTGGCCAATGCTGCCTGTAAAATGACAGTAATAAATCATATATATATATATATATAGATATATATATATATATATATATATATATATATATATATATGTAGTTTGATGGTTCCAAGGCTTCATTCTCAACCCTTTTTTCACAATTTTATTCTAATACTCCTAACGGATGTAAAACTTTGGATATCTGCTTAACAGTGCAGTGGTGGCATTTCCAAATAACCAGCTGTTTGTAGATACATTTGGGCTAGCAAAGCTTAAACAAGGTGAGAATAGATCAGTCATGTAGTAATCAGAATCCACATATGTGTTAGGGATGTAAGTTTATGGGTAATAGGTCTGCATATTGAACAATGCATTCAACAGAAATAAAGTCGACTGTTGCATAACTGCATAATAAAGTCGACTACTCAGACTAACCACTTATATTATGTGACATGTAATAAACATTTAAACTTAATCAAGCCCACATGCATTCCTCTGTAAAAGGAGCTTCTGCTTTATGCTTAATGAGGATAGTCTACAGAGATTTTAAAAGAATACATCACCTAATCATATTGTTTTCACAAGGCAATACACTAGCATGCTCAGGAAAAAAACATCAGTGGCTACGGTCAACAATTGGAAAACTTTTAGGTCTGGTATATGGAAGCACTTTGGATTCCTGGATAGTTGTGATGCTAAGATGATATAAGACCAGTGAGTTGTGGACCAAAATATTACACTGGTGCTAATGCTGCAAACATGTCCACACATCTGCAGTAAGTTGGTTGGTGGAACTGGGCTAAAATACATACACAGCTGTTTAGTCCGTCGGAAAGGAGCGAGTAAGTTAGGTGCAAATTTTTGTGTTACCGTAAACCCTTCAGCCACCGACGTCTATAAAGACTCTACTTATAGGGCTTCTAAACACATCTAGGGCTACAGAGAGAAACATACCTTTGACAGCAGAACTAGCTAACAGCAGAATGCAACAAAAAAAGCCCCATGCTTTGCCAGAGAGCTAATGTTTCATTAACCATGATTAATGTTGACACATTCTAATGCACAGCTTTTGGTTCGTTATATGCTACCAAGAGTCTGAATGGATCATCAAACAGTACACAAATGCAATGTCATTATCACGTTTCAATTGTACTTTTGTAATGTTAAATTTTTAAATAAATTGACGATGGAAAACTGAGACACATATGCAGTCGATGTTTCTTTTTGCTGTATAAATGAACACAGCATTATATCGAGATACTACTGTCATGTCAAATTTGGATTTTGGATATCGTTATATCAGATTTTGTGTATTGTTTTGCAACAGTTTGGACACTCTATGAAGTCAGTACATAGTAGCACCCCTTTAGCATATATCACAGCTTGTAAATTATTTTTTCTAACCAGCTAGTAGTCTTTCTATTGTTGTTTAATGTATTTTCACTCACTCTTCTTTGCAAGACACTTCTAGTTTTGAGATATTCTTGGGCCATCTTGCATGCAAAGCATTTTTAAGATTCACACACAGATTTTCAATGACGTTCAAGTCAGGGCACCACAATGACCATTTCAAAAGCTTCAACTTGCATTTCTTAAAGTAGCTCATGGTGGATTTTGAGGTATAATTGAGGTCAAAGTCCTGTTGTAGACACCAATCTATTTTCAGCTTCAGTTTCTTGACTGACTATTTACTGAAATCCATTCTTACATCTACCTGTGCAGTGTTTCCTGTGCCTCAAGCTGTCACACAACCTGAAAGCATAATAGCTCCACCTCTGTGGCAAGGTGTTCTTTTCATCAAATGCTGCTCCTTTTTTCTCCAAACTTACCTTTGGTGATTGTGGCCAAACTGTTCCAATTTTACTTCATTAGTCCACAGCACTTGTTTCCAAAATGCTTCTAGATTATCTAGATAATGTATTGCATGCATCAGGTCTTCACTTTTGTGACAAGGTTGCAGGTAAGGTCTTCACTTTTGTGTACACACCAGTTCTGATGACTCTTCCATGCAGATCATTGTTGTGTGGTGCACCACCATTCTTGTGTTAGCTAAACCTTCCTGCAGGTCCTAAGTGTCATAAGGAGAATTTGCTCTGCCTTACTGCCCAACATATGCACAGATTTATCTGAGAGTTTTGTTTGTCTTCCAGAGCCTGCCTTGACTTACCCAGTTCCCCTTAACTGCCATTTCTTAATAACATTTCAGACAGTGGGAATTGTGAGTTGGAAGTGCTTTAATATCTTTTTATAGCCTTCCCTTGCTTTGTAAGCATCAATTAAATTAATTTTCACATCCTCAGTCAGCTGCTTAGAAGAGCTCATGGTTGCTGAGTGTTAGCACAAGGTTTGAAGAGTCAGAAAATTAATTACGCTGTGGAATTGTTATTCCTAATAACAATTCCTGACCTGCCTAAAGAGTCCTAATAAGTCAATTAAGGTCTAATGAGTTAATTAAGTTCTGAGACCTTACAACTGGAAGTGTGTCTTCTCCACAGGCCACAATTACTGTTTATTTGTTTTTGAAGTTCATCAAATATGACAGAAAAATTATATATGATAATTATAAGCTAAAAGTGGTTAAGATTTTTATAGCATGATAAAAGCTAAAATGATAGAAAAAGAGCAGTTTTGAATCTACATAATGTAATTAATGTTTTTTTTTTGGAGACTCAGCTAATATACGCTGTATCTAACTAACTAGCTGATCCCTTTCCAAGTGATCATGCTAAGTAGCTAGCTACATCATTGTTTTGGAGTTACTCAAAAGGGCCCTATTTTATTTTTTATTTGTTTGTGAATGAAATCTTCCCTAATTTCCTCCTGCCAATTTTTACTCACATTTAATATATGAGTGGGTGCCTATGATGATCACATTTCATCTAATGATTGAAAAAAAAGATCAACATCAAAGTAATGTACATTATTATCAGTACAGTAGTAGTGGCTCATATGTTTTATTTTAGGATGTGTGATATGATTATCTATGGTGTGCATTGTATAGCACTGGGATGCAGAAACCTGAGTTTGGCTTGAGCACCATATGGTCTTTGAGCTTTTACCTGCTGACTCGTTGTCCCACACTGACCCACAACTCTGTTCTGCTGCTTTCAGCTAACACACACACACACACACACACACACACACACACACACACACACACACACACATCCAGACTTTAAGAACATCAGAACATTCTTTCTGAATATATTCAGAGAATAATTCATCAACTACAGGTCAAGTATATAAACATATGCAGAAATACTTAAACCTTCTTCTTATTGTTTAACTCCTACTCTATATCAAATGGGGACTGATGCTTAACAGATATATTCTGATTATTGTAGTGAAAATATATTTGTACTGATTTGATTTATCTCTTGTAGCAGGTCTGATACTTTTTGCAGCCAGGGACCTCTTCCAGTATAAAAATATGCACAGACTTCCTGACGCAAATCGCAGCACAGATTTATTTGATGAACATGATTCAACTATTTAAATATTAGGCACATTAGGCAGATGTGTACCATCATATTTATTTATTACAGCCATTTAATTCCTGAACATTCCACCAGCAGGGCCCAAACTAGTTATACTGATATAAAATATACACTCACCAGCCACTTTAATAGGTATCCCTGCACATTCATGCATTATCCAATCAGCCAACCATGTGGCAGCAGCACAATGTATAAAATCATCACTGAGTCGTTTTCTAATCTTCTGATCTTCTGCTGTTGTAGCCCATCTGCCTCAAAGTTTGATGTGTTGAGCATTTTGAGATACTTTTCTGCTCACCTTGGTTGTGAAGAGTGGTTGTTTGAGTTACCGTAGCCTTTCTGTCCACTCATACCAGTCTGACCATTCTTCTCTGAACTCTCTCATCAATAAGACGTTTCTGCCAGCAGAACTGGTGCTCATTGGATGTTTTTTGGTGTTCGCACCGTTTTGTGTAAACTCCAGACCAACAACCATGCCATGGTCAAAATCACAACCATAAAATTTGTCTGAACTCATGTTTTTTTTCCCCATTCTGATGTTTGATGTTAACATTAACTGAAGCTCTTCACCTGTATTATGATTTTATGCACTGTGCTGCTGCCACGTGATTGGCTGATTGGCTAATTGCATGAATGTGCAGGTGTTAATATTAAAGTGGCTGGTGAGGTTTCTTGTCTTTCAAGATATTTCTTTTCTTACTAAAACTACACTTAAAATTAGTGTTTACTTGTTGTATTAAGGTATTGTATTATATTAATACATAGATTATTAAAATCACATTTTGAGAACCATGCGTCTATAGCGTGTAAGTTATACTGTGCAAAGACTCATCTATGCATCCTGTCATTCGGCCACATCGTGTTGTCCATGCCAGTAGAGAACGTCACGTTCACTTTTCTGACATGCTGAGATTCAGTACACTGGTAATGAACTCGATGGAGCTCATCTCCCGGCATTACTCTGCAGCTGTGTTAGAGTGCATCGGGCCACCTCTAATGGATATTAATATTTCTCCTGCTGCGTGAAATGACACAGAGAGTTACTCAGCCAGCTTCCTGCTGAAATAAGCCAAGGAAAGCAAAGGGGAGTAATGAGAAAGCTTAGATACAGATTCCTCAAAGCTGGAAACAAACTCTAATCTATGACATGAGACCTGGAAGAGACTGCATCAATACATTATGTAATTACAGCTGTCTGAGAAAGGACGCTACAGTGCCAGTGACTGCTGTGTTTAGGAGAAGACAAGTTTGTTGTACCGTGCTCTCCAGGATTATTAGCAACCTTCATGAAAAGGAGCAAAAATGCATATATTAAAGAGTAACACATGCAAAAAGTGATATTATGTATTTGCATTTGCAAAGTGATATAGTGTATACATTTCAATCAAAAAAAAATTAATGCAAATTTCTTCTTCAAAACACTGGCTTTCCGTACAATTAATAGTTTGCGATGCCTATCGAGGAGACTGAAATATCCTCGTACTTAGCAGAATGATGCCATAAATATTCAAAAGAACCCCTAAAGTACCAGCAACAAAACAGCCACAAAACATCAATGAACCACCTCCATATTTTATAGCGGGTATCAGGTGCTGGTCCCTTTTTGTCGCCAAACATGCTGATGGTATGCACATGGGTCCAATTACTGACAAATTTCCAACTGGCAAGTCATGTGGTAACATGGAACAGTAACACGAGTCTTTTTCAAAAGATGGAAAATCTCTCTAGTCTCTATATCCTTTATAGTCTATGTATCTTAGGCTACAGAGATACCTGCGTTACTATACCGCCTTACCACATGACTTACAAGGCCAATTTTGTTTGCAGAGAAAAAGAGTTAGGCTTATTTCATGAGCCATTTAAGTCTAATCATATGTCATGAATCTTAATACATCAAATGGGGTACGATCAAAATGTTTAAAAAAAGAGGTAAAAGGATTTATTACATATCAATTTTATTCAAATAGCATAGTAGCAGAGGTGGTTAAATTACATTGGTACAGAATGTGGCATACAAATCATTCGAGTGACAATTTGATACACTGATACACAACATATACTTGTGACAGAATGCTGATATTCATAGTATAGAAAGTGCTGCAGGTAAGTTGCATATTTTTCTGTGAAAATGGTTGGTACATGGGCTTATACAAGATCGCTTACTCGAGCCTTTAATAATGTAAGGTTCATGAACACTATTTGCCAACCATAGTATAAAGTCACAAGTGAGACTGAGCCAATGAGAAATTTAAATGACACTGTTTTGAAGATATTAAATATTTGGAAAGTAGTACAGAAGAGTTTTAATATTTTACTACCTCTGTGGTCTTCACAACCTAGGTTGCAGATTATCATAGAAATTACTTTTTTTTTTTAAATCGGCAGTAATAATTGTCATATGCAAGAGGTCTAAAAAGATTCTGCATATATTACATTAGCATTATCGTAAACAAGCTTTTTTCATGAAGCCAGAAATCAGACACTAATACAGGGCTGTAAAATCTGGAGCTGCAAATCCACAAACCCGACCCTTCTTCTCTTTTTCAGTCTTATTCCCATCTGCTCCTTTAACAATTTTGTACTGATATCTAGTACATGGCTTATAAATTAGCAAGATATTGCTTATCTTGTTCTCTGTTTTGTTGCTCCCCGTGGAAGCGCTGATGTTAAATTCCCATTCCTATCCGTTCATGTTTCTGCCACTCGCCCCACGGCCCACTGGAGCATAACCAGCACCTTGTGCTGGACCTCCTTCGTTTTGGCTAACTGATGGGAGAATGTGTAATCCTCATATTCCTCCTGACAGAAAGCAAACGCTCTGTCATCAATCACAGACTTGGAAAGATACAGCCAAGACTAATGTACTGCTGTCAAACCCACCGTGAGATATTAGCCTAATAGAATGAGCTTCATTGTGCTCACTCATGCTTAACGTGTTTTCTGGGAAGCAGACTGCCGCGCACCTACACAAAATGTGTCACGTATTTAATTTGCCTTTATTCATTTCTAAATGTCAGACAGACTTGGGTTATTATTACTGTATTTTTATGGAAGAACTTGTTTTTTTATCATTATACTGATGTTGGCTGGAAGCTGCTGATTGATTTGTAATGAGAAGATGAAGGATGATATCCTCCAGTCGTCAGCAGGAAGACGGATGCGAAAAGTTTAGGAGACTTTATTACCTGTCAGATTGTAATGCAACAGTTACATATCATATCCCATAGCCAGCAAGTATTAGCAGCTATCTTATTTCCTGTATGGCACACCTCAGCCATTTTGGCTTAATGAACAGGCAATTTGGGTGCTTTTTTAGCTAAATTGCAAAACCCAGGACCAGAGGTTTGAGCCTGAAAGTCAGCACAAATTAATACANTAAGTATGTGTGAGCCCATTTACACCATTTGATGGCAAAATAAATCCATTATTTTAAATTAGGTTTAAAAAAAATTATGATTTAATGTCACCCTGGTAAAGTTTGTTTCACTGCATGTTTACACCTTTGTTGCCAACAGCATTTGCCTGTGAAAAGCTTTTATGCATTATAAACCAAAAACACACTCAAGGCCACTCATATATTTTGTGTTGTATTAGCAGTAATGTCATGTGACTCAAAGCAAATTACTGTGTAATTATTGTTTAATCTGTAATTACTGCTTAATCTGCTATATATATATTTGCAATTACATAATTACATAGGACATTAGAGTTCTTTGAGATCTGAGCTTCATGTTTCAAAAATCACTGAAATATTGCTGCATTTTGCTTCTTTGTACTTGACATCTTTTGCACAATCACCCTGTCACTGTTTGTCACACACTAAACTAGTACATTTTGTGAGTTTTATTTTGGATCTTCATAAATCAGGGCTACAATATGTTCATATTGGGATTTTATATAAATCACCATTATAGCACACAAAATATAAGTATCAGAGCTCACTTAATAAAACTGAATATTCAAGTCCTTAATTGTTAAAGCATTAGTGCGTTAAAATAAAAATAGGTAAATGCACAAATAGATATGTGGTTCTGGTGTGTTTTTGGGTGATTTTGAGGGGGAAAATGGATCTGGAATTTTTCATCGCCTTTGTGAGAGTAGTCAGATATTTCTAAGTAGAGCTTTGCTCTTTGTTTGTCAAACAAAAGCAGAACAGTGAGAGGCCAAGCTCACCAGCAGCACCGGAGGCCCATAAGAATGTATTGTGAACGCTCAGTCTCTGCATGTCTATGGAATTACAGCCAGAAAATAAAATCTGTATTCCAACATATAATGATGATGGCTTAATATTTGTTAGTGGCAATGACTAAGTCACATTATTTGGTATAAACACAGGACTTTTGTATAGAAATACTACATATTTAATACAGGTTCTAACCAGCTTTGTCTAAAATGTTGCCTGTTTTTACCCAGCATGCTCCTCTGGGTTCTTCAAACCATCCCAGGGAGATCAGGCGTGCCAGCAGTGTCCTATCAACAGCCGCACCACCAACGAGGGAGCTACCAACTGCGTCTGCCGCGTTGGCTACTACCGCACCGATTCAGATCCTGCACAGATGCCCTGCACAAGTATGTTGTTTTAAATGAGTCAAGGCCAATCAGAGTTTTAAGTAACTGTGTGGCCCACAACCACAGATTTGCTGAATCTCTAAATCCTTCATATTGCATATGCCTAAGCATGCAGAGCCATACTGTTTCATCTCTGGAAACTCTCGCCCTTTTTTTAGCACCAATGGTTAGTGGATGTAGCGTACTCTGAATGAAAATGTCACTCTCTAGTGTAACTGAAAAGGAGCCAAGAAATAACAAGCCCAATCCGATTTGCATAATTCCCTGTGCTTTTTAGAAGAGTGGCCATTTGTGAATGAGAGCAGCACTCTGTTTGAGAGAAGAGAAGTAGAGAATACTTTTCTCACAGTGTTGCTTTGCATTATAATAAACACAATGCTCTTTTCATCACATCACACATTAAAGAGCTTGCAGAAGGACCAGGCTGCTTTGATTTGATTCATACTAATGGAGCAGTCAGAATGGTGTGAATGAATAAGAATCAGCTCGTAGTGTATAGGAAGGAGAACAGTCGCTTAGTGTTCAAGACATCATTGGAGGAATGACACAGACTGTTGATCCTGTTCTCCATTGGACTCCTTGTTTCACTGATTCAGAATTCACAACTGGAATAATAGAGATGAGATCAGTGATTTTTTAAGTTTATTGAAAATTTATTGTACTATTTGGCAAAGTTTTTTTTACATTCTGGCAATAAAATGTCTGCTTAATGGAAAACCTCTGGTCTCTGTTATACCCCTGGATGTGGACCACCAACATCCAACCAATCAGAACAAGGAGCTGTTCATGTTCGTTGGATAGTTAAAAATATTTGAAGCCTCCTAAAGTAGTTTAACCTGAACCTTATTGGCTTTTTTTCCAGAGAGATTAATTTTCTAATAGAAAATTAGATTTATAATTAATTTAATTAATAGAAGATAGAAGCTTATTTTTTAAGAGTGTATGCATGTGTTTTAGGGGTATGACTTTTGAGGGATCATTGAAGCAATGGGTTTAATTTGAATGAATTTTGAGAAATAAACCATCGTCCTACCTCAAACTTCCCATAAAGTTGCTGACTACACTTTAAAATTCATCATTTTGCACATTGATATGTCTCCAATTTTGTTGTCTGTATGTATTAAGTAATGGTTGGTTGTGTTATTGAATAGTCAATACCAGTATCAGTAGCTCAATCTTATGACAGGGAAGATAATAGGATTGAGCCTTATGGCACAGGCATAAGAATGATGTGTTGAACATACACAAGCTTATACACACACAGACACACACACACACTGAAAGACAGACAGGAAACTGTGTTTGTGCTACCTAATGATTTAAGTCAAGTATTATAAGTTTTTGATGTCCTGTTGTGTCTCTTACAATGAACAAGCATGGAGAACAGAAAAGATCATTAAAACAAAGTAACACAAAACTTGCAGTTCTGTTGTTTGTACTTTAGTGTCATTTGTACTTTGATTGGACAGTGTGCACTTTTTCCTCTGAAGGCATGCTGAAAAAATGATGATTAGTTTTGGTTATGTTAATTATATTCCACATGTGCCATTTCAGTAACCACTGATAAAGAGTTTTACATATATGACATTGAATCAGGCTTAAAAATGGAGACCCTATCAAGGGGGTGTTTCACTATAGGTAATTACCTGACTGTCACTGATAGACTGTATGAATCGAAAATCTGTGCTAGAAAGAAATCAGCCCTAGCCAAAATACTGCATACTATTCTGTGCATTTTTCTTCTAACTGTTAATTTCGCTATAGTTCTTGGTTCCACAAAAGTTCGGAATAATCAGCTTAGTGTTGATGCAAAAAAAGAAACCTTATTTTGATGTCTTATTTTGTTGAAAGAGATGCAGGGCTTTGTCTAGTCCATTTATAAGCCTCCCCTGAATTGAGTGCACTGGTCCACTCTCTATGTGGTATTTATGTGTTTTGCATGACAACCCAGAACCCCTGGGTCTCCCTGAATGCTCAGTGAAGACTCTTATAACATCTTACATGTTATCATGCCTGTTTTTTCTACCCCACAGCTGTGCCCTCTGCCCCTCAGAGAGTCGTGTCCAGCGTGAACGAGACATCCTTGAGGCTCGAGTGGATTCCTCCTCGTGACAACGGTGGTCGACATGATCTCGTCTACAACATCATCTGCAAAAGCTGTGGCTCTGGCAGAGGTGCCTGCACACGCTGTGGAGACAACGTGCAGTTTGTGCCGCGGCAGCTAGGCCTCACTGAGCCACGTGTGCACATCAGCGAGCTGCTCGCCCACACACAGTACACCTTCGAGATCCAGGCTGTGAACGGTGTCTCTGACCAAAGTCCCTACTCGCCTCAGTTTGCCTCGGTCAATATCACAACTAACCAGGCTGGTAAGTGACTGAATAGATTGTGAGCGGTTTATTTGATACTTTGAAATCAAATATGTTTAATGAAAAACTACGATCCTGGGTCTTTGGTCTTGAATTCTTTGGCTCATTTGAGAGATATTTTATTTTTACAATTGTTGCGATGATTTGTGCATCAGTGCTTTTGCTCTGGACTTGTTTTTCAACACCTGGTCATATTTCACATTTCCTTACTTTTATGAGCCCAGAGTGGTAGTTACAGTTCACATCACATCGCCTGGTGTGTGGACTGAAAAAAAAAAGCCGTAGCAGCAGCAGCAGTTCAAAGGAGCATAGTGAACGTTAATAGAGCAGTTTAATGAGAGCTCTGGACCTGGCAGCTCTGTACTACAGGCAGCGGCCACACTGGTGTGCCTGTCACTGTACATTACAGCCTCACTGGTGCTTGGAAACTTCACCTCACAGCATCAGCCACCTCCAAAAGCTGGCTAGTCTGAGCAAGCCAGCATGAAAACTGCGTTACGCATGATAATCCATCAAGAAAATAATGTTTTTAGCTCAATGACTACAAAGTTAATGACAACAAAGTGGTGCAGAGCAAACAAAGAAAGAAAAAAAGATTTCAAGGACCTCACAGAATGTGGTGTGCGAATTTTACTTGCAGCGTTCCATAGTATTACTGCTTACATTTAACATATACTTTTCAACTTTTCCCCTCAGCTATTAAAAAAAAAACAAAAACAAAGTTTTTGTTGTGTCTAGCTTCCATTTTGTTGTGTCTATCTTCTTTTTCAAACCTAGCACTTTCTTTCACTTCACTCTACACTCCTCCCTCAGTTCATCTTCATCTGCTACCACTACATTGATTAAGTAGCTAATGAGTAAATACAGTTTTCCTCCACACAGGAAGACCCTCAAATGTTCTGCAGCCAGGGTTAGTCAGGTTTTAGTTTGAGCTCATTTGTCCTTTTCATTTACCTCACAGGCTGAAAAATGCTTACTACTCACTGTGCAGCCATGCACAGCCTAAACAAATGCTTAGGGCAAATTACTATTGATTACTGGCTGAACATCGGTTTAATATCTCATAGAACAAATTTGCAAAGTCACCAAAATTTGCACAGACCACTGAAAGTGCCTACAGATTAATTATTAGTTATTGCTTAAGCGTGGAATTTTAGCTATGGGCCCTAAAGCATTTAGGGTTTGTCATCTAACCTGTTAGAGAAAGTGTTCAGTGTGACGCTTACTCTACCATTTAACCTTGATCTTTGTGCTGAAATGCTTTCAGAAAACTCTACTCCACAAGTCCTGTCCATTAATATCAGCAAATTATTTAGTTATTTATCTTTAAATCTTTTTATTCGGTTACTACAGTTAAACTAATAGCAAAGGTATGTTGTGTGAGTGATTACTGTACAGTGGCATCCAGAAATATTGGCAAAGATTATAGTGATATTTTGAGCTCAAATGTACAGGGACATTATATAGTGTTGCTTTTTAAGCATAACATTTATGTTTAATAGTGATAAAAAGATTATAAGCACTAATACAATTAATGTTTTGTGACGCCTGCCCTGGAGAGAAAGACGACTGAATCTTTTCCTGTGATTTCTAACAAGAATTTTGGTCCACTCCTCCATACATGCATTTTAACACCTTTATAGTCTCGGGTTTGTGCATGTGGACTTCCCTCATCAAATCAGTCTGAGTAGAGTTCAAATCCGGAGACTGAGGTGGTCATCGCAAAACATTTATTTTATGTGTGTGTGTGTTTTTAACCATTTCTGTATTTGGAAGAATGTTTTCGTCATCTTGTTTCTATGGCCACGTCTGAACCTCCTGGCAGAGGCAACCAGGAGGTTGGTATTTGGACTGAAATATTCTGGTATCTTGCTACATAGCAGAATTCATGACAAAGCATCAACAGTATATTCCTCCATATATTCCTCCAACTCCATATATTCCATCAATGCTTTCTTTGTACTAAATCACCTTTTCTTACCAAACATGCTGATAATGAGCATGACCAAAATGCTTGATCTTGGGTTCATCTGACTACAGAACATGACGGTAGTTCTAATGACGCATGGTGAAGTTCAGATGAGTTGCTCTCAGAAAGTGCTTCTTTCTGGCAAGACTTTTAAACAGCCTGTTGTTATGAAAGTGGCATTTAGCAGTTGGCTTTTTTTATTGTGATTTTGGGCCCTTTTCCCCTCCTTCACCATCCTCCTCACTGTGTGGGGGAAGAGTGTACTCATGGATCCAAATTCTGACAAATTTCCTACTGTTTCAGGCATGTGAAACTTTTTGTTATAGTCCTAATTCTTTAACTGCGTATATATTTTTGTATCTGTTACCTGATCTGTGCAGTTCAACAACCATCTGTCTGATTTGTGTTGAGAGGTTTTTATTTTTTTTCCATGGTAATGGGTGACAAAGGTATTTTACATGTGTGCAACCTCATATTTATACGCCATGGAAACAGGACAATATGAACACTGAGAGCAAATGAAAAAAAAAATTTGTTAAATTTATTTAAAAAAAAATCCTTATGGGTATGAATAATATTGGCACATGTAGTTTTGAGAGAAAATTCTATTGTTAAAAAATTAAATTTTATTTTATTTTTGTTTTGTTAAAAAGGACTAATTTGATCTAGTGGAAAGTGTTCATTACTTTGTTGAAGGAATGTTTATTTTATGCAGTTATTTTTCCTTCTTTTACAAAGGGTGCCAGTAATACTAGAGGGCACTGTATGTCTGGACTCAGTAATGGGTTTTTGGAGTTTAAGTAGTTAAGTTCTATGATATAAAATACATATCCTCCCACATAACATCAAACCTCTCATGTGACCTTTTACATGCTGTGTAGGTATATATAAAATAAAGCCTCTTTATGGTTCAAAGTGTGATTAACTAAGATATTATTTTATCATGTACAGGAGTGGAAAAGTTCTTGGCAAGCACAAAAATCTTTGAATTCTTTTCAGATGGAAACATTCATAATTGGTTCCTCTGGTTCTCTACCATAATACCGCAAGGACACATGAATTTGTGTGAAAGCACCACTTGCATTTTTCATAAATTGAAGGCCGAGCAAGGAGTTGAGTGATAGAGTACTGCTTACAGCACGCTGGGAAATGGAAAATAGATCACTTTGGCAGAGCTGAACAATTTCTGTAAATCTAAAAAAAAAATTGGCTGCATTTGTATGGCTCTTTCTGTCAGTGAGGACCTGATTCACAAAACACGAGGAACAATTAGACTCAGATCATGCAGCATGTAATTCCATCCATATTATTCGGCCTGAAATCTGCCATTTTTAATGTGCTATTCTGTGTAAAAATGTTTCTTTCTCCAAGCTAGGACATCAGTTTCCTATTAATAAGTAAAAAAAAATGTAGACTGATATAAGTTGCTTTTTTTCCACTTGATTTCTGCCACATCCCATTGCTACAGTACAAAAAATCATATGAATCTTATCATAGAATCTCATAAGCATTTCTTTAGGCAGTTCACTTGCATTTTATGGGATTGCCACATACATACAGTCAGGTCCAGAAGTATTTGGACAATGACAGAGTTTTTGTGATTTTACCTTTATACACCACCACAATGGATTTGGAAAAAAAAAAAAACTCAAGATGTGATCGAAATATAGACTTTTGGCTTTATTTTAAGAGGTTCCACAAAAATATGGCATTTACCATTTAGGAATTACAGACATTTTCAGCAATGTACCTCCATTTTCAGGGGCTCAAAGGTATTTGGACAATTGACAATGAAGGCCTAGCAAAGCATCTCCAGGGAGGAAACTCAGAATTTGATTTTTGAGAACATGGGCTCCAGACTTCAGGCAGTCATTGACTGCAAAGGATTTTCATCCAAATATTAAAATTATGGTT
>CM074960.1:9120283-9155777 GCA_037577455.1 Pangasius macronema
TCATTGTCCAAATACTTCCGGACCTGACTGTATATAAGTTGACCATACCTTACAGTTACCTATAAAAACTGAATCTTTTCTTCTTACTTTTCCTGTCCAAGTTTCTCTTTTTATTTGTCAACCTTATTTTATATGTACATATATATTATTCCAGTAATTTTACTCACCTTTATTTACAGTCTAAACAAATCCAAGATTAATCATTACTGCTTTGGGCTCTTTGGCTAAACCTCTAAGCTTGAACTTAGAGCTAAACCTGGTAAAAAACAGCATATACATCTTTACAGTGGATTCAGAGTAGTCAGGTTCCTCTTGTCTTCTCAGGGAGTTCTTCCTCGCCACTTTTGCCTCTGGCTTGCTCATTAGGGCTCTAAATCCACATCTGCATTTCTGTAAAGCTGCTTTGTGAAAACGTCTGTTGTTAAAAGCGCTGTACAAATTAAATTGAATTGAATGCAGGGATGGTCTTTACAAGAAATAGTGTTTCATAGTTATAAAATCACTAGAAAGTCAATTAGTGAAATTCAGAGTGAAGAAATGTCCTACACGCATGTGAAGTGCTGCTTTGGCACGCTGTAGTGTGTTTAACTTTTCTGGGCTCTACTCAGAAGCCCAGGAGTCAAAGGGAGCTTTACAGCCTAAGCCCTGGAAGTCCCAGAGCAATCAGCCAATGACAGCTCCTTCATGCCAACAATAAATACCATTTACAATATTAGCCTTCTGGATTTTTACTAACAGTGTGCACTTTAAATGGGATTTGGTTGCACAAAAGATGGATGAAGGAGAAATCAATTCACTTTTGTTCATTTGACATCAATACATTTAATGGTTCATTTAAAAACAACTGGAATCTGAAATGCAGGAAAGTATTAGGGGATAATATTCCGTTATGCATCCAGCAAGTCAGCATTTGTCTTGTAAATAGCATCTCTTCTTTCTGCAGTCCAAATCCAACCCATACATGACAGACAGCCAAAAGAACAGGAGGCAAAAATATATCAGTGATGAAGAAATGTTGCTTATCTCTGTACAGAAATGTATGCACTCTGCAGTACTCTGCTGCCCACTGCTGATGACCTACTAATGAAATAACTGTTATGTACAGAAAAATAAATTTTGTCTATACAACTGCATTGCATTTTTCTTGTGGTATCTGTAACATTAGAGAAATTGGCAGTGTTTGGTATATTAAATTTCCTTGTTTGATGTAAGGAAATTGTTGTATTTCTTCATGACATTTGTGCTATCACCAAGATTGCCAGATCTTTGTGACAAATGCAGACCAGTATTAAAAACATAGCTTGTATGGTTCTTTCTCCAAGGTTCAAAGATAGTCTTGTATTATTATCCACAATTTTCATGAAAAAATATCCACAAGAAGCAATTAAAAAAAAAGAGATGGCAGTTCCAAAGTTTCCCAGTTGTACAGGATAAGCATGTACCTGGCAACATTGGCTATACTGCTCTGAGCAACGTGCATGCATAATTTACACCTGGCTTTGGAGGTGGACAAAATCACACACACATAGTTTAATTACCCAAAGTTTAGTCATCAAGCTGAATATGTAATCAACTGCACTTTCTATTTCCAAACCCTTTCATTATGCTGACTTCCTGCTTTTTGCGTGATCCTCCCGTCACTGTTTGTGTGCTGGCTTATACAAGGCACTTAAACTGCACATTTAGGCTAATACTTAGGTTCTTTGTTCAGAATTGCACCAGAAAATGACCCTCATTATTTCTGTCTTTTTTATATTTTCCCTGCACAGCCCCATCAATGGTGTCTATCATGCATCAGGTCAGCAGGACTATTGATAGCATCACACTGTCATGGTCTCAGCCAGACCAGCCCAACGGAGTCATATTAGACTACGAGCTGCAGTACTTTGAGAAGGTAATCACACACACCTTCACTCACATGCACATATTACACCAAGGCATTCATTCTTGTGTTGCACTTGGCAAGAAAGGAAACTGAGCCATTTCCATTTTCTTGAAGAAATGCTTTGATGGCCCAAGTGTTGTGCATATGTTGTACCAGGCTGTCATTTTTATAGTGTCCACTGATCTCTTCCAGAACACAGCTGAGCTCAACTCTTCTACACTGAGAAGCCAGACGAATACAGTTGTAGTTCGAGGCCTAAAGCCAGGCACCATTTATGTGTTCCAAGTGAGAGCGCGGACAGTCGCAGGGTTTGGACGCTTTAGTGGGAAGATGTATTTCCAAACCATGACTGAAGGTATGGCTTTTTTCATAAATAGACCTCTTGGGGTCTTTATTTTTACATTTAAAGAATAGTTTCTTTGTTTTATATATTTATATATCTCTTTTGTATCATATCAGCACAGACCAATTAAATCTTTGTCAGCTATTAGTCTGATCACTTGGCACTGGCTGACAAGCTACAGAATTACTGATTTTAAATCACTGCCAGTCACTGAAATGGCATTAACTTCAATCAGATTAAGCATGTCAGTACATCTCTGTGCCAAGAGCATAGCCAAGAAACAGATGTCAAAACTCCCGTCCCAGCATGCTCCTGCTTTTCCAAACGTGAACTGGCACACTGCTCTTTCCCTGCTACTTTTTACAGTGTTCTTATAAGCTAACAGAAATAAAAGCTTTGCCAGTTGGCAATCATATAGCTCTAGTCAACATTTAAAAGAAGATTTTACAGAGTGTGTGGTAATATTATTAACTGCCAACACCCAAATGGCTATAGAGAAACAATTGCTAAGATGTAACTTTAGGTTGACCTTAGGCAAGTTGGCCTTTTGGATTGCAAGGTGTTGACTTTATGAAGTGGGAGCTGTCCAGTTGGGTATCTGTTTTATATTATATGTTGTTCCCACTGTGTGTGTAGAGGAGTATGATTCCAGCCTGAAGGAGAAACTGCCTCTCATCATCGGCTCTGCTGCTGCAGGCGTTGTTTTTCTCATCTCAGTCATTGTGCTCGTCATCGTTTGCAACCGGTGAGTTATCCTAAATCCTCCTTTGGAAGACTGTGTGCCATTCAGAGCTCAGATTGTTTTATGCAATCTCACATCCTTTGTTTGGTTGCTCATGTATTCCTGGTTTGTCCCAGGAGAGGCAGTGACAGAACAGAATCCGAGTTCACAGACAAGCTCCAGCATTATACCAGTGGCCACTGTAAGTAGCCTTTCAATCCCAAACTGAATACCCCACGCCAGCGTAATCTCATTACACAATACACATACTGTATACTAATCTGCACTAACAGCATCAGTAAGCCAGTCACGGAGAACAGAAGACATTGTTTACATTTAACCATTTGACAGATGCTTTTATTCAGAGAGACCTATAAAACATGCAGACCTTAGTCAGATATCGGGTTCTCCTCATCTGTTGAAGAAGAAACATGCAGGATATTGTGGTTGATGTGTTTGGAGAAGATGAGCTATCACCTATAATCACACTCAGATTTTTAGTTGCAGGCTCCCAAGTGATGCAACAGAAAAATGTTCGCACTCTCATTGGGAGATCGCAAATTTGATTTCCAACGATACCACAGCCATGGGTGGTTGGAAGCCAAGGGAGCAAAATTGGCCATGCTGTCTGGGTGGGAGGGATGGCATTACAGCAACACTAGCCAATCATTGGCATCTGTAACTAATGTATGAAGAAGAGGGCAGATAATGCTTTCCTCCAAGTGTGTTATGTTGTCGTGTGATGCAGCATGAGCAACAGTTTTGAAAAAAAAAAGAATGCAGTCGGCTGGCTTGGAGGAAACATATGCTAGCCTTCACCCTTCCGGGTTGGTAGCTGTTGTGGGCTAGGGAAAAGCTGGCTGGTGGTTGGGAATTGTGACTAAAGTGACCAAATTGGGGAGAAAATGGGGGAAATTAAAAAAAAATGGGAGTTCTTCAGCTTTACTGGCCATTCATATGAAACTCAACCAGTGACAAAAAAATTAGCTATATATATATATTTGACCAAATATGACTTGGGCAATTATGCTATGAGGCTAACGATATATATATATATATATATATATATATATATATATATNTTTGACCAAATTTGACTTGGGCTATTATGCTATGAGGCTATCGATATATATATATATATATATATATATATATATATATATATATATATATACTAGTCATAGGAGAAGTCATGAGATCTGATTACTGAGCTCAGTGATTTAGTATATAGCAAGAAGAAGAGTGGACTAAGAACTGATCCGTGAGGAATTCCCATAGCACATTAATGTATAAGTCTTTGTTTTATGTCTTTATCCATCTTGATATTCAGCTAATCTCATTTGTCTTATTTGTCATCAATTGTAGGGCATTAATAACTTAAATGTACAGTGTGTAATGTTTAAAGGATTGCTGCCTATAATAGTCAAGAACATTTTAGAAAAACTGGGATTTTCAACATGCAGTGGATCTGGCTAGATTCTTCGTTTCTGTTTACTTTTTTCCAACCCAAAAAGTAGCTCTGTCCCTAGCCTGAATACAGTCCCTATTGTTTACAAGGTAACTTATGTCGCTGGTGGTGAAGGTTTGTCACTGTTCTCACTACAATTAAGAGAATCTCCCTCACAAGAGAGAGTGGGCTCAAAAATTCTAATTTAATAGAAAGTTTCATTTGGTCATTTTTAAGATTCAGTTGTAGTTCTACTGTAAATGGATTAATATAATTCCCACCTTCTCCTTCCAAGTGTCCCCAGGTATGAAGATCTACATCGATCCCTTTACTTACGAGGATCCCAATGAGGCAGTGCGGGAGTTTGCTAAAGAAATAGACATGTCCTGTGTGAAGATTGAACAAGTCATTGGTGCAGGTAAATAAGACTTTATAGCATTTTGAAATCTGGATTAGAAAGAAGGTAAGGAAAAGATTCTTAGAAGTCAGGTGCTGCCACTGATTCTTCTTCAGGTGAGTTTGGGGAGGTGTGCAGTGGAAACCTGCGCCTGCCTGGGAAGAGAGAGATCTTGGTAGCCATTAAAACACTGAAGTCTGGCTATACTGAGAAGCAGAGGAGGGACTTCCTGAGTGAAGCCAGCATCATGGGTCAGTTTGATCACCCCAACATCATCCACTTGGAGGGCGTGGTGACAAAAAGCTGCCCCGTTATGATCATCACTGAGTTTATGGAGAATGGATCGCTGGACTCCTTCCTTAGGGTGGGTCTTAATATCAGCCTCATCTTCATTTATTTTTTGTACATCTGTTGAGCAAAGATATAAGTTACTAACACATAATCTGAAACTGTGGAACTGCATTTCTTTCTTTGTTTTGTGGCATCACAGAAGGAAACAAGAAGAAGTTAGCACCTTGTTAGCTATACACACTTCTAGTTTACTTTCTTTATAGCCTACATACTGTACAAAGTCATTAGTGACAGTTTGTTCTCCTCCAGCTGACTGCCATCCCTGTAGACAGGGACCAGATGTGGCTGACTGAAAGCACAGCTGGAGGGGGCATTACAAGTCCAAATGTAGTACTTCCAGGCTGCATAACTTAGAGGGCCAGTGAGAGTTCTCTATTAAATTGGGACAAAGTATGTTCTGCAATAGCTTACAGAAACAGCTATTCATATTTAGTGGAGCAATTTTCCTGCAATTTGGTCATGTTGGTTCAGTTATTTTTCTGCATGTACGTTCAGCAAAACGACGGGCAGTTTACGGTGATTCAGCTGGTCGGCATGCTGCGTGGCATTGCAGCTGGCATGAAGTATCTATGTGATATGAACTATGTGCACCGAGACCTGGCTGCCCGCAACATCCTGGTCAACAGCAACCTGGTGTGCAAAGTGTCCGACTTTGGGCTTTCTCGCTTCTTAGAGGAAGACACATCAGACCCTACCTACACCAGTGCCCTAGTAAGTTTGTTTGATCAATCGCAGAAATTCCTAGTCATAGCTTTTTGGCATGTAGTAGAAGTGAGCAGTATGCATCACATTCATACACTCGGAAATAAGCATACCAAACTTTACTTTTCATTGTCGCAGGGTTGGTACCATCAACAGAACATGTTTTCTAACTTTAATATGTATATGTTTGCCTGGAAACCCTTAAAAATATTTTAAGTGGCATATTTAGTGACATACCTTAAAGTCCTCTACTCTAAAAGCTAATTATAGGTACAATTTTGTAGGTAAAAAATACATACTAAAAGGCACAAATCATGCACCTTTGGTGGTAGTACCTCAGCAACAATGAAAAGTAGAGTTTTTAGAGTTTTTTCTGAGAATGTGTGTTGACTTGTGAGTATGAGTGACATGAAACTAAAGACATGCTGTATTCCTCAATAGACCAAATCTTCCTCAACATTTTAGCTCACTTGGTTTGTTCACTGCTTAGCAATAGATATCCCATTGCCCAGAGAATTTTCTCTATTTTTTTTTTTATTCCAATACTATACAACATATATTTTAGAATAATCATAAATCTTACTCATTTATTAGCAATGTAAATGTCAGTACCAATGGATTTTACACATGAAACCTTTTCAGATGCTTAAGGACGTATGCTCAGGTTTAATAAATATCGTGTGCCAGGGACTAAAATAATCACATGAATCAAGGAAATGAATCAAATGAAAATGAAATAAGCATAGTATCTATAACATAAGATTGTTAAGTATGAGAAACTAAGCCCGACACATAAAGTTTGTATATAAATTAAAAAAGGACATTTTTATTTTTCCATTAATATTAATAAAAAAATTTTAAATGAGTCATTTTGACCCAAAGAGAATATAAGAATTAAAATAAATCACTTTGGTCTCTTCCATCTGAGTCTGCTGGTTTTAAGTTGTGAACATTCATTCTCAGGGAGGGAAGATTCCCATCCGATGGACCGCACCAGAGGCCATCCAGTACAGGAAGTTCACCTCCTCCAGTGATGTTTGGAGCTACGGCATCGTCATGTGGGAGGTCATGTCCTATGGAGAGAGACCATACTGGGACATGAGCAATCAAGATGTAGGATATTTGCACAACCATATCACCTGAATAGAACAGAATCTCAGAACTTTGTCTTGCTAATATGCAGTGACCTCTAGTGGGGGAAAATCAGTTCTGCTTTACATGATGGTCTGATAAAACGAAATAAAAATAATTATTTTGAGAACATTTTTTTTTTTACAATAAAGTAGGGGTCAAGCTAATAACATATTCATCTGTATTTCCACTGAAAGCATGGTGAACTGTGTGCTTCCAGGTGATTAATGCCATAGAGCAGGATTACAGGTTACCTCCTCCTATGGACTGCCCCAGTACACTACATCAGTTAATGCTGGACTGCTGGCAGAAGGACAGAAACAACCGGCCTAAATTCAGCCAGATCGTGAACACCCTGGACAAAATGATCCGCAACCCTAACAGCCTGAAAGCCACCACCCCACTTTCTTCAGGGTAAGAATATGCAACCTGGAAAAATCTTTAGAACTTCACCCATAGAGCACATGATAGAGGCCATTCATGATCTCTAGCCTGTTATTAATAGTTCGCTTGTACCATTTTTATGTTTTGCTGAAAGATACAGTATATGTCATTTGGAGAACACTATTTTCTAAATGTTCGTGTAAATTACTGTTCTAAATGATGCAGTAAATACAACTCTGTTGTATTGTACTATACTTCTTGGCCTCCCTCTTGATGCTGTGTTTTTATGGTTTCACTCTAGCGTGCACCTACCTCTGCTGGACCGCAGCACTCCAGACTTCTCCAGCTTCAATAGTGTGGATGAGTGGCTGGACGCTATCAAGATGGGCCAGTACAAGGAGAACTTTGCCAATGACGGCTTCAGCTCCTTCGATGCCGTTTCCCAAATGACTCTGGAGTAAGTTTCTTTGTTCTGAGATCCTTTAAGCCAGGAGTGTCAAACTCCTTCTAGATAATGGGGCATTACCCCATTACATTTTCAATTACAATCAGTTTAGTATACCAACTACACATTAACATCTCTTCTTGAGTGGGATAATTTATTGGCATTTATAGGCCAGAATACACCCTGAATGGGACCTGCTTGTACATTGCAGGGCATCATGCACACACATATTCCCACCTGAGGGCAATTTAGCACAGCCAGTTCACTTAATGGAATGGTTTTTGGAGCTGAGAAGAAACCGGGGGGCCTGGAAGAAACCCACATGGACATGCAGAACCCCACATAGACAGCAATGCAAGCTTAGGATTGAACCAGGGACTCTGGAGCTTTGAGGCAGAGACACTACCTTCTGCGCCATCTTTTCTACCCAACAATGTAGTTTGCAAAATTATTTATAAATAAATCAGTAAACATGGCTCTGAAAATCCTAAATTAGTTCTCTTCGAAAGAGACATGGTTACAGTGTCAAATATTTAGCTAGCTAATGAAGAATTGCCTGGATTTTATTGCTGTATTTTGCTCCATAGTGGGATAACAGAGACTAGAGATTTTTTTTTTTCAAGTCAATTACAGTTCACACAATAATCTTACTTTAGAATACAGGTTCTAAATTTATTTTTTGGGCCAGATTAGAATTTCGATCATATCTTTGGGACCCCTACTTTAAGCCATGCTTATTGCTTTGATAGCAGTAGACCCAAGCCACTTTACAGCTTATAGGTTACACAGTCAACTCCAGAATTATTGGCATCCTTCAAGAAAATTAGCAAAACTAATACAGAGCCTTCATAACACGTGGGTGGTACAGTGATGTGGCAGGCAGCTCCCTAGGTGTAAATGTGTGTGTGTGTGTATGGTGCTCTGGGATGGACTGGTGTCCCACCTGCATTCCTAGGGCGGACTCCGGAATTTTGTCCTTAATTTGTCCTCTATTTGTCTTTCTCATCCTTACAGTGACATTCTAAGGGTGGGAGTCACTTTGGCTGGCCATCAGAAGAAGATTCTCAACAGCGTGCAAATGATGCGAGCTCAGATGAACCAAATCCAATCAGTGGAGGTTTGACCCTCATGCTTGGAGGCTCTCAGACTGACTCCCTCCTCCACCAGCCCCCTTGGATTCAGAGTTCAGCTGTAGTCCTTCCTGTAGAGATGTCCCCAGCAGGGAAGATCCTCAGGAGGGACTCCCACACAGCAATCACCCCCCAAAACCACCAGCACGCAGCAGACTGGATGGAGTCGGACAGTGATGTCTGGAGGCCCGCTCGTGTACTGTATTATTACAATCATAACATGAAAGAGAGTAACAGGATTCAAAGGGAGATGCTGATCATCACCAGTGTCTAGTTCTGTTAGATAATAAGACCCTTTAAAAGGGAAATAAGTAAAATCCAATTAGTCATCTATATCGGTACTAGTCTCATGAAAAAACCTTTGAGACAGAGAAAGCATATAGCTTAGAGTGGCACAGTAAAGAGAGGAGAGAAAGATGAAAATGGACCATGGACTAATGGCACAAAATGAGCCTTTTATACTCCTGTTGATGCCATATGGTAGGGAAGGATCCATGTGGCAACCCAAGAGGAGTAATGTAAAAATTGTGAAAATTAGTGACAAACAAGCCTGGAATACACTTTCTTTTTTAAGAACATTGTGGTGAATTTTTTTATTTCTCTTTTGTTTTTTTTTATTTTATTGTTTGTTTTGTTTTTGTTTTTTGGTAATACACTCACTGGTGACTTTATTAGGAACACCGTACTAACACTGCATAGAACCCCCCATGCTCTCAAAACAGCCTCGATTATAAATGGCATGGATTCCATAAGGTGTTGGGAACATTTCTTTGAGATTCTGGTCCATGACGTGATTGCATCACATAATTACTTCAAATTGCATATGCATATGCACAAAATGCATATTCATGCTGCTAATCTCCCATTCTTCCATCCCAAAGGTGCTCTGTTGGATTCAGATCTGGTGACTGAGGAGACCATTGAAGTACAATGAACTCGTATTCATGGTCATGGAACCAGTTTGAGACAACTTGTGCTTTGTGAGATTGTTCCAA
Organism: Pangasius macronema; assembly: GCA_037577455.1. Taxonomy (NCBI): domain Eukaryota; kingdom Metazoa; phylum Chordata; class Actinopteri; order Siluriformes; family Pangasiidae; genus Pangasius; species Pangasius macronema. The sequence goes on from CM074960.1 coordinate 9,130,215, forward strand.
GAAAGCAACCATTATACCACCACCTGGAACTGTTGACAAAGAGTCTGGTTGGGTCCATGGCTTCATGCTGTTACAATGAATTTTGATCTTACCACCTGCATCTCACAGCAGAAATCAAGACTCATTTACCTCATGCTTTGATCCAAAGCAACTTACAACTAAGAGNGTGGGATTTGAACTCAAGACCTTCCAATTAGTAGCCCAGTACCTTAATCACTGAACTAATACTGCCCCTCAGCCACTGTCCATAATTTTCTAACCTTCAGTTGTCTAGTTTTTTTTGCCCACTGTAGCCCATCCTCCTCAAAGTTCGACAAGTTGTGCATTTTGAGATAATTTTCTGCTCACCACAGTTGTAAAGAGTTATATCTGAGTTACCGTTATATATACCGTTATATCTCAAACCAGTCTGACCATTCTCCTTTGACCTATCCAATCAACAAGACATTTCTGCTCATAGAACTGATGCTCACTGGAATTTTTTTTGCACCTTTCTGTGTAAAGTGAATGTTGTGTGTGAAAATCCCAGGAGATCAACAGTTTCTGAAATACTCAAAACAGCCAGTCTGGCACCAACAACTTTTTCCCCCATTGTGATATTTAATGTGAACAGTAACTGGTGCTGTTGGTCTGTATCTGTATGATTTTATGCAGTGCACTGCTGCGTGGATAAATGCATGAATGAGCAGGTGTACAGGTTAGGTGTATTCCTAATTAAGTGGCCAAGTGAGTGTATATTTATTTATTTTGTCTTTTTAACATACAATATAATAAACCATATAGCTATTTCCAGATGATGAACCACATGCACACATATCACAGAAACTTAATGTTCTGACTTCATCACCGTTGCCGAACGCTGTTCAAGTTCACTCGCAGCGGCCTAAATTTGTTTGGATGTTGATTTACATTTTCTTTTCTACCTGGTGTTAATATGGTACGTGCACCCTAGTGACAAAGTAAATGTGCCCATGAATTTCTCATCAGATGTCATATTGTGCAAAGTTTGGATTCTTCTTTTCCTTCTGCTGTACTTGTTTTCATCAAATTCACATGATAATTAAAGTGTACAGCTGATTGGGTGCTGTTGAAATGCAAAGGCAGCTGTTTAATCTGAAAGATGGCCTGATGTGGGGCTGACACTGACACTTCACAGCACTTTTTCAGTTGGCTTTTTGAAATCTCTGTTTTGTAATGATAAAACATTGTGAGTTAATAATAATGATATGTACATTAGGTGATATAGTATAGGGCAGTTAATCTGCATAGTGGCGTGTCAACAGTTATGGCTGTTGTGTATACAGATGTGTTAACACATCATGGTCATTTGAAATCATTTGAAAAATGTCTTCAGTCATACCGCTACCATTTTTTAAGCAGCCGTTCTGAGTTTTGATATAATCTCTACATATGGTAGAATTTCACTGTAAGGTTTATTAACGCGAGTCTGATTGAGTCCGTGATCATGTACGACACAAAACAAGCTTAATTCACAGCTGTAAATCTTTACATTTGCTAGAAGATTTGTATTTTAAAACACACCCTTCCGTTCCATAAATATGGACAAGCATCTTTATTGGTGCAACTGGTCCTTGCTATACAGTCACTTGGAATCAGTCACTGATTAATTCACTTGTACAAAAGTGTATAACTCAGTTCCATTGATTTGTTGTAAAGTACTTTACAGTCTGTAAATCTTTTTATTACTGACTTTTTTTTTATTTATTTGAAATTTCAACTTTAAGTCAGATGTTTCTAAATACTGCACATTTCTAACACAAACCCAAATCCAGTTGTTGAGTTTTCACTGTGACAATCATGTGTCTCCTTTCAACTCCATGTGCTTCCTTTCATTTAGTAATCCAGTCTTCCACTTTTCACTCACATTCTCACATTTTTCTTTGTTTGGTTGCAGAGTTCATCATAGAGATGTGGCATCATGCTGTACATGTGAAACGTTTGGGATATTTGCTGTATATTCTTTTCATTATCTAAGGTACAAAGACTATGATGACAGAAATACAAGGATCTAAGCGTCTCTCAGGCATGTCCATGACGTTCTACATGCACCCATTGTTCTTTGTACTCATGGTGCAAATTTCTGCCTTGTTTGGACCAAACTTTGCCATCTTGTATTACTGAGAAAGGAAAGGGAAATTAAAGGAATTGACCAATCAGTGTTGGTTGCTCTAAGTCATGTATCCTGTCATGTACTGCTTATTTCAGTATAATTGCAGAACACTTAGAGTGCACATTAGCTGTCCTTTTGCTTTTCCAAGCCACATGTCACTGTTAACAATTCATGCCTTCCCTACAAGAGAACAGGACCATGATATGAGATCAAGTAAGATAGTAATCTCAAATAAAGGAATAGGGGTGGACAAATCATAAATCTTCCAGCAGTAACTCGTGACTATAGATTTTAGTGAGGCGGGACCATATTAAGAATGACATCAAATAAAATAAATGAAATCAAATACATTAATTAGTAATAAGGCTATCAAACATGACTTATGCTATAGGATAATTGTCTACTGAATTTTTAGAGTAACCCTGTAATAGGCAGTTGAGAGTCGACAACATACATCATACAGCACATAGTCTAGTAGCTCGTTTTTAGATGTACCATTGTTCAGCTGTGTTCAAGGTAATGTCTTTAACCAGGGTTGACAGGTTTCAGCAAATTTTCCAGCCTAACTACACGTCAAAAACCACACAAAATACACTGGGCATTGGAAAAGCATGACTTTTTCTTCTTTTCCTCAGCCTTTGTGAGGGAAATAAGCCTAGCCATCCATCCATTTTCTACACAGGGTCACGAGGGAGTCTGGAGTCTGTCCCAGGGGACTCGGGGCACAACACAGGGGAGACTCCAGACAGGGTGTCAACCCATCGCAGGGCACAATCACCCACACACTCCCATTCACTCACTACAGACAATTTAGAAATGCCAATCAGTCTAAAATGCGTATCTTTGGACTGGTGAGGAAACAAGAGTGCCAGGAAACCCCTGAGCACATGCAGGGAGAACCTCTGGCTATTCTAGACCATTTCACTCTGTGAGCTCTCCACCTGAATCCAGGAATTAATTTCAGAAGCAGCCAGCATGACAGCCCAGCACACAGGTTGAATATGTGCCAGGTGGGTTCCACATGGGCATGGGCTCTGAATGGGTTCATAAATGGGTTGTTCCTGGAGCCTAGTTGGGCTGCCCAAAATGCTTTTTCTCATCAGCGGTCATTCTCACATATCTATTTGAGTGGAGGAACAGCAGCAGTTCACGGCTGGAGCCTAAATCTAACACGACCTTGCATTAACAAGGTAAGTTGTGTCTTGAGTGTTTATGTACAGTTACGTTTCTGTAATAAAATTATGCTTTAAAATGCTTTTAAAAAGATGCAGTTAAATTTTACAGTTTAAGGATTAGACAGCTAGATAGTGGTTACGCATACAGCCCACATCTTTCTGTTGGCCATTTTTTAATTTTACACCCATTTCCCACTAAAATATGATCGCTTTCTAGCTAACATCTTAACAACAGTGAATTCTAGTGATCTACTTGCTGAAGCTCAATTGGCTAGTTGCAATACTACCTCTGCTCCAGCATTTTCTGAGGACTAGTTTTTTGTTATCCTTCCATAAATGTTAAATAAATGTCTCCTAGAAAAAAACATGTCACCACACCAACTATTATACATCTTTCTTTGTTATTTTTTTTAAAATCCTTTTATTATTAGTCATATATTATGTGGGGTGTCCACCATACAAGTCCCTGTGTATGAGCTGCTTCTACAGACATAACAGTGTCTTAAAACGCATTAAAAGTGCATTAATATAAACCTTTTGTTCATGTTATGGTCAGAACTACAGTCAGAGCCATGCGGTCATACGCACACGCACACACACACACACACACACACACACACACACACACACACACACACACACACACACACACATATACTGGATTAATCAGGAGTTCTCATCTTATCTTATCTTATATATGTACAGTAATATTTGTTGGAGCCATACAGCTTTTTATTCCTGAACTTTCTATTCACAGAACACATTTTATTTAAGTAGATATAGGAACAGTCCTACCATATTAAAGCCACTAGATGTCAGTGAGACTATAACTGTGTGTGTGTGTTTTAGAAAGGTCAGGAGTAGCAAGCTAAGAGACTTAATTATCAAATACACAAACACAGGAATATGGGTACATGTATTCTTCTTATTATTATTATCCTCTATGTACTGAATTTTAGGTGCATATTTTGATAGTTCATGTTTCTGATATTTTTTTCAATCTGTGCCCACTGTAGTGTTCCTGCCTGACAGGAGTAGAAAGTAATGTGGTCTTCTGCTGTATTATCTGAGCCTCCATGTTTGGCATGCTGTGCATTCTGAGATGCCTTTCTGCTCATCATGTTTGTAAAGAGTGCTAATTTGAGCTACCGTAACCTTCCTGCCAGCTAGAACCAGTCTGGCCATTATCAGCTGACCTCTTTCATCAACAAGGTGTTTCTGCCTGCAGAACTGCTGCTCACTGGATGTTTTTGTTTTGCGCACTATTTGTGGCACCAACAATCATGCCACTGTCAAGGTCACTGAGATTTTTTTCTCGATTCTGATGTTTGATTTGAGCATCTACTGTGTATCGGCATGATTTTATGAACATTTAACGTGTATCGGCATGATTTTATGCACTGGACTGCTGCCGTCTGATTGGATGAATGAGCAGGGGTGTATAGGTGTTCCTAAAAAAGTGGCCTGTGTGTGTGAGAGAGAGTGAGAGAGAGAAAGAGTAGATAGATAGATAGATAGATAGCCCATGTAATCATGTGAATGGCCCTGACGCACAGATTGCTGCCCCAAAATGCATGTCCTAACTGCAATATCTTTTTTTCCTAATAACTTCAGATTAAATCCCTTACGTCACACAATGTTGTGTGTTGTCCCTGAGTTTATCTTTGAAACAAAACTCACAGAGGCTTCCAGGCAGCCATTAGGATTAATTACATTTGCGTTCATCTGTTCCCTGCAGATGCTCTTGCTTCGCCCTCTTTGCAAGGCAGCAGCAATCGGGAGCTGGCTGTGCTTCTTACACCCTATAATCTGCTCCAGCTTGTTTGGAGGTTATTTTCAGAAAGTGAGACTGCACATCCTCAAAAGCTTTTCGAGTGTGACCTCACAGCAGCAAGGCCACGAGACTGCCTAAATACTGCTGCCTGCCCAAACTTGTCCATCTTCCTGACGTCAGCTAGAGCCAGAAAGACACAGAGAGGAAGGTGATGGGGTATTAGCAAGCAGTCAAACTGTGGAGAAAAGTCTCTTGGGATGATGCATGACGGAGCAGAGGAATACTCAATATCTGCTCCATTTAAGATTTCAATATAAAAATCCCATCAAGTAGCAGTCAGGGGGCTGATTGAATCGGTTTTATGTGGCAGGGTACAACAATACAGACACTACGTTTTTAACAGGTAGACATAATTTATTGAGGGTAAGCAAAGTCAAATGGAAAACAGGAGTGAAACCAGATAGATTGCTGCCAAGCCCATCTGATAAACCAAAATGTCACCTCTGTCTTCTACTAATGGGAAGTTTAGATTGGTGCTGATTAGTATAAACTTGTCATTTATATGCTGACATGGTAACCCAAATTCCAATACCTACTGTAAAAATTATTCCAGTAGGTATTGTAATTTGGGTTTTCCTCCCACCTTGCAAAAACATGTAGCTGGGTTTACTACACTAAATCATCTCTTGGTATGAATGAATGTGTGAATGCATGTGTGCATGGTGTCCTGCAGTGGACTGGGGTCTCATCTAGGGTGGATTTCCGCCTCATGCCCAGTGATCACAGGATCCACCAGTAGGCTCCGGATCCACCAGAACCCAGACCAAGACAACACAGTTACTGAAGATGAATGAACGAATGAATGAATGAATTTTGTATGATTTGCTGCTCATGCATTATGAAAGACATCTAATAAAGCTAATTTATCACAATGTCAACAAATTCTGTAACAGACATTCTATTTCATGTTCATGTTCATATTTTATACTGTCATTCAGAAAGTTGTTCTCTCTTGCTGTATGCGCTTTTCACATTCAGGCATGATTAGAGTAGCATAGTCTCACTCTTGGCTATGTTCCCTAGCATTAAGGCATAAGCGCCGAGATATCACCTGGATTAAAAGGTCCCAAGGTTTCAAACCCTGTGTGCTCTTTTGAAATATGCCGACACTCTGTTACCTCATACACACATGCACCACTGCACACAGGAAGGCCATCTCATGTTTCCGATCTCCAGCCAGCTCTTAGAGGTAGATTCTAGCCTGGCTATCAAACCCGACTTGCGTGCCACAGCAGTCTTACATGTTCACTATTCTTAGGCTGTTTAGTGTTTGCTGTATTTTCCACCCTGGCACCTCCTTTAGACTGCATGCCTACTGTAATGCCTACTGTTTGCAACAGCATGCCACTCCTGACATTCATCATTTATTCAGATCCTGAACATTAATGGCATATGGCATGTCGCCTAACCCACTGGTAGGTTATCCTTTACTTGCCTCTCATCCATTAATGAAAATGTCATTTCCTGGGTATCTGTCAAATAGATAAGGTCAAAGTTAAGCCTACAGTGTTCTGAGGGTACTTTGTAATTGCAGTTAGCCTATGAGCCTCCATGTGCTGTAAATGGGATGCACCCCGTGTTCTCAGGATGTGTGTGTGTGTGGGTGGGTGTATGGATGTGAGTGTGAGGGTGTGTGTGTGTTGGGCTGGAGGATTTCAGCAGTATACACTATCGAATAATAAATCTAAACTCTAGTGATAGAGAACCAAACTAGAGAGCTTAAAAAGAAATGTCATGAGAGCTGGGCTAAAGAGACAGCGCTAGTCTGAAATGTGTAAACAATAGTGACTGTTACTTATTCCAGTGTGATATAAGGAATGCATGATGTACAGCTCTAAAAAAAGGTTATCCTCCCCGTGGAGACTCGTGGTCATGTTGACACTCACTATCTCACTTTTTCAGACAGTAATCTGTATGCAGATGGCTCCGGGTTTGTGCTCATCACCATGGCAATGGAGCTGGAATATGTATTCGTATGCCGATTGCATGGGGAGGACAACTGAAAGGAAGCTAAGCGTCACTGTCTGTGAGCAGTACTGCCTTCTGTGCATCTTCTCTTTCCAACTGACTTGATGGGTCAGATATTTTATAGCCAACAAGCTGTGCATCATGCACGGTGAACAACAGAAGTGGATGGGATAATGGAGACTTGCCCCAATAAGGCATCACCCACAGACGGTCTATGGCATCAGCACTGACTGTGGGTTAACCCAGACAAGCACACATCCCCCTTTGTCACATTCCCTCTTCTGCCCAACCCCCCCTTCACACCCCCAGCTTGCTTCTATTTACCTCTCTCCTAATCCCCAGCATCTCTCTCTCCCTCGCTCTCTCTCTCTCTCTCTCTCTCTCTCTCTCTCTCTCTCTCTCCCTCTCTCACACACTCCACTCTATCCTCCTCCTTCACGCTCAGAGCGAGCAGGCTGCCACACGACCCACACTGCCTGCTATGTGATCTCTTGGAAAACAGCGTTTCGTGTCTTTCTGTGTCTTCCGTGTCTTTCGTGTCTTTCATCATCTCTTTGATGATGCTGAACCCTTATTTACATTGTGATCTAACAGGCGAGGAAAGATGCCTTCGCAAAAACCCTGACTCCTTTCTCTTCCTTATGCTCCCCCCTCCCTTCACCTCATCTTCTTCCCCCTGACCCTTCTCTGTCTCCCCTCTCCTTTGCCCCTTTCCGAACCTCCCTTTCCTTAAACCCCCTGTTCTCCCTTTCACCTCTCACCCACTTGACAATGTTCTCATGTGTTCGCTGGCTTCAGCCTTTCCTTGCCTTGCTCTCCTCTGCCTTAGTCACTTGGGGTCAAAGCTGTCCATCCAGCTGCATGTGTCCAGATCATCATACCGTGGACTGCACCGGTCGAGGGCTCACCCGTTTACCAGACTCCTTCCCCCTGGACACACGGAGGCTCATTTTGTCCAATAACTGGATACCTGGGATCCCCTCAGATTTCTTAGTTCTCTACAGTGATCTGGTGTACCTGGACCTGCGGAATAACTCTCTGACCAGGCTGGAGCCAGGGACACTGACCAGCTCCTCCAGGCTTGTCTACTTGGACCTGGGAAGCAACAACTTTACCGAGATCCCCTCGGGGACTTTTGGAGAGTCACGCAGCCTGATCAAGCTTCGTCTGGGTAACAACCCCTATCTGAGCATGGTGAGCGAGGGTGCCTTTTCAGGCCTCACCTCCTTACGAGAGCTGGAGCTGGAGAAGAATGGCCTCTCTGGCCTGGATGTCAGAGTGCTGAGCCAGCTGCCTTCCCTGAGAGTAATACGTCTGGAGGGGAACCCCTGGGTGTGCAACTGTCATTTTGCCAAATTGTTTTACTGGCTGAACGAAAATCGTCACAAGCTCTCAACTGGTAAGCTGCTCAGAATCAAGTTTTTGATATTGTCTATTCACAGAAATCACACGTACTTTCAAGATCCAGTTTGAATGTTTAAACTAAACTAGCTCTGAACTTGCCTCAGAGAACATTTGACATCTACTTTACAAGAGATCAGTTGCATTCTGATGTCCATTTAACACAAATAACAATGCACCAATTGTACATGCTAGTTCAGATATTTAATGTTTTAACTGTTTTTTGTATGGAATTGTGATGGTCACGTCCCAAGTTATCACCACTCGTCAGATCTAGGTACTATAAAATTCAGTTCATGTTGTCAGTGTTCCCAGTGAACATCTTTAAAAGATAAGACATGTGACATGACATACCACTGACTAGAACACACTTGAATAATACATGAGAATGACAAAGAGACTAGCACTGCAGGCGATTACAACATGCTAAATTTTCATTCATGTGCATAATTTAAAAAAGCATATAGTATTCAATGGTACAAATGCCCATTGATTTTTTCTCCTACTGTTTTCCTGATAGCTAGACATTTTATATATATAAAATATATGGGAACGTCTGAACCTGAAGCTACTGTAGACATGAAATCTCTAGTTTGTTGATTCCCAGTTCTGTGTAATAGAGGTCAATCAGTATCAGATGTGGGTTCAAGGTCTTTCTGTTTCTTGATGACCTGCCAATGTAGACATTGAGTAAGAGGATGAAGAATAACATTCACTTTCTTTCCCTTTTTTTCCTGCGTTGGTTCTTTAACTCACTGCATGAAATCTGGATTATGTAATTTAACTACCAAAATTAAGTATGTGAAATCAGTGTAGGAAAGAGCTGAAAATATCTGGAGTCATGTTACAATTGTTTTATAATGTGCTCCTCGATTAGACTTAAATGTCAATGTCATTACTTTATTCATCTGTAATTTACTGAGTGTAATTTACTGTAAACATAATAACTGTCACTATGACTGAGACAATCTGCTCTTTTATTTACAAATCGTGAGCCTTTTTGTTAGATTGGTCTTCAAATAATTTTGCAAACGTTTCTTATTCTACTGTTTCCTTTAAATAGATCCATGCGTTCCAGCTAACTATTAATAGTAAATGGGAATGAAAATGTCAGCTGAAAATATCGATGACTTTTACGATAACAAAAGGAGTAGTCAGTTCTTTCTGTGCAACAGTATAGGATTACACAGATTAATATGAAACCAAATAAAATAGCTACACGAGACACAATACAAAATGTAATCTTAAAGTAATCTAGATTACGCTTTTAAGTAATGTAAAATATTATGTTTCTATTTAGTCATGGAATTTGTAATTAGCAGCATACAAGAGTTGTATTTACAAGCCTATCCAACACCGTTAACATGTTTTACTTAGTTTAAAAATAATAAAACAGAAACTCAGTAAATAAACTTATTAATGCTTTGTGGAGTACAATCAAAACTTTGTAATTAACAACTGGAAGTTGCATTCAGAGTATTCATACCACAAATTTAACGACAGATCTAAGCTCTGTTCAGAGAGTTATGTGGGAATTGCACATGTTAAGATTTCACGACTTTGATTTAGAATCTTGTAGCTACTTTAAATAATGCACGTTGCCACATGATAGAAAAAAATGCAACATAATAGGGTGCATACTGTATCAAGTGCTATTTAATTAGCTGCTGTCGCAATGCTCTTTCCAGCTGTGGCTTCTTTGGGAATTATTTTCTTGGAGCAAATTATTTAGCCATAATTGTGCTGTATTGTCTGAGATGAGCTGCTCAATATTAATTTCTTTTATTTTATTAATAACTGTTACATAAAAGCAATATGACACCCACAGTCGTGCTGTACTGAATATCAGCATGGCTGTGAGTACCTGCAGCATTCTGCCTGCAGCCTCGTGCCTACGGCCAAATCATAGTCCTGCTGATGTTCACCACAGCCGTGCTTGTGCTTGTGCTTGTGCTTGTGTGATATTGCTTAATTAGCTAAATCTACTATAATCTACTATGTGCTAAATCTACATTATATCAAGATAGCCTTTAGATTAAATTATAAGAAGCATACAAGACAAATGAAATCAATAATATTTATTCTGAAACCTATAACCTAATATTCCCTAACTTACATACTTCCAAATATTAAGATGTTAGCTAAGGAAAGAAGTTCTTAACAGAAAATAAATTGAAACCTACTTGGACAGCAGCTTAGCTAACCCTCATAAGACCCTCATAAAATGAAGGCATGCATATAGACAGAGATTTCACCTATTGTGAAATTCTCACATATATTATATGTGTATTTACCTATTTATTTGCAGATATACACTGTATATATATATCACATACAGAGTTCAGACCTATATTTATTGTGTCAGCCATTACATTATTTGCTGTGTAGGAGATCAAGGGAGTGTTTTGTGGTGATTTTTAGGAAAGCCAGAATGAGTTTTCTTTGCTACAAGAGTGAAATCAAACAGTCTATAGTCATTAAGGGCTGTAATTCTTAATTTGAGGCATCTGCAGTTTTTACAGTACATTGAAATGCTGCACAGTGACGTTGACACTCTAGTCAATTCAGGTCAGTCAGCTCAAGCTTTTCAGAACAGGCTTAGTTCAATGAGAAGCAGCTATTTGAGGGGGCACGATGATTTGCCTACCGCTTTGACTGTTGTGTAATTGTCATGCAATTATCCTTTTTTTTGCATGCAGCCTTATAATGGATCCATACAGAAGGTTGCTTTTAGGAGTCATCTGCAAACCTTGAGGAGTTTGATGGAAAAACAGATGTGCAGTTGTTTGTGTATGGGGAGGAAAGCAGGGCGCAGAGCACAAAGCCTTGTACCAGTGTTGATGAGAGTTAAGTGGTCTGATTAGTGCTGGCTCATCTGAACATCTTTCCTGGCCAATAGAAAGTCTTTAATCCATTGGCAGCTGGAGTCAGGTAAATGAAACTAGGTGAGTTTCTTGACTAGCAGTTCTGGAATGACAGTGTAAAAATTAACAGGATTCTCACACATATTATATGTGTATTTACTTGCAAATATACGCTGTATATACACATACAGACCTATATTTATTGTGTCAGCCATTAAATTATTAGCTTTGTAGGAGATCAGGGGAGTGTTTTGTGGTGAAGCCAGAATGAGTTTTCTTTGCTACAGGGGTTAAAGCAAATAGTCTACAGTCATTAAGGGCTGTAATTCTTAATTTACAAAGGCATATATCTAGATCACTCTAATTAGACAATTAATACGAGTCTTCGTTATTTTTTAGACATTTGCGATCAATACTATCTACTATCTACTACTATATTATCGAGGACTTTTATCTTGTAGGCTGTTCTGAGACCCTCAAGTGCATCAGTCTTTAACTCCATAGTCAGCTTATTCTGTTAAGTCATATTATTCAGTATATTCATAACAACCATGACTTTATAAGTAGCTAGAGTAAAATCACTAGGAAATGTTTGTCATTATGAGAGTAAGGAATGCAAGTTTGGACCCACTGACAGGTCCAAGGACTTCATAAAACCCTCATTTTCAGTCTGTTTAAGATCTAAAAGCTTGTTCATTAATAGATCCTTAAATATAAACATTGTTTAGTTTCTTATTTTTAATGCCATTCTATGTTTTTGGTTTGTTTTGTGGCACTAATGGTGATTAAGTAGGTAAAACATGAAAGGTGAGCTGTTACCTAATGATTACCACTGCAAAGTTGATTATTCTTCAATATTATCATATCCCAAAGTGCTTTATTCCTCTTACACCACAGCAATATGCCAACAATTAATTTTTTTTTAACTTAAAGTACATGTCAAAATTTTATCCGTTAATAGTTAAATTTAATGTTGTTGAATGTCTGTGAGGCAAGTTAGTTCCTGTTATCACTTACATTACTGCAGCTGTAAATAGTCATCCCTTCACTGATCTCTCTTTTTCTTTCTCTTCAAGTTAATAAGACCAAAATGCTTTTTTATGGTTACAAACTCTTACAAAGTGCTGAAACTGGGAGAGACTCCTTCCATAAATGTTCAAATAATGAAAAATAACATTTCCTTACAGAAAGCTTCACCATATCAGCGACCTTCTGACCAATCAGATTTGAGAATTCAGCAGCACCATGTTCTATAAACTGAAATAAAACATACCCACCAGGTGTGCAAACACGTCTGCCAGTGTAGAACTACAAATAAAATGTGATTGACTCTAGATTGCAGCAACAAAGGTTTTAAGAGGTTTAAAGTCTTCCTCAGAGTGTATCTAGTGCACGCTTTATCTAAACAGTTAAAAGCATTTTTTTGATCACGTGGGTTTGTATGTCTGTGTGAGATTTGTATACTTAGAGGTAGCTGCTGTGTAAGACAGTTGTAATCTTCCATGACATACAGTACTTAAGACTGGAAGAGTGTGTGGAGCTTAGAGGATGGCCACGTGATAAAGGAGGCTGAGGTCACTGAATCTCTTGTGTGTGGAAAAGCCCTTCTGGTTGGACTGACTCACACACACTCACTGCCACACTCCATGATATTGTCTGACTTCTGCCAAAGACATATGTCAATCACGCTGGTGTCTCTATCATTACAGGATGTGCAATGCATAAAGACCTATGATGAAACCACTGCTATTTTCAGCACTATTGTCATTGTTGTGGCAATTGATTTGTATTAAATATTTATATGAAATCGATGTATATTTAATGATATTCGAAGCCTTAGAATAGGGGAAAGGTTTGGGTTTATTTGACCACTATATTTTTTGAAACATTGTAATCTGGTATGTTGTCTTATACCAGACACTGGTTTTAAAATGATCAGCACAATTAAGTACTGAAACAAACACTTTTGCATGTGCAAACATTATAGGATAATAATCAAGGACAGGGGGGTGTGATGCAGCCTGATGCGAAGTGGAGTTCATGTTACCACCCTGAAGGTGATTTTATTACAACAATACATCCCATAGTGTTTTTTTTTCATCTTATACCACAACAATTTACCAATCTTTCACTTATTAAAAAATGAGACATTTTACTCTTAACCATTTATAATTACATTTATTCTTGGGAAACAGCCATGAAGCAAGTTACTTACCTAATAGCAGCTATAAACAGCTGTTCCCTCACCAGCCTCTTTTTTCTTCTCAGCTTGTCCACTTTCCTGTGTCACAAAACCTAAAGTTACAGCTTTACCTCTGACTTAACTCTAGCAGTGTCACTGAGGGCCCCTTCCAAAAATGCTACCTTAACATCTATTCACAGGAAAGTTCACTATATCTACTATTGTACACGAGGATCCACCATCTACCATACAAGTTGTCACTATAGAAACGATACCATATTTAAATAAGCACATTAACACAATGTGCAAAGGGCAGTGGTCGCTCAGTGGTTTAGACGTTGGCCTACGGATTGGAAGGCTGTGAGTTCAAATCCCAGCACTGCCAAGCGGCCACTGCTGGGTCCTTGCTCAACGCCCTTAACCCTCAACTGCTCAGCTGTATAAATCCGTTAAATGCAAGTCACTCTGCACAAAGGCGTCTGCCAAGCATTATAAATGTTAATTTACAAACCTGTGATTTGTCTTGCAGCTCGAATTAATGTCTAAGTCTTGTTATTGAAAATTAATCAACGCCTTCTTGGCAATCAGATTTGAGAATTCAGTGCACTGAGCCTCATCCTGTTAATGTTGAACAAGGTTGGAGACACTTGTAGAGGATCTTAGTCTACCCCTCTATGCCTCAAAACATTTCCTGTTCCATTATATTCTTTGTTTTGTGCATGTAGAACCGTTCTCATTCAATTCAGGATTTGCCGCAGGATTTAACATGTTTTAAAATCCCAGACACCGAATTGGCCATTGCAAAACATGATTTTGTGTACTTCATCCATGTGGTGTTCAGCACTGCATTCTGTAGGCTGCTCTCACAAAGGATTTTATTACTGCTACCATTCCAAACTGTTTGTTCTTACTGAGGTGGCGTCTCAGCGTTTTGAATATGCAGCAATCATCTCAACTCTGCAGTAAAACTCTAAAACTCTTTGAGGCCTTCTTTGCTGCTCTTACCATCCTCCACACTGTGTGGGGGTTCTGTATGCTCATGCATCCAATTCCTGCCAGATTTTCAACTGTTTCAGGATTTGAAACTTTTTTATGGTGCTGATTACTTGTGTTTCAGTATAGATTAGCATTTGAACAGCTTTGAAAGGAAATGGTTTGGCTTGGCAGGATTGTGAATGTAAACAGGAAGGAGGAAGGAGCAGTGACCCTGTATTGACAGCACTCTTTAAACTGTCACTGTATGTTTTTTTTTTTTTTCCCACAGAGTCCATTTCAGTGTGAATGTGATTCATCATAAAAATGTCTAGCAGTGTGGCTATATTACGTAGGAGATGTTCCACTTTAAATCTATCATCTGGCATTGTTGAAAAGAGATTAAAGTCATTTCCATGAAAACAGAGACCAACCTAGAAAATATTCCAAATGACAACTGAATAAATAGAAACAACTGTTGTGTAATGGGCCTTGACTGGTTCATAGTGATATTATTTAAAATAAATAAGCAAAAGAGCCACTATTCATGTGCACTATGGAATAATTATATACTGTAATGTATTTATAGTATATTCTGTACTGTGAACCTACAATGTGTCAGAGCACATGAACTCTTAGTACAACACTGCTGTGATGCAGAATTGTCAACACTTGAAAAGAACATCTGAATCAGTCTGTTTGTAATAAACAGAGTGTTCAAATCTTTACTGTTGAATTTCACACAATCTACCAATTTCTAGTGATCAGTTGCTGAATTCAGTGGACTGTGTACATGATTAAAATGTACACTATTAAACGGATCTACAGCATACCTCTGAACGCATCTGCCTTTAGGTACATACACACATAATATTAATATATACATATTAACATTACTAATATTTTTGTCAATTTTGTGTCTTTTCACATTTTAAATTGTTGTATTAGTTAGGTTACAAATCAGGCTTATTTACACATAACACAATATTTAAAAAAAAAAATCAAGTCAAAAAACAATTGTTTGTTAATAACAGTTTTTTTGGACACTGCCACTTTACTTACTTTACCAACAGTCTCCATACAAAGGGGACTATGTATGCCAGCACCATGTCGGTTGTGCCTTCGTCAGTGGAGGTTCATGGACGCGCACTTCTTGGTTGGTCTGCAACACTTCCAGTCTTTTAGAATTTGTTAATAGGTTTGGCAGGAGTGTCGTGTGTCATGTGCTTGCCATGTTTCTTGTTAAAGTCCATCGCAACCTTGCAACAGCTTCTCGATCCAGGCATGAGAATGATTTCAGTACGTTCTTCTTTTGTCAAATGCATTCTTAAAGGCTATCTGAAAAAATATATATATATATAATATAATATATAATATACAACATATTGCTAAAAATCGTTAACTGTTAGTTCCCCTATAAATGGAGACTTTTGGAATACACTGTATTTACCACTTTTGTTATTAATAATAAAATTAAAACATAATCTCAGTGAAATCTAAATGTATTTGTCGATTAAATACATTTTTGTTGTCTTCATTTTGTCNTTAAAACATTATAATTCTTTCTCTTTTTTCAGATTTTGTATTAATGTTCAAGTCTTTTTAATATCATGCACAATATTTGGGGGCTTGCCTCATGTCTCACTCTCTGACGTCTCTCTGTACCCCTGCAGGACTGGAGGGAATGGAGTGCTCACTTCCAATGGACGGAAGACAGATCTCTCTGAATATGCTTTCTGAGGAGAGCTTCCGGGAATGTTGGGGGATATTGTCTCTTAAAGACTATCTCATCGTTATTTTCTCTGGGATCTGTATGTCAGTAGCTGCCATTATTTCCAGCTTCTTTTTGGCCTCCATCATCCACTGCTTCCAGCGGCTTAAAGCCAAGAAGACAGATGAGGAGGAGGGGGAAGAGTGAGCTTCAGCTATGCTTCAAAGCCTCGTCCTTGACAGATTCACTACTACTGCACCTCAGTTTGGACAGCGGATGGAGAGCCATGTGTCCATATAAAAAGTCCCTAGATTAATATATTGGAGAGACTAAGGTGAGGCTGAATACGCCACCATATGGCCAGTGACTCATAACCTCTCTGAATGATGCAAAATGTCGGAGCACTTTTATACTTGAATACAAATTACTCAACGAAGCCTTAAAATGTAAACTGTTCTAGTAACAACACTGCATAAATGTGTTCCAGGTACCTGTATTCAGGCTGTTAATTTCTGAGGTACTGAGCAAAATCATTCATAGCATATTGTCACGGATTTGCTATTTTTATGTAAATCAGCAAGCTAGTGAACAGTTTCTGTTGTTTTTTTTGTTTTAGTTTTTTGCTAATGTGGAATTGAATCTCACTGAAAACTAGTAAAGTTTGTGAACTTGCACTTTAAGATAGATGATATATTGCACATAATCCCAGTAAGCCATAAAGTAGGCTGTCATATTGACTCAGGTCACCAAAGAATTTCCTAGAAATGAGTATTTTGTTACTGAGACTGGAATGGGTGGGTGAGGGATTGAGATATGCATACTAAAGCTCTAATCACTGATGTCGACAGAAATTTACAAATTGCTCACAACTGTGTAGATATCATGCTTCCCATTTACAAGATTATGTACTTATATATCGAGTGTGACCAGGGGACAAAATGTTGAGAATGAAACTATGAAATCAAATGTATTGCAACACTTTCCTTTTTTTACTTTGTGTACAATGAAATAAATGGTGACGCCAAACTGTTAAACAATTGAAATATTGCAAATGCATTGTCTCTTATAAAGTCCTAATCAGTTTTTGTGGAGATCTGGATCTGGACATGGAGACTGGAATCCCACAGGACCCAACAAATGAATTGGTAATTACTGAGGTCCACACTTTGTTGAGTAGTTTGACAAGAGTATTCTAAGATACAGCAAAAATCCTAGGACTGGTCCACAAAAAAGTAGGTTTAGAATAATATGTAAATCAAATTCTAAGTGGGTGGAGGTGAATCTTGAGCCTATACTGGGAACACTGTTTGTGAGGTGGGAATACACCCTGCATAGGACGTCAGTCTATCGCAGGGCACCACACACTCATTCATGCACTCATTCAAACCTAGGGGATCGAACCTGGGACTCTGGAGCTGTGAGGTGGCTACCCTGTGCACCACCATGGTGGGTGGAGCTTAATGGTTGATACTGGTTTGGAATTAGCCATAGAATCAGACGAATGAAGAATTTCATCTCTGGGCCTCAGGGTTCTCAAGATATGATATATAATCTAATATAATATAATAAGTTCTGATATAGCACCATCATTAAGCCAATTTGGCCCAACAACTTCTGGTTCAGTCTGTTTTAGATTTGTTTTTAATTTTGTTTTATGGGAGAAAAATAGGAAAAACTCAAGCAAAAACAATTTGATTCCAACACCTTTGGTGCTTGGACCCCTAATTATTAAGTGCAGGAGTGGGCGGGATTGATCAAGAGTGCCTGTAGGAGTGGATGGGATTGAGCAGAATTCCTTCGGGAGTGGACAGGAGTGAGGTTTAAAATTGGTCCCATGTGCACCTCTGTTGTGGCCACTTTTTTCTTTACATCACTACTGTTCAGGTGCTTTATTGCTCAGCTTTGCTTCCAACATTATAGAAAATGAACAGTATTCAGTACCTTGTGAGAAAAACAACTGTAATGCAGGGATTAATACCGGAATATGATCTCATGTCTGGCCAATAGAAAGATTCTCTCAAAGAAGCTCGGTGTGAGTGTAAAATAAAGAGCAGAAGAAGACTTTGTTTTCTGCTCTGTGCAGAATACTGCTACATGTTGTAGTTTTATGCATGCCTACTTTTCGGAGAATTAAAAATATTCATTGTGTCACCAAAAAAAAACAAAACAAAAAAAAAAAACACACACAACCTGCTGCTCAGTTTGCCATACATTAATGATTATGACACTAATACGTTTTATGGTACAGTAACATCTATACAATGGTAAATATTTATATTTATTCGGTTAATCAAATTGTCAAGACACATTTTCTGAGAGAAGACCAACAAAATGAGAGGTGTACATCTGCAGTGTGTGGGAGGCATACTCTTACAGCACATGTACTGTAGCAGCAACAATCTGGCTGCACATCTTTGATCAAAAAAAGTAATGTGAGAGAGAAAATAGCTAGATTTATAGCCTTTTTTGCACATTTGACATTTTATCTTTGATTCCCCATATTACTCATAATCACAGCATTGTTGTTTCAATTGTCATTCACTTGTCTGTTTGCATCATTCTTACATTTTACATTTCATCCAATTATATAAAATGCATTATGGTATGCATTTAAATGTGACATTGTTAGCACAATTCTATGTACAAACACATGGCAAGCTGTAAATTAATCTCAATAATAGGAGTAATATTTACAGGCATTACTCCAGGTGATGAGATTAGGAACATGTATAGAGAGAGACTGTGTTGGATGGAGGGTGACCCAGACTGCACAACAGTGATTTGTGTGCTTCAAAGCAACCTGACAGAGCACACTTCCAGCTTCGGGGCATGATGAAGCAAACAAGCCACAGACAGAGCTTCAGACAAAGCCACGTCTGGATGGGGCTTCTCTACAAATGCCACACTGATGTGAGATAAAAGCACTGCCATTATTATTACCAATTTATTTCTCCCCTCACGTCCCGAGGCAGGTAGTGGGATGAGTCAGGAAAGTATATACAGATACGAGGATCCTTATTGGTTGGATTCTTGCTGTCGCCATGGTTACATGGTTGTGGGCCAAATGTGTTGAGGAAAGATGCAGTCACTGAGGCACGAGGTTTGTAGATTTGCATTGTCGTGTGTCTCACTTTGCCTTCAAACCATGTCAGACTGAAAGGAGATGCATGCGTTTTCAAAATATATAAATAAAAATGCTCAATGCATGCTTGTATTTCAACATCCATTTAAAAGATAAGTATAAAGATGAAGGCTTGAACGAGATTTTTTTTATTGTTATATGCTGCCTATCATATTATCTACACAGTATGTATCCCTTTAAGAGCTATGAGCTTCCTCTGAGTTAAAGCACAAACACAGGTCTATTGTCTGGCTTTGTTGCTAGTATTATCTCCACTGAGTCATACAGTAAAAACAACAGAGCTTAAAAACTAATATTATCTCATTTTTAGTTATAGAAGACTCTTAAATTCACCAGCCTGGTCACGAACATGACTGACCAGTGATACCAGTGTAAATAGATACCAGCAAGAATTACCGTGAACATGGGGATTAAGTCACTGTTCCCCAAGCATCTGACTCATTATCGACACCCTGAGAAGGAAACCCTGATCCCTTTGAATAACAGCAATGTGACCTTGCTTCCTGTGTCCATCTCTTGTTACTGACACAGATGCTGCTGGACTTACACAGGTTGTGAAAGGCCATCCCTCTGGTGCTGCTTAAACAAGCTGAAAGTCAAATGCTTTATCCTCAGGAACCTTTTGACTATATAAATGTGACCTTAATTGTCGTACAATGTTTTATATAGTAAGGTTGGGAACTGTTACTTTACGCAAACATGTTTGGAAGATAAAACGTCACAAAATACACACTTCAGCCACTTTAATAGGAACATTTCCTCATTCGTGCAATCAGCTAATCATGCAGCAGCAGTGCAATGCATAAAAGCATACAGGTCAAGAGTTTCAGTTAAGGTTCACATCAGATATCAGAATCGGGGGAAATGTGATCTCAGTGACTTTGTGGTTGTTGGTGCCAGACAGGCTAGTTTGAGTACTGGAGGATTTTTCACACACAACAGCCGCTAGAGTTTACACAGAATGGTGTGAAAAACAAAAAACATCTAGTGAGAACCAGTTATGTGGGTGGAAATGGCTTGTTGAAGGAAGTCAGAGAAGAATTGACGGACAGGTTCAAGCTGACAGGAAGGTTATTGTAACTCAAATAAACACTCTTTACAACCGTGGTGAGCAGAAAAGCATCTCAAAATGCACAACACATCAAACCTTGAGGCTGATGGGCTACAACAGCAGATGACCACCATCAGGCTCCACTCCTGTCAGCCAAGAACAGAAAGCTGAGGCTGCAGTGGGCACAGATTCACCAAAACTGGGCAGCTGAATATTGGGAAAAGACCAGTCAATGTTTAACCAATCCCATCTTCATTGCACTGCTGCCATTTGATTTATTGATTAGATAACTACACGAATGGGCAGAGATACAGGTATTCCAATTAAAGTGTCTTGTGAATGTGTGTTTGAGTTTTGAGTACTGTACCCAAATCTTAAATTAAATAATTATCAGCTTTATCTCAAACTCTTAGAAAAATGGTTCTATCCAGCATTCTAAAGGATTCCACAGTTTGTCCCCAGGGAAGCAAATTAAAGGACAAACCCACCTCAAGTGTCTTAGTGAGGTGTTGGGCCACCACAAGCTGGCAGAACTACTTTAGTGAGCCTTGGCATGGATTCTGCCAGTCTCTGGAAGTGTACTGAATTGATAAACACCATTCCAAAAGATATTCCCTAGGTTTGTGTTTTAATTATGGTGGTGGCCAGCAATAGCATGCCACTCCAAATGATCTATATCATTTACATTTGCCCCATGGAAGAGTGGTGAAGGGTAATCCTATCTTTACAAAGTAGTATCCTATTTTCAGTCTTATTGAAACATAACTAAACGTCCCCACGTTCCCCTTAAGCAGACAAGGGAACCTACTCCAAACCAGCAAAATGCCCCCAGAACATAAAGAGAGTCACTGTTTTTCCTTTAATTTGTCACAAATCTATATGTATAACCATACAAAGAGGAGTTTTCTTTCAGGAAGGCTTTCAAGTAGAGCTCCTTTGGAAAGCTAGAACCCTTTATCATATAAATAATCTTCAGGACACCCTTTATTAAGAGGAGAGAACTTGTGTGTGTCCTATACTATACATAAGCCTGATTAAAACCTCACAAAATGTATGATTACGAGAGAGAGAGAGAGAGAGAGAGAGAGAGAGAGAGAGCACTGGTCCCCTCTTCTGTCCAGATGTGAAGATCTGTAAGTCTGTGAGCTAAACAGATGGCTCTCTATGCCTCTACTGTGCTCTACTGTGGATTATGTAGTGACACACGACCAGTCAGTAAGTTGTAGAGCTCCACATGTGCTGGGTTTATTGCTGAGAATTCTCTCTAAGAGCAGTAATTGTATTTGTAAGATTCATCATATTATGAAACACACGTAATGTCTGTTTGCATTTGAAATGCATGGGGGTTGGTGGGATAACTGTGGCCTCTGGTAGGAGATTACACTGTGGCATCTGGATGGATCACTATGGTTCAGTATTATGTCAAGGTTTTAATCTAGTGTGACATTTCGCACATTCAACTCAGTACTCAATGTGACTTTCATATCTAAGTATATTGAGACTGTGTATAGAAACTGACAAACAGCACCAAAACAGTGACAGAGCAAATGTATTTTTTTATTATGATAATAATTACAGTAGATTACACACACATCAGAATATTTCATATTCTAGCACTGACTAAAGACGCAGTAGTTTATAATCTGCCATCTGTTCCACATTGTTCTTAAAATAACATTTTCACCAGTGCTTGGTTTAAGAAATAAATCCAATTTTCCTGATTCACTGCTGATTGATCATTATTGAATGAATTACTGAAAGTGATTAATTGCTGATTGATTATTTAAAGTGATTATCTGAAACACACACAAAATAATTGAATGCATTTTGTGATACTGTATATATGCCATATACACACACACACACACACACATATTTGCACAAAAATACCATTTTTTGTGCAATTGCGCCACAATGTGTACAACAGTGGGACTACACATCTAGACAAAATCTACCTAGCTAGTACACAGTTTGTTTTGTGTGTATATCCAGAATCTTTTCTGCATGTTTGTGGTAATCAGATATAGTGGTCATTATTCTAAACTTTGTTTTGTTTGCTCTCTTATGCTCTTTCCCCCATTTATTTACACTGTATATTGTATTGTGTTGATCATATTCTTATTATACTTATTTTATTTTATTTGGATCAT
Organism: Pangasius macronema; assembly: GCA_037577455.1. NCBI lineage: Eukaryota > Metazoa > Chordata > Actinopteri > Siluriformes > Pangasiidae > Pangasius > Pangasius macronema. Next base: position 9,152,796 of record CM074960.1, read on the forward strand.
CTGTTTAAGCTCTTGTGATGGGTGTGTGTGTGTGTGTGTGTGTGTGTGTGTGTGTGTGTTAATGTCTTATTAAGTTTTTAATGTACATGTCTTGACATACTATGTAAAAAGTAAATATATTTCAATCAATCGATTATAACACTATATAGTTATTATATACAGTTTTTAGGGACTATATATAATTGCTATAATTTATTATATAGGCTATCACAATTGTTCCACTGTGTGTAATTCACCCTGAGCTGCATCCAGCTGCTATTTCTACCTCCACTATAATATAACTTACAGTTGAGCCTACCATTTCCACTACAGGTGTAATATTTGTATATTAAGTGCAATATGAGTATATTAGGATGGTAATTGTGTTGTGTTGTCTGAGATGTGTGTGTGTGTGTGTGTGTGTGTGTGTTGAATGTATCAAGTTGTGACCAAACACCAAGAAAAGTTCCTAATACATGTAAATGTACTGTATAAGGCGAATAGAAATGATTCTGTTTGATTCTGATTTTATAAACTCCAGTCGGCTTTGGCCTCCAGACGCTAGATGGCTGCAATCGCAATCACGTGGTTCGCAAAGGGGGTGGGGTGGGTAGATGAGTAGGTGGGTTTGTTTTGGCACGTGACCGGAAGCGCACCGTTGGAACTTCGGTCATTCCAGGAAGGCGGAGGCTTGTATAGGTTTGACATGAAACTGCTTGATAAACACACATCCACCAGGCGCTATAATGTTCGCGGACAGCTTCGCTAGAACACATTTCGTAAAAGTGACAAGCCAAGCCTGGTGACGTTTACGCAATTCACATTAGCACGTCGTTTGAGCTAGTTTTGTGTCACGGTTAAAAAGTTGCTGGTTGTTGGTTAACGAGCCATGCTAGCTAGCTGCGTGGCTAAGTTCAACTCGCCGTCGCTGCTGCTGCCGCCTCTCAGCACCTTCTCTCTCTGTCTCAGGGTCATTGCTGTGTTAGTGTGAGTTATTTCAGTTTCGTTTTCTGTCTCCGAAAACTCTAAGCGTTTAAAACTTGCTGTCTAATATGTGAAAACGAAGAGCGACGAAATAACGAATGCAGAACCTCTGCATGTCCGTCCCCCGTTTCTGTTTATAACAAGGACTGCGTTTGTGTTTAAGTGCAGCTGCTGCTCTTTTCTTGAACTTTCTTTTATCAGTGACGCAGTGACAGTTGTGTGGATTAAACACTAAACCAAACTCCTTTCTTCTGAACTGCCTTGCAGGACCTCTGTCCATGCTCGTCCCAATACAATGGTAAGTTAAGATGATAAGTTTGGATGTATATCAATAAAACACTGCCTTTAACTTGTACAGTTATCTGATCCTCCTCCATTTCCTCAGCACTAGCTGCTTATCACTGCTACTGTCAGTAGCAAGTTTGCATTTTTGTTTCTCCTAGGTCCAGATAGAGAGTGTAGACCAGGCTCTCTAGTTATTCAGGTTCTGTTACTGGATTCCAGCACAGTGTGGTGATTTCGCTGTGGTTAGACTCCCAGCCCTCCAAGACCTGAATTGGGAAACCATAGACCTTCTTTATTCACTGATACGCAGTATTTAATTTCATAATCACGTGTGGTGTTGACAGAAATCATTTACTGCACATGGTACACAGCTCGTCTTCATGCATGTCGCCAGCACGTCTGTGACATTTTGCATAACATGGCTCGGTTATTGTGAAGATGGCAGTATCGGGTATCAACTGATACAATGCGTTCTTATATCTGTGTCAGACATAGAAGTTTAATCCGTGCCTCCGCTTTTTTTTAAAGACCCGACCAGTAGTTAGGCTAGAGCTGTCTTTTTGATTTTCAGAATGATTTTGCTGTCATAGAGGAAAACTGCACATCATAATGTCATTCTTCGGCTGTAAGTTGAGATCAGTAGTATTAGAAAGCATAATGTGATGTCCTCACCAGCGGCTGATTAAGTGTCATTGCGACCAAAGACAGCCAGCAAGCAAAGTTCTATCATATCAGAGTGTGACTGTTGTTATGACACTCATCTAATTGGAGGTTCATGCAACCCCATTACTGATTGATGATGTAGGCAGAACATATTCATTTTCTTTCATCATAGGTCTATCGTCAGAGGATCTTCATTGTATAATCTGAACACAGTCTGTTATAGAATTTGGGCCAAGATTTTATTGGGATCATTTCATACATTGTGATGAATTAAAGACAGCTGAAATTACACAGTCTATCACCAGTTTAAATCACCCTTATGGTGATATTTTTATTTTTATTTTTTGGTTGCATTTGCACAAGAAAAACGTGTTCTGTAACCCACCAGAGAGACTTCAGGAACAAAACAAACAAAAACTCTAACAAAGGACTTACACGTCGTAAGTGTCGTTGAACCGTATAACAGTGTTCTTTTTGTTGGTTGGGTACATTTACACGCCTATATGACTATACAAAACAGTGAAAAAGAGCGAGTACAGAAATGAAGGTGACAGTGGTTGAGTGCAGAATGCAGGTAATAAGTAGGATGGATTTAAACTTTATATATATACATACAGTCAGGTCCGGAAGTATTTGGACAATGACAGAGTTTTTGTGATTTTTGCCTTTATACACCAGCACAATGGATTTGAAATAAAACAATCAAGATGTGATTGAAGTGTAGACTTTCAGCTTTNAAATATGGCATTTACCATTTAGGAATTACAGCCATTTTAGGCAAAGTACTTCCACTTTCAGGGGCTCAAAGGTATTTGGACAAAGTGACGTAATTATAAATATAACCATAACAATATTAAAAAAAAGTCTTGAATTGCTTTTGCAGTATGTTTAGGGTCATTATCCACCTGTACTGTGAAGTGGTGTCCTATCAGTTTTGTAGCATTTAGCTGAATGTGAGCAGAGAGTATAGTCCTATACACCAGTGAGCCCATTTCATTGGCAGCCATACATGCCCATGCCATAACACTCCCTCCACCATGTTTGACACATGATGTGGTATACTTTGAATCA